>CM044899.1:48325615-48824875 GCA_024500145.1 Gentiana dahurica var. dahurica | reverse complement strand
CAGGTAGGGTTTGGGGTGAGGAAAGGAGTAAAATCCTTTTAATTGTCAACCTGATTAAAAGTGATTAAAATTCCTTTTATTTGTTAACTAATTCCTCCATATTAATCGAAATTCCATAATTTCCACAAATAATTGCATCTTTTACTAACTATTTAGAAAGTCAAAAATTCGGGATATTACAGTTAAGCTGACTAAGCTGAGTTTAAGTCAAAGTGACTTAAGCATAAAACAGAGTCAACCGGAAGCAGATATAGTTCTAGCCTTTTTCTTGATCTTGTTATTCTCTGTGAAAACTGAGTGTAGTAAACTGAATTCTGATTAATGTCAGTTTGTGAACAGTGAAGTGTATAACAATCAATTATCAAAATGTTGTAGATAAATCCTGAATAAATAAGTAAGTGCGTAAAGTAAATAAGGCGAGTATTATAGAGGTTCTAGGTGGTGTAATCCTGTACGTCCTCTCTTCCCCTGTGGTGTGGAGGAAAATTCCACTAGAACTTCTTGAAGTGAACTGTTACAAAAAGTCCTAAACAATAGTCATTGGCTAATCCCTAGCTTCACTATCTAAACAGTTGTAGAACAGGTAGAATTGATGTTCTTCAATTGCTTGGAACACTGATCCTTGGAGGGTTGAATTGCCTCTTCACCAGCTACCACCACAAACACAGTCTACCCGACTGCTTGTCACAACTGTCCTTGGCGAAACCTTCCCGGTTTGCTTCACAGTCTAAAACCTTTGATGTAGAATCAAAGTTGGGTTGAGAATCAATAAATTGATTCTTGTTTGTGGTTCTTCAAAGTGTCTGATTCTTGATAAAATCTGCGTAGCTTGAACACTTGAAGAATTTCTAGATATGATCTTCTTATAGCGCAGAGATGATAGCAATTCGAATAATTAAAGCACACGTTAATTCTAGTTAAATATCTGTATTTGATCCTTGGTGCAAAGTCCTCTATTTATAGTGTGAGGTACAACGTTCATCTGTCTTCAATTCGAATTGTATCAACGTCTCTCTTGTAACGGCTATATTTTCTGACCGTTCTGCTGTGTCAGTAACTCATCCAATAAAATTGCATCCTTTATAACGTTCGACTGTACGATCAGTTGTTGGATGGCTGACATATAAAACTGAGTTTCCTTATCAGTTTTATACTGAGTTTATTGTTAGTCAGTTTCTTAACTAACTTGGAGTGTTAACTGAGATTTTACTCTTCTTCAAATTTCAGTACTCCAGTTTTCATCTGATTATAATTGACTTAATCAGAGTACACCATGACTCATTATCATCTAAGAATTCATTGTCCTTATGATTCTTAGGCCTTCATACAAGATCCATAAAGTCAGTTCAGGTCACCACAGTCTTGCCTGAAGTCCAACTTGACAGTCTCGACTTGTAATCTTCATAACTGAGTTTGAACCCTCAGTTCCTCAATCTTCAATAACTGAGTCTGTGTCCCTTAGTTCTTCAATCTTCTATATAAGCCAACTGAGTCTGTGTCCCTCAGCGAACTTATTTTCTTCAGTTTGATACTGGTGTATTCTGAGTCAGTTTATCTGTCTTAGTGATTTCCAGTTTTCTAAATGACTTTCAGTTTTTCAGTTTTATGACACACTAACTGTTACAGTGCTTGTCTGATGTAACTTATATAAATATCAGACTCTAGTAAAACCTATACATTCAGTTCTAGACATCTTTTAGCTTTTCACTATAACAGCTGGCTTCAGCACTTCATCAATGGGGTTAAGATAATACTTTGAATAAATATGATGAATTATCATCAAAACATAAATTTTATTTCCAACAGTTTTGATGAGCATTCGGATGTTGGTAAGTTCCGGATTGTTGTTTTCGTGGAGCTTGATTTCCTTCATAAGACGAACTTTGTTGAGGCTTAGAGGATTGCCCTTGATTCGGACCACGACTCCAAGTCAAATAGGATTCTCTCTCCAATTTGTTTGAGCTCCTTGAAAATCATAGTTTTGGACACGCCCTTGCCCCATATAGTTGGCATCATAGGGTTGTGTGTCCAACATCAAACTAAATCCATAGGTTCAATCACCGGATTGCCATAGGTGATGAGAGGGTTGAAATCTATTTGCCCCGCATTCAATTGCCCTAAAGCGTAGGCATTCATCAAAGATTGTTGCAATGAATTCGCATTAGCCACTAAGGTCCCGGCTTGAGGTGCTACTCGAGCTTTCATTGGCACAGTTGTTGGTGGTGTATTTGAAGATGTGCAATTCGTAGCCGAATTGTTGGTCCCTTGGAAAGGCTAACACAAGTTTAGAGGGGGGGGGGTGAATAAACTTGTCATCAAAAACTTTCCCAAAACTGAAAAAGCCCCAGGAACTGAGTTTTTGTCAAACTCAAACTGATACTCAGCTCAGTTTTGTTCATGTCCTTTAACTTGTGCAGAGTTCAGCTAACTCAACTGAGTATAAGTCAATACTGACATATTCTTAGTCTAGTTAACTGGCAGCGGATAAAACTAGCCTTTAGTGCAATAGATGTGTCAATAAAAATCTAGACCTTCTATGTATCAGTTCAGTGCTGACTCAGTGTCTGGTGTTTGCTGAGTGACAATTCAACAAATAAAATAAACATAAGTGCATAAAGTAAATTAACACAAGATTTGTTTATGAAAGTTCTGGGTGGTGTAATCCCGTACGTCTCCCCTTCTCCTGTGGTGTAGGAGGTATCACTAGAATTTGAGATAACCGTTACCCTACCTGGTGCAACAGATTCTACACTAAGGCTTCCTGATCGTTCAGTCTTGTATCATTCTTCTGAAAATATATGGTGAAGTTTGTATTCAGCTCAGTCATGGATTTCGTAAGTTGATTGACTGTAACTGTCATAGTTGAGCTCATTTTATCCATGGTTGCTTCCCAACCACCGGACTTGTTGAATTGAGGCATGAATCCACCAGCTTGTCTCGGTCTCTCTCCACCGTTAGAATCAATTTGTCGAAAACCCCCCAGTAGGGTCACTTAGTCTAAAACCAGGGTGGTCATGAGAACCTTGGTTATATCCGCCCCCAAAAGGATTTCCTTGCCTCCCTATTTAATTCACGTCCTCAGTGTTGGTTGCTTTAATATCTTGTACTTTCTCAACCTTGGAAATTCGATCTTGCATGCCATCTATCTTCTCATTCATCGCCATTAGCTGGTATAAGATCTTTTGAGAAGTATCCTCTCCAAATACGCCTTCAGCTACTTTGGGGGTTTCAATTTGATGCGTTCCCCATTTACTTGTAAGTGCGATATGCTCCAATTTTTCTTCGGCTTCTTCAGGTGATAGCAACACAAAACATCCGTTGCTCGATGCATCAACTCTCATTTGTTCACTTGGCCATAATCCGTGATAGAAACTATGCATTCGTACGGGCAAAGTGATATCATGGTGAGGGCATCTCCTCTGTGCTTCCTTAAATCTTTCCCAAGCTTCTTCAAGGGTTTCAGTGGGTTTCTGCTTGAAAATCATTATGTCTTGTCTCATCTGTAGTGACTTCCCAGGACGGCAGTATTTGTTAATAAACTTTTGCAACAAATCGGTCCAAGTTTGGATCGATCCTGATTCTAGAGACAATAACCATATTTTTGCTTTGTCTTTCAGAGTGAATGGGAACAACTTCAGCTTGATGTTGTCATCAGGCACTCCTGCTGGCTTGACCGTGCTGAATATCTCCAGAAAGTTGGTGACGTGTACACTAGGATCTGCGTTCATTACTCCATGAAAGGTAGTGTAGTTAGTCACCATCTGTATCACATTTGGTTTAGGGTGAAATACCTCAGCCGCATGATTGCTGGCACGAATTCGTCAATCATCGGCATTGCATAACTCTGTAGAGTTCTCCTATCTACTTGTACCACAAATCCTGCTCCATTCTATCCGTTCTATGCCATGTTGGAATGTCTTCCCTCTCACTGTGATCTCCAAAGTTGGAATCTCTTCTTCCCTCTCACTGTGATCTCCTTCATGCGAAATCACATCGTCCGCCAGCCTAACCGGTTTCTCTCGAGCTTCCTTTCTCTTTTGTCTAGCAAACTTTTCATTCTCAGGTATGAATCTCTCGAGTTTGGCTGCTGAACTTCGTGTAGCGTACTACAAGACACAAAAAGAAAATAAAAATGTTAATAACTTGCCTAGGCTACTGTTACACATGCCTGGCTAACTCAAAAATAAAGACTCCGACTACTGACCTGACACTGAACTAACATAAACGATTCTGCCAAAACTGGGACCCTCGGTAAACCGGAAGCTATTTTTTTTCCAGATTTTAACAGAACTGACTCTGTATGACTCTAGTATAAACAAACTATAAAACAGACTCAATTGAACAAACTCAAATATATACAAAAAAACTCAATCTTAAATAAAAAGTATTATTGACACGAGTCCCCGGCAACAGCACCAAAAATCTTGATCGCGTACAAAGCACTTACTAGAAATAGGACTAGGTCTATCGTAGTAGAGTACTGGCGAGTCAAGGTCGATCCCATAGAGACTCGTAAAAACGTCTAATTATCAAGATTGAGCTTATCACTAATATGGTCTACGACCAACTATAATATACACGGTAGTAAATCTGGTGCCTCAAACTAACAAGGTTATGCTAGTTCACGCGAAGCAAAAAATGAGTTTCTAATGTATTAGTTCAATTATGAGCAATTAGTTATTCCCCCCACACATGCAATAGTCCTCCCCATTGATGAATTTATTCATTGTTCAGCTACGGGTACAACTCCTAACCCTATCTACTCCGACAATGGTAGTAGACAATCTATACGCAAGCTACCCTCCTTAATTGTTTCGTAATAGCTCATATGCATAAAGAACTAGAGCTATCGATATTGAGCGCTCACACATACCGCAAACCCGCCTAGACAGCTGTCGACACTGATCAGCACGTTTCTTGGGTCCATCTAGATAATGTCCAAACATAGCACTTCACTATTTTTATTTAATGCTAGTTAATGAAGACATGCAAATAGTTTATCAGGCTACTAACATGTAAATTAAATCTATAGATCAATGTAGATGGCGACGATTATCATGAACTAAATTTACTAGGTATTCAGATCTAGCAATATAGAACATCGCAAATCTGAAGAACGCAACTACTACTTCATGATTTCTTCACCAACGAATTAGATCTATAACACATGGGGTAAAATAAACTAACTTCTACATAATTAAACTAAATAGGCAATTAAAACATACTAGTCGAATAGAACAACGATAGATCTATATCTTGGAAAAGATAGAAAATCATACTCTCGAAGACGAGGTTTGGTGTGCCTAGAGCCATAATTAGTGACAGAGGGAGTCATTTCTGAAATAGGCTGTTTGAGAAGTTAATGATGGGATATGGGGTTAGACATAAAATTGCAGCAGCATATCACCCCAGACGAGTGGACAAGTAGAAGTCACGAACATAGAGATTAAGAGGATCTTGGAGAAGATTGTGAATCCCACGAGGAAAGATTGGTCTTTGAAATTAGATGACGCTCTTTGGGCGTACAGAACAGCTTATAGGATCACTGACAGACCTAAACCTAACCTTGGAAACGACGCCAGAAAGCTGACGGACATTACCTAGGCTATACAGATCCTAACCGGCAGTGTACCGGGTCAAATTGTAGTGCTAGTCTGGTGAGTCAGGTCGTATTCCTCAGGGAAAACATGGTAATTCTTTTAAGTGGGGTTAAACACCAAGAAGCTATTATTAACTCGATCTAAGTCGCAGTTTTTAACTTTTCCTCGGGTTAGATAGTTAGATTAGTTAGATGTTAGTAAAACAGTAAAAAAATAAATAATATATATATATATTTTTGATCTAGCCAAGAATACTTTACTGAATCAATATCTTTTTAGTAGAAATAAATGAGACAGATCTTCCTTTATTCAAGGTGTAAATTATATATGAATCGGTGTACTCCTAAGCTAGACAACTCCTCCTCACACGAGCGTATGAAATTGTCAAATGTCCATTGCATCAGTCCAAGGTCCACAACTGTTACGGTTTTTCTGAACAGGTCCCGAGTACAAATCTACCTTTTGATAAAAAGGAGTCATTCCGTTCGTCAAACGGTCAATTTTATTTAAAAGGCTCCGGTTGTCAAAGCCGGACGATTCAACTTTCCGGTTTAAGTTTCAATTAAACTGATGATTTAACATTATTACGATCTCGAGTACAAATGTCAATAAAATTTATCTTTCCCAAGACAAATCTGCCCCGGGTAGGAAATCGGATTCCGTTATCACGTTATTCACACGGCCAATTTTACCCTCCGGTCTTTCAATTTTAACGTTTCATTAAGCGCAGAAAGAAAGAGATTCATCATAATTGATTTTAATCATTATTACCAGAGTCGATCATTAATTTTACCAAAAGATTAACTAATTCAGATTCATATCTTGGCTAGATATATTTTTAGTTTAACATAGATATAGTATATATATATATCAAATTCTGTCAAAATGTCATGGATTAAATGGCTGGAAGTTTTCCATAATAGCCTTCTGTCAAGATGACAAAATTCTATTACAACCAAATTTAGCCTTTCGATCCAAACACTTATCAAATTCTCACATATATATATAAATAGATATAATTATATAGAACAACAAAAAGTAAAACTCAATAAAATTACCCGTTTACTTGAGATCTAAGTTGTATTCTTGAAAATAGCAACCTTTCCAAAAGCATTTTCCTTCGATAATTTTCTCGAGCAATACAACATTACTACTATTATTTATCAAAACATATATACATACATAGACATATGTATATACGGGCCCGAAAATAAAAAAGACAAAAGAGATGAAAAAGAAAATCTAGATCATATATATATATATATATACTTATATATATATATATATATATGATCTTCAAAGAAATGGACGAGAGAAAGAGGTGAAGAAGAAAGGGGCAGGGGATTTGCTCTCTGATGCCTCATATATATAGAAACTGGGTCAAGGCCGGACTGGGTCAGGAGAGGGCCGGACCGGGTCAGGAGAGGGCCGGACCGGTCCGGAATCATGATTAGCAATGATCACTTCTAACTGAATTGCATGTGCAGCGGTTATATAATTATATATAATTATATATTAAACTTCTAAAATTCATATCTTGAGTTGTAGACCTCCAAAAATCGCAAACGAAATGCCAAAATTAAGGTCTCGAGAAACTCTACAACTTTCATGAAGGACTCTTCTTCAGAAAATGCCTTTTTGATAAGCAAATTCATACTCCGAACGTTTTGCGGGATTTTTACGAAATTGAATCAATTGGCCACTTGACCACCATTTGAGTTGTAGAAGTCCGATCGACTTGATTCAAAATCCATTGGAAATATTTCTTGAAGATATACAACTTTTATTAAGGAAACTTCTTCAGAAAATGTCGTTTTGATGAGCCATTCGTATGTCGTGTCGTTTTCGGGATTTCCGCTAATACGAATCGGTTAGTCACTTGACCATAACTTGAGTTGTAGAACTCCAATTGACGTAATTAAAAGTGAGTTGGAAAGCTTATGTGAAGATCTACAACTTTCATTAAGAAGTCATCCCCTGAAAATGCCTCTAAGCTGTGTCAAATCTCCGTCGAAAATATGTAACGATTTAAGTACTTAGAAAATTTGCTCCGTTGAACTTATAAACTTGTGGCACCTTCTTCTAATCCTCTAAACACATCTTTTAGACTCAAAACATGTCGTTACGTGGAATCTTGGTCAATATATAATCCTGCAATGAACCACCAAAATACCAAACGTAAATCCGACACGACACTCCGGTTACTAAACCGGTACAAAAACTAATAAAAACTTATAAAAATACGATAATTTATATAATAACTACTACTTATACATTTGAATAAAACTTAGTAATTTTGACTTGATTTGATACAATAATGCTCAAAATGGTATCAATATTGGGGTAAAATGTCGTAATAATGATCATAAATTTATCTCTCATCACAACCCCCTACTTAGCTTTTGGTCGTCCTCGATCAAAACAAGCGATAAAACAAAATGAATAAGAGATAAATTCATGAAGATAGAAGGTATAAGAGACAACCAGATGTTGCAACCGTATAGAATTACAACCAGGCGTTAACCTTAATATAAATGTATAACAGAGTGTGTGTGTGACAAGACTTTTCAATTTCCACTATCCTCTCTTGAATAATTCAAGCAAACGCACAAATATCCATTCAGACAGTCCTAATGACTTTCCTAGATATAGGCAGTAACAGTTCCACACAAAGTTCTTCCGAGTACTTATTAGGATAATCCCTAAATCATATCATTCAGTTTATACTGGGGATAGTCAGAAGATAACTAAGTTTTCAACCACGCTTAAATTTTTTTCATAGAATACTAACATATCCGAACTCATTGCCAAAATCGACTATCTTGCAAGCGTCATGAGGTGAGATCGAATACATTAATACCTATCTAACTTTTTTTTTTTTCACATGTGTAGCATATGCCCTCATTCCCAGCAATAGGACGTTTCGTGATAACACCCTAGCTGGACTACTATCATCAGGCAGTCGGGAGCTTTTAAACCTCATAGTGATATAGGACGTTTCGTGATAACGCCCTACTGCACTCAAATCATTGGTAGCTACAACCGACATATAGATAGTTCATCTTTATTTTAATTCTACTTAACTTATATCCTTTCTATCACATTCAAACCTTCAGATATTCACAGTACATGTTCAAAAGTTAGGTACTAAGTTACTGTTATTATCTAGAATAACCACTAGGATACTGAATGGATACAGTTTAAAATTTTCGTTTCAATATCAAAGGCTTACGTGAAGGAATTCATGTTACACAAATATATTTGGAAGTACAATGCACTTACGGTTCACGTTGGTTATACACATCCAAATTGATCATTACATCTTCAAATCCATGAAATATATACCTTATACAATTTATTTTAATCAACTAAATAATGCTCGAAAAAGATCGAAAACTAAGGGATTTATTGATACAAAATAAACATTAATGCCATTGCTAGACCAACGACTCCACTCCCCACTTACGAACTTACATTGTCCTCAATGTAAAGTGAGTGTAAATAAGTTGTTGGGAAAGCAATGGTGCACTAAAACAAGTCAAAACAAATACTCGGATGATAAAAAGGGTGGGTGGGTGGGTCAAAGTTATGACCGTTGTGTGTGCAAATGAAATAAAAGTGTGTGGAGTGTGACAGTGTAATGCAAAAGGATAGATAAACACACCACATAAACTTTTATTGATTTAAAACACACAATATTCCACAGTAGTTGAACTAATACATGTCACACATTATTTTTGAAATTTAAAACAGACTAGATCATGAAATGTAACGTATGGCAAAGTATTAACTCTGAGTCTTTTATACCCAGATCCTCAAGGGTTATTTCAAATTGTTCTAACAACCTAAGTCTAAGAAATGATGCATTTGAATTTTCTCTTTTTTTTCCATCCGGATTTTCGGATAACCACCTAATCATTCCCTTTTTTAATGACATTCAAATATTCATCCTAAGACTTATTGAAACAAAATGAAAATCAATCCTAAGTATTCGCAAAGTATCATCCAAAGTATGAGTAATTATTATATTTAACATTTTTACGGGCTGCCTCCCGGTAGCGCTTTTGGTTAACGTCGTTCGCTCGACCAAAATGATAATGATTAACTAATATAATATACTAAACAAAACGGGATACTTCTAACAATTACTCACAAAAGCACGTAACAATTAAGCACATAATCCAACCGAAAATAAATGCTTAAGGAGTAAAAAGGAAGGATAGTACCCGTCATTGACTACATTTATAGTCTATAGCCAGACTTTACCGTGCTTCAGTTTTTAAGGCACTGGTGGTGGGTCATCCTCACGCACCGCATCCTTCTTCAATACTGGTTTCCAACAGAGGTTAGACAATTTCCACCAATCCAAACGATTCTTGACCTTTTTCTTTGATTTTCGAGCTTTCGGTTTACGAGCTTTCACATTATTGCTGGAGTCATCTTCTTCAACTACCTGCATGTTAGTACAATCCACAACAAGGGAACACAAAGTGTCTACACAAGAACTAGATTCTAGTGTAGTGTGTGGATATTTCAATGAATTGTAAATGTTGAAGACAACGCTCTCATGATTAACTCCCAAACTAAACTCTCCCTTACAAACATCGATGAAAGGGATATTAATATTTAAGCACCGAAAAGTGTCGAGAAAACATGCATACTTCTCATCGTTAAACGAAGATGGTAAAGCTTCCTTGAATGATTGTGCCTTTTCAGGACATTGTGTGTCATCATTCAGTACCTTTTTCTTCAAAATATGCAGTGGATATGGTGTTGTCCTATCTGGTTGAACCGAGATGAATTTGGATTGAGCCGGATAAGGTTTGGTTCGAATTGGCCCTTTCAAACTTGGTTCCTTCCAACCTGCTTCCAATTCTGATTATTTCTATTTTTATTATTATTTTGATTATTATTATTATTATTATTCCCTTGGGTATGATCAAGCCCTCATTCCGGTGTTTCATCACTGACTTCGTCAATTTCCATATTTCGATTTGAAAATGATACTTGGTCAGGATTTCCCTGACTGATATGACCGCGTTTACTCTCTACTCTTAACTGCCTTTCGTAAGTGTTTAAATCAGGCCTATAAGGAGTGAGTGGGGTATTACCACTTCTGGTCATCAACTATCGAAAAATAGAAAAATAACTTGAAATAGATAAAACCTGAATCAGATGGTGTTTCATTACTGATTTCGGCCGTTTTCATAACACGATTTGACAATTCTTGTGGAATAGAAAATATCGAATAGAAAATAACACGAAATCGATAAAAAAAACCACATTGATTATTATTTTTTTTTTCTCTCTCCCGGTAATTACCGACTCCACTCGGTATTTACCGAATATTTTTATAAAAAAAATTGATATCTTACCAAATAGGTAGGTACCAATGAAAATAAAAATACAAATGAGATTGAGAAATGTATTGACTTATCCTCGGCTGTTATGACCACGTTTACTTTCTACTATCGAAAATAGAAAATAACTCGAATTTGGTAGAAAAGAAAATTGGTAACTAAAAGAAGGTAGATACCAACGGAAAATAAAAATAGAAATGTGATAAGAAGAGTGTTGACTTATCCTCGAGAATTTTGAGCTAATACAAGTAGTAACCCTAGACACAAAGAAAGAAATTAGCGACGTTTTCCCCGGCAACGGCGCCAAAATGCTGACACCGCCTAAACCTAGGGAAAACATGGTAACTCTTTTAAGTGGGGTTAAACACCAAGAAGCTATTATTAACTCGATCTAAGTCGCAGTTTTTAACTTTTCCTCGGGTTAGATAGTTAGATTAGTTAGATGTTAGTAAAACAGTAAAAAAATAAATAATATATATATATATTTTTGATCTAGCCAAGAATACTTTACTGAATCAATATCTTTTAGTAGAAATAAATGAGACAGATCTTCCTTTATTCAAGGTGTAAATTATATATGAATCGGTGTACTCCTAAGCTAGACAACTCCTCCTCACACGAGCGTATGAAATTGTCAAATGTCCATTGCATCAGTCCAAGGTCCACAACTGTTACGGTTAACGAATTAATCTGAACAGGTCCAGTACAAATCTACCTTTAGATAAAAAGGAGTCATTCCGTTCGTCAAACGGTCAATTTTATTTAAAAGGCTCCGGTTGTCAAAGCCGGACGATTCAACTTTCCGGTTTAAGTTTCAATTAAACTGATGATTTTACATTATTACGATCTCGAGTACAAATGTCAATAAAATTTATCTTTCCCAAGACAAATCTGCCCCCGGGTAGGAAATCGGATTCCGTTATCACGTTATTCACACGGCCAATTTTACCCTCCGGTCTTTCAATTTTAACGTTTCATTAAGCGCAGAAAGAAAGAGATTCATCATAATTGATTTTAATCATTATTACCAGAGTCGATCATTAATTTTACCAAAAGATTAACTAATTCAGATTCATATCTTGGCTAGATATATTTTTAGTTTAACATAGATATAGTATATATATATATATCAAATTCTGTCAAAATGTCATGGATTAAATGGCTGGAAGTTTTCCATAATAGCCTTCTGTCAAGATGACAAAATTCTATTACAACCAAATTTAGCCTTTCGATCCAAACACTTATCAAATTCTCACATATATATATAAATAGATATAATTATATAGAACAACAAAAAGTAAAACTCAATAAAATTACCCGTTTACTTCAGATCTAAGTTGTATTCTTGAAAATAGCAACCTTTCCAAAAGCATTTTCCTTCGATAATTTTCTCGAGCAATACAACATTACTACTATTATTTATCAAAACATATATACATACATAGACATATGTATATACGGGCCCGAAAATAAAATAAAAAAGACAAAAAAAAATATAGATCTATATATATATATATATATATATATATATATATATACAAAGAAAAATAAAAAAAAGAAAAGAACAGAGACGATGAAAGATCAGAAAGATGGAAGAAAAGGGGCCAAGTTGCTCTAGATGGCTGCTGTATATATAGAAATTGGGTCAAGGCGGATCGATCCGGGTGGGTGCCGGATCGATCCGGTGTCATCATTAGCAATGATCACTTCTAACTGATTCTATCCAAATCTTCGGATTATAATTATATATAATTATATATTAAACTTCTAAAATTCATATCTTGAGTTCTAGACCTCCAAAAATTGCAAACGAAATGCCAAAATTAAGGTCTCGAGAAACTCTACAACTTTCATGAAGGACTCTTCTTCAGAAAACGCCTTTTGATAAGCAAATTCCTCCGAACGTTTTTTCGGGATTTTTACGAAATTGAATCAATTAGCCACTTGACCACCATTTGAGTTGTAGAAGTCCGATCGACTTGATTCAAAATCCATTGGAAATCTTTCTTGAAGATATACAACTTTTATTAAGGAAACTTCTTCAGAAAATGTCGTTTTGATGAGCCATTCGTATGTCGTGTCGTTTTCGGGATTTCCGCTAATACGAATCGGTTAGTCACTTGACCATAACTTGAGTTGTAGAACTCCAATTGACGTAATTCAAAGTGAGTTGGAAAGCTTATGTGAAGATCTACAACTTTCATTAAGAAGTCATCCCCTGAAAATGCCTCTAAGCTGTGTCAAATCTCCGTCGAAAATATGTAACGATTTAAGTACTTAGAAAATTTGCTCCGTTGAACTTATAAACTTGTGGCACCTTCTTCTAATCCTCTAAACACATCTTTTAGACTCAAAACATGTCGTTACGTGGAATCTTGGTCAATATATAATCCTGCAATGAACCACCAAAATACCAAACGTAAATCCGACACGACACTCCGGTTACTAAACCGGTACAAAAACTAATAAAAACTTATAAAAATACGATAATTTATATAATAACTACTACTTATACATTTGAATAAAACTTAGTAATTTTGACTTGATTTGATACAATAATGCTCAAAATGGTATCAATATTGGGGTAAAATGTCGTAATAATGATCATAAATTTATCTCTCATCAATCACGATTGGGATGTCACGGTATATGATAGTGTTTGGAAAAGCATGTCATTTACCAGTCGAACTCGAGCACCGAGCGCTGTGGGCTACGAGGTTTCTGAACATGGATGAGGATTTAGCTGGTGAAAAACGAATGCTAGAGTTGAATAGATTGGAGGAGTTTAGACTTCAAGCGTATTAGAATGCAAGGATTTATAAGGAAAGAACAAAACGCCTGCACGATAAGAAGATTCTGAACCGCACATTTCAAGTAGGAGATAAAGTACTGGTATACAACTCGTGTCTTCATCTTTTTCCTGGGAAGTTGAAGTCTAGATGGTATGGAGCACATGTAGTCACGAAAGTCTTCAATTCAGGTGCATGTGAAGTTAGACATGAACACTCTGGGCAAACTTTCACAGTTAACGGCCACAGGCTGAAACATTACCTAGAGCACACATATAATTCTGAATTGGAAGTCTTTATGCTGGAGGAGCCGGAATATGAATGAAGGAGCCCTATTAGTACAGTCGAGCCGACGACTATAAACTCAGAACTATTCCTTAACCCTTATTTATTGCTTTTGTTTATTTTATTTCTAGTCAATAAAGTAGCATGACAATCGTAAGGTTTTTTTCATCACACATATCTTCAGTCATCTGACTAGAGATATATGTGGTTTTTTCTTTCACGGTTCTCATGTGATACCCTCGTAAAAGTTTTCGCATCTTGCTTAGGCCGATAACAGAATAAAGTGGCTTAAACTGTTTTTGCGCATTCCTCTGGTATGCACAATTACCGCCACCTTATTTTCTTATTGCCTTTCGCATGTTACTCACAATTTTTGGAAGACTTTTGACCGCACGTAAAACCTTGGAAGAGGAATAACCTAGGAGCTAATGATTCTGCTCCAAGATTCGTTTTGACTCAGCCAACATTTCCAGAGCTAAGTACTTTTTCTTCTCTTAATTATTAGTCATTGGGGACAATGTCTATAATAAGTGGGGGGTAAGGCGTCTTAGCTGGGTAGTCGAACAAGGGAATGATTTTGAAATTTTCACACTGTTTTTAGCTTGCTTATTGCACGTTTTCGAGTAAGGAATCGGTAGAAAAGGAGCCCAAGTTCAATTTGAAGTGAGCTATAGCATATTCAATTTAGTATGGAAGAACGAGCATATGTTATGTTCCGTGAAGTAGTAACTTATTAATTATTATTCTATCATTGCAATCAATATTTGAGCACATAGTCTGAGTGATAAGTGTTTAAGCTTAGATGATGAGTTGTTTTAACCGGGAATCATTATTTGTCTGTTTATATACTTTAACAAATTGTTGTAAGACAAGGGAAGCAACTTGGATGACGAAAGGTAACCGGGACAATGGACTTGTGAGTGAAAGAGAAAAAAGTGAGGAAAACTGCCAAGAAAAAAATATATATAGAAAAAAATAGATATGCAATAAAGGCAGTGAGGGAAGCAAACTCGTGTAAAAAGGGCACGACCCTCGCATAAAACGAAACAAACGTGGACTCAAGAGCGATGCTCAGTCCCCAAGTCTGCCCGACCCAATATCGGTACCATGTTGTGTAACCAAGTCTGAAGGCAAGATGAGCGAGTGTATACGCAAGCAAGTTAATATTGTGCGGTTAATACAAATTGATTCTTCTCACAAACACACCATCACGACTGATTCATCACACGACACATTGATGCATGATAAGTAGTGATTAATAGGGAGCTTATGGATTGCGGCTTAATGTATGTTTCTGCCGGAAATCTTTATTGAATATGTGGTAGTTGATAGGGATTGTTCTTGGAGGTATATTCCGCCTTGATAATCTGCTCGCGGACGAGCATAAGGCTAGTGGGGGGTAGTTGATGACGGTTAAAATAGTCTATCCTACGACATCAATATTCTATCCATTATGAGCTAAAAATAGTTGTTTCGACCTATAAATATGAACCATTTACGTTGAATATCATATGTCGGGTTCGTGAGTCGAGAAATCTGCACTTAGAGTTTATTTTCCCTGTTTCGATATTATTTCGTGCGTTATTTGATGATTTTCAGGATACGGAATATTGGGCTGAGCATGATGGATGAATCTGGAGTGGATTGAACGAAAAGAATGGGCCTAGGGTATTCTAGAAGCATCCAAGTTAAGTCGACTGAAAAAAAGGACGAAAATACCCACGGTAACCCGAGGATAGCCGCCGACACCGAGGCCCCAGAAGCTTCTGAAATGCGTTTTCTTGGACGAGGGGTCGAACTAGTTGTTCCTAAGTTGGTTTAGATAGCTATAAATAAGAGGCTTCGCCTCAGAACACAATGTACTCAAATTATTCAAGGAAATTATGCAATAAAAGTTCTTTGTTCTTTATTTTATTTATTTTATGAGTTCTGGTCGGAGAGACGACAGAGTCGCCGCCTAGGGAGAGATCTGAAGGAGATCTACGCTCGTCTTTGAGGGTATGATTTCCTATCTTTTCCAAGATGTAGATTTATCGTCGTTATATTCGACTAGTATGTTTTAATTGCTTATTTAGTTTAATTATGTAGTAGTTAGTTTATTTTACCCCATGTGTTATAGATCTGATTCGTTGGTGAAGAAATCATGAAATAGTAGTTGCGTTCTTCATATCTGCGACGGTCTATATCGCTAGATCTGAATACCTAGTAAATTACTAATTCATGATAATCGGCGCCAGCTACGTTGATCGATAGATTTAATTTACATGTCCGTAGTTTGATCAACTATTTGCATGTTATCGTAAATTAACATGAAGGACCACAAGTGAAGTGTTAACTAGGTCATTATCTAGAATGGACCCTAGGAACGTGCTTGTCAATGTCGACAGCTGTCTAGGCGGGTTTGCGGTATGAGGTAACACTCAATATCGACAGCTCTAGTTCTTTATGCGTATGGGCTATTACGGACCAATTAATGAGGGTAGCTTGCGTATAGATTGTCTACAGCCATTTTCGGAGTAGATAGAGTTAGGAGTTGTACCCGTAGCTGAACAATGAATAAATTCACCAATGGGGAGGACTGTTGCATGTGTGGGGGGAATAACTAATTACTCATAATTGAAATAATATATTAGAAACTCTTGTTGCTCCGTTGAACTTGCATAATTTTGTTAGTTTGAGGCACCAATACTACTGTCTATATATTATAGTTGGTCGTAGACCGTCGTCGTGACAAGCTCAATCTTGATAATTAGACGTTCTTACGAGTCTCTGTGGGATCGACCTTGATTTTCCAGTACTCTGCTACGATAGACCTAGTCCTATTGCTAGTAAGTGCTTTGCACGCGATCACTTAGCTCAGCTGAACGCCATTGCTAACAACAAACTTCTACAAAGACTCGGCTGCATGGTTCATGTCACCATTATAGTCTTATACATAGAAGCTCCAATGAATCGAGTGACCAACCAAAATATTTATTTGAATCACCCACCTCATTAATCCTGGAGGTCATATCACCATAAATCCGAGGCTGCACTATTCTAGAATAGAGAATGTACTATACTATGCATAAATTTACCGAGTGTCCACTGATATACTATTACATATGGATAACCATCCACAAATAGTTCGTATATGAAGAGAGGCCTTATACGTATGATCTATCCTTAATAACTTATCCTTGAGTATCATTAGTTAAATAGTGATTGATATTTATGATCTTGTCAAAAATTCGGCCGATCAATTAGTTCCACAATTAACAAACAAGGGAACCATCTTTCTACTTATCCGAATGAAGAAGGAGTTGTCTCTATCTGTATGAATTATATTCTCTTCAACTAATCCTTGAGTGATGCTAAAAAAGACCGAGATTAAGGAAATCCACTTGGATAACTTTACAACAAAATCAATTGACACCCTTAAAATAGAATGATTCTATAATTACATCAGGAATAAGATTGAATGCAAAAATGGCCTTTTAATTATTCAATCAGATTATCTCATTATGGACTTAGTATGAGATCATCATATCGGATCGGTCCAATCCAATTTGATCTCATCACATAAAGAGTAGCCACTGAGGTGTTCAACATTGATGACCAAGATCAGACCGTCACACTCCAGGTGTTTTTGGGCACAAATGGTGGTTTCACTGTAAGATCCTGAAAACAGACAATTTCATCACGAACTCAATGATTAAGGTAGTTTAGCATAAAATCATTCCTCAAGTACATAACTCTTATGCACTGAGTTTTATGGTCACACAATGAACCCTTAGGGTTATTCGTGACGTAATTTTAAGTGCATACTCCAATGAAAATATAAAAAGATGAATGATAAATGTCAATTATTTATTTAAAACAATACATTATTGTGTTTTCCGGCATTTACCCAAGCTAACAGGGTCAACCTGAAAAACATTAGGGGGTGAGAGTGATTGCATTCCCCTCTATTTCAGATAATCTCTCATACTTTCATGGTTTTTACACATATTACTGCATTTTTCATGACCTTATGACAGTGCTTGTTGTGCGAGATGGTAAATAATGGTTATCGTATAGTTTTAGTTTGAGAATTTGGTAATCTTATCGGAGGTCGTATGTTATTTTTTTGTTTGGGAAAGTTTATGTATTGCGATGTATGTTGGTAGGCCTTATGTATCTGTATTATGTGGCGTAAAACTTGTAGAAAAACAGAGTAATATGCTTGAGAAACAATATAAGAGAAAAAATGTTTTATTTCATTGATTTGAAAACCGTGGTTTGCTTACAATTTATAGGGCTTCCATACTTCCTAGTAACCTTAATAGGATAATTACAAGTATTCTTAAATACATGTTTAAAAGGATAAACACTATATGAAATAGCAAGACTACTCCAGGATTCTAGTCAATCCATCCATCCTCAGCTCTGATTCTAGCATAGTCATCCGTGATCTACCATCCTTATCGTTATAGCTTCCTTATTACTCCGATCACATGTATTAAAATGATGTTAAACTCCTTTTTGTTGTCTTTGTCTATTATGCATTGCAGCTGTTCGACCTAATGCCCAAATGAATAGATACTGATGTAAAAGATAACTATTGCTGAATTGATTTAATCGTAATTATCATTTTTCATGAATTTGAAATTTGGTTGAGTTATTTTATGACTTTCTTGAGTCAATTACTGATATAGTGAACTTTATGTTGACCATCTAATACCCCCTCAAACAAGGCTAGGGATTGAGACTAGACCGAGTTTGGGTCTAAGCTGTCTAAATAGGAGTTTGGGCAAAGACTTAGTAAAAATATCCAATAATTGTGCTTAAGCTGGAACATGCTTTGTGACTATGTGTCCTCGAGCTACTTGTTTTTACACATAGTGATAATCCAATTCTATATGTTTACTTATAGCATGGATTGAAAATCATGTACAAAGCACTAAGATTGTCACAATATAACATTGGGGCTGTAAAAGCTTGAACTATAGTTCCTTAAGGACATAAGTGAGCCATGCAAGTTCTGCAGTTGTATGTGACATGGCTCTGTATTCAACCTATGTGCTGGATCTTGATATTGTAGGCTGCTTGTTGGCACACCAAAAAATTAGATTAAGGCCAAGAAAGGTGCAATAACATGTAATGGATCTTCTGGTGAGCTAACAACCAGCCTAGTCTGCATCTGAGAAGGCATGTACTCTGAGATCTGAAGAAGCCTACAGAGTGATACCCAGTTTGATAGAGCCCTTAACATACGTAAGGATTCTGTGTGCTCTCTTCAAATGGGTTTGTGTGGGGGGTTGCATAAACTAGGAAAAGTGGTTGACTACAAATGAAATGTCTATCCTGGTAAATGTAAGCTACTGGAGTGAGCCCACCAAGCCTCTGTAATAGGTTACATCTGGAAAGAGAGGAGATTCTTCAGGATCTTTTAGCTTAGTCACTACAAGAAAACGGGCCAACAGTGACAGAAATTTAGTGAAGGGTGCAAATCCCATCATTAAATGACTGTTTTAATGGGGAAAACTGTGAGGGGAAAATATTTATATAGCTAAAAGGTGATCATTAACCACCGAATTTTAATTACTCTCACTATTTATACGAAATCCCGTCATTAAGATAAATAAATAAATATTTCCTCTCATTATTCCCAATTACTTATTATTATTTTTCTAATATCACACTATTATATCCTATCATTTTCCCTCATCAAAACTCCATTTTCGTTTCCACTCCGAAAATCAAATCCCAAACAATATCTTTCTCCCCATCCTCTCAGCTCCACCCTCCCTAGGTTTAGCACTGCCGATGGTCACCACTAGTCCCCCACCTCCATCAACACAAACAAGACATCCACAACTGGGATGCTAAAGATATTCGTAGTTCAGAGCTCTCATTAAAGGTGCGATCCGGCGATTCTGAGCGGCTGAACGCATCTTCCATGCTCCGATGATTTGATATACGGAGAAGCTTCTCCGGCTTTCTTCTCTTGGTCCGGCAGGTATAGATTGTCTTCATTGATGCCTGGGGGTGTTTGGATTCTCTTCGCTGCTTATTTCTTCGACGTAACCCCTTCTCTGTTTGCGAAGCGGCTGAATTGGGGGTTTGAATTCAGGTAAAAATTGGGGGTTTTCCTCTGTTTTACTGATTTGGCTGCTCAATTTCTTGGTTTGAGGATTCAAACTCTTAGATATTGTTGTTTGAAGGTAGGTTTCTAGTGCTCGACTCAATTCTGTCGGGTTGGCTACTTTTGATTTTCAACCCTGCAACTTTTTTATCTGAGTTGGCCTCTTATCTGATTTATGCTATTCTAATGCAATTTTCTCTGAGATTGGCTCTCCTTCACAGTTGGTATTACGTGTTGCTCTGATTTTTGGGTTGTTGAGGTAAATTCTGATACTGTAATTACCCATGGTGCTCCTGCTGTTGATTTTTGTGTCCTTGTTGATGCTTTTGCTGATATTTATGGAGATTTTTGGGGTACTTTGTTTAACATAGAACTGCTTTTGCTGATATGACTCTTCTTGTAGACTTTGTTCAGTTTTCTGTTGGTCTCTACTAAATTTTATTTAATGTGCATTTATCACAAATTACTGAAACTGAATTTGTGGTGTATACAGGGATAAGTGGTAATACTTTGGTATTTGATCTGTCCAAGTGATAAGTTAAAAATGCATGTTAAAGACTTAGAATATATGTTTTAGTATAAGTTAAGTTGATCCTATGAGTGGCTTAGTTTCAATCTATTAAGGTGCCCTTTGTCAGCCTTGATTATGGTTAGAATCTGTTTAAGTCAGTCTTTCATTCTTGTGTAAAGTGTGGTGTGTCCGGGTTGTTTTCAATGTCTACAATTTTACTTGTAAGACTGATTTGCTTCCTTAGATCAAGTCCACTATGTGTACATTTATCTTTAGCAATACTCATTTCAATCCAGGGCATGCTGCATTTAGTCTAGCTTCTGGTCATGTCCTTGCTTTAGGTTGCATCTCTTGCATCAGGTTTTGTTAACCTTTTGCTGTGTATTTGAGTATATCTTCTATGTCTTGTAATCCTGGTTTTAGCCTTACCATATACTTGATCAGTCTCGTCTGGTCTGTTTAGGTAAGCACAATTTGTTTGTGGTTTGTTATTGAGGTTTGTCCTTGAGAGTGAGTTCCTGCTGTTTTGTCCAGGTCTTAGTATGTCTGTTGTTTAGTTTGTGTGTAAGTCTTGGATTGATCTGAGAGCCTGGTTTGCTATGTGCTAAGTGTCCTTGTGTATGTCCATGACAGACATGTTTTAAAATGTCCAGGACATGTCCAGACATTTCCGGACATGTCTAGCCAGTGGATCTGAGTCTGGATCTTGTCTTAGTGTATTGGTGTATGCTACAAGGTAGTGTGAATCATATGAGGGTTGAAATTCTTGATGTATGTTTAGATTTGTATATAAGAAATGTTTTACTTTCGTTGATGTTGTTTCTTACTTATCTTGGTTCAGTTTATCGATTGATATTGTTGGTATTTTCTTTTTTTCTTGCTAGATATTTGTTTGAGATAAAGCAGTAACTATGATTTTATGGTTGATATATTTTCTTCACATTTGATGACTTAGTTGCTTTTGTCAATTGATTTACAAGATTTCAAAGGTAAATATTTCTTATATCTTGGTATTTGTTGATAATTTAGGCTTGGGAGTGATTGATTCTATGTTTTTCTTAATTATTTCAGTAACAAAAGTTTCTTAGTTCATTAGTTTGTATTCTTTTCTTGGCAAGTTTCCCAGTTTATTCCGAATGATCCAAGAATGTAGATATCCCTGGTTTTTGTATTTTATGTAAGAAAATTGGGCATGTTGCTGATTCTTGTGCTGGTTCTTCTAGTCTTGAGCCACAGCTTTACGTGAGCAGGTCTAGAAAACAAAAGACAACCCCTGATCTCTCTGTTTCTGACATGCCTGCACATAAAAAGTCTCTTGCTGTTGATGCTTCTTGTGTGAATGCTGATCTTTTGTTTCTGCTGCTGCTGAAATAGATTTGTTCTTGAATTCTGATTCTGCAAATGGAACTATGGTACTGCTGGTTCTGACTCTGTTTCAGCTCTTGCTGCTGTTGACTTGGATTTTAATCATACTACTGTTATTAGACAGTCACCTGCTCCTGTTGATACTGTTTTTGTTCCTTCTAATGCTTGTTTGCTTGATGGTTCTGTTGCAGCACCTGTTGTTGCTAAATTTGGTTAGAAGGATATGGACATTAGTATGATTATGCCTGCTGCTGCTCCTTTGGTTCCTCCTGATGCAACTCTGACTGATAATGCAAGTTTGAAGAATGGTTATGTTTTTCAAAGCAAAGTGTTCAAGAAAGGAAAGTAACTTTGATTAATGATGTATTGCCTTTATTGTAGACATTTTTGTGTGTATGTCATGATTTTGATTAGTTGATTTGGTTTCTTGTAGAAATTTTAGAGGTTTGATTCCTTCTACGAGTACCTACATAAAGCTCACATTCTTTTTGGAAGAGATGAATTTTAGAGGATGTTTCAGTCTGGTAAGGAATACATGTGTACTTCTTTGGTTTTCATAGTTAATGTTTCCTGACAAGTGCATATGTGACTACAATAGTAATATGTTTTGCTAAGATTCACAATCTGTTAAAACCTGGTTTAGGCTGTTAAGTTGCATCAAATTCTGGTTGTTAAAATTGAGTGGTTTTAGATTTTTAATATCGTTATAAAACTTGTTATTGTGGTGCCTTTTACTGCCTTATCTTTAAGTTCCTAGTACGTATTATTTTGTTTAAAACAGTTATTGATCTGTGATTTATTTGTTTCAGTTCTTTGATGATGGAACTTACAGGCCTTCATTTTGGATATCTCGGACTAATTTTCTTAAGGTTTGCTTTCTCAGTGCTTGAACAGTTAGGTCCTATATGTTTCATTGTTCCGCTTTGTTCAGTGCCGCCTGCTAAGTCATGTTTGTCTTTGTCTGAATCTCGGCCTGATCTTGTCTGCTGTAGTAATGTTTGGCAATTCGTCTTGGCTCTGTTTTGGTCTTGTCTGGAATGTCATGAGTCTTCGTTATGTCTTGTCTCAGGTTTTGGTTGAGTCTAAGCTCAGAACATGCCTGTCTTGCACACTATAACCCAGCCTAGATTGAATCTGTTTTGATGCTGAACCTGAGCCTATCCAGCCTGCTCTGCAAATTGTTTTTGCTCAGTTTTTCTATGCATAAATGTTTGGCTCAGTCTCAGCTTCTGATTTGTGATCAGTTTTAGAGACTGTTTGTTATACCATGATATATGTGTGTTGCATAAATTATTAAGTTTATGGTTTAACAAGGAGATTTCTAGAATTTCATGTGCCTAACCTCCTGGCTGTTGTGAAACGGATCAATTGTGCTTATGCATATATACTTCTCAACCTTTACTCTTTTCTTTTCTACATGCTCTTTACTTAAGGTCAAGTATATTCATTTGCTGTTTATACTAATTTTTTTGGTGGTTTATGACTAGCATGCAGATTATTGTATTCTTACCTTGGCCACCTGTTTATACCCTTATGGGATTAATTAATCTATTAGACTTAAGTTCATATCTTGATCTATGATTGTATAACTGGCTAGATACGTAATCTACAATCTGTTTTGAAGCTCGAAATGTGAAATGCTTGGCTAGTTGCTATGTGTTTTGCTATGCTGCTCTAAGATATAATTTATTTATGTATTAAGATCATATAAATGTATGTTAAACCTATTCTGTACATGATCTTTGGGCTTAGTATGCTAAGTCTTGTGAGCTAGGTTGAATTTGTTGCATCCTTGAACCTGTCAACCTGATATGACTGCTATGTTTTGTCTAATCCTGTATCTGATTTGTACGATACTCATGCATTTTCTCTTTCTGACAGTTCAAACATCTTGTATATCTCATGCATTTTACTTTCTAACAGTTTAAACATTTGTCTAATCTTTTATCTGAATTTTTTAGCTGTGAGGATGATTTATAGTTTTAGAGGTCACCCTTCAAAGTATATCTCATGTATGCACCAACAAAACAGTTATGTTTCAAAGTATCTAATGTATGCTCCTGCATAAGAGTAAAGTTACTAGTTAGCAACATGATTTCGTTTTTCTTGGGCTTTGTGAGGTTCTTTTTCCGTGCTTTGTGTTCCAATAGTGAAATATATCTTGCTTCTTAATTTTTTTCTTTGGTGTTGTGAAGTGCCTCATGAGGTGCAGAAATGCAGAAGTGCTTGTTACTGTTTTCTTGCTTGGCTCATCATTTTTGTTTGTTGATGTGATTCATTGTTATTTGGTTGAGCCATTTCCAAGCCTTCACATATTATTTTGAACTTCTGTACAGTTCTTTGCGTTACTATAGCAGTGACACATGGTGGCTAAAGCAACATTTGGTTGAAAGCAAAAATAGCGTCGGCCTAACATCCGCGGTAAAAGAAATGGAAAATGGAAAATGCGACAGTCATCAAGCACTGACTTGGAGAGTGAATATGAAGTTCATGATCTTGTATTATTTTGGTTAGTAAAATGCTGCTATAGCATTCATTTAACCTATTCTCATTAAATGTGCTTTCGTTTTCATGTGTTGTTTTCCGTTCTTATTATACTTATACATAGTACCTTTCTTGATTTAGTTGTGTGCACATGCCTAGTATTAGTGTTTTATTCTAGAATAATGGATGGAAAATAACAGAAGATATCAAATGATGACATGGATATGATGTTTTCTTGTATAAAATTAGTTTTTTCTCACTTTTGTTCTAGTGATTCAAGAGTTTTGTTATTTCTGCTTATGGATTGTTTTTCAATATTTGACAACTTATTTTTCATTAAGTAATATGTTTTGTTTTGCTTGATGGTGATGGGATGAGTCATCATTGAATCACGATTTAGTGAGAGTTTGGTTTACGTACAATTAATGAGGGTATATACTATCGTTTTAAATATTTGACGAGGGGGGATCCGGTCATTAAAAGTCACTTTCCCATCATGAAGACTTTTAATGACGGGAAATTTACTCTCATCAGCCCCCTCGTTATTGCTTCTCTATGTAAAGGTCAATAATGAGAGTAAATGGTCCCGTCATGTTTGATAATTTTTAATGAGAGTAAAATACCCATCACTAATGAGAAATAGCAATAGCCACGGGATCGTTTTACTCTCATTATTGACCTTTACATAGAGAAGCAGCAACGAGGGGCGACGAGAGTAAATTTCCCGTCATTAAAATTCTTTCATGACGGGAAAGTGACTTTTAATGACCGGATTTCCCCTCATTAAAACTAAATTTTCTTGTAGTGAGTGTCCATTGGAGTTTTAATAGGCTTGCAATCTGTCATGCCTGCCTTGTCTTGGATTGTAGTGGCATAGTCGGCTTGATTAAGATGAAGCCATATGGCAGTATGCTGGATATGGACTCCTAGGAAGTGATGAACGGCCCAAAGATTTTCCATGGCAAACTCTTGACAGAGAAAATGGATGAGGCTTTGAAGCCGCTGAGTGTGAGACCTTGCAAGAAGAATATCATCCACTTAGAGGAGGAGCACTACTCATCCATCCCTAATTTAGTATCACTCTAACAAAGGCATTGTAATTCTCCTTCTTTATGTGGATGATATTCTTCTTGCAGGGTCTCACACTGAACTGCTTCAAAGCCTCATCCACCTTATCAGTCAAGAGTTTGCCATGAAAGATCTTGGGGACATTCATTTTTTTTACATGGTATAAGAGACTGTGGTTTGCTTACAATTTATAGAGCTTCCATACTTCCTAGATAACCTCATTAGGATAATTACAGGTCTTTATAAATAAATATTGAAAAGAATAAACACTATATGGAATACAAGATTACTCTAAGACTTCTAGTCAATCCACAAATCCTTAGCTTTGATTTCAGCATAGTCATCCGTGATCTAGCATTGTTATCGCTCCAGCTTCCTTATTACTCCGATCATAGGTATTAAAATGATGTTAAACCCCTTTTTGCTGTTTTTATCTCTTATGCATTGCAGTTGTTCAACCTAATACCCAAATGAATAGATAATGATGTAAAAGATAACTATAAAAGACAACTATTGCTTTTTTTTTTTTTTCTTTTTCTTTTTCTTTTTTGAGTGAAAAAAGATAACTATTGCTGAACTGATGTAATCGTAGTTATCCTTTTTCTCGAATTTGAAATTTGGCTGAGTTATTTTATAACTTGCTCGAGTCGATTTCTGATACAGTGAACTTGATCTTGACCATCTAATAAAACTTAATGTAGTGTATTGTGTTTACTTTGGGTTGTTTTATTGTAATAGCACACGGATGCTCTTGTGATGTATTAGTAGCGTGATATTTGATTGTAGTACGTAGCTGAGTTTTTATGTTTCAGCTTCCACAAGTAATTGCATGGAGGCTTATTGATTCGGAAAATTATATTTTCAGGTCATAACCAAACGAATTTAGTTAAGGAATTACTCGAGTTTTTGAATCAGACCGTTATCATTATTGAGACCAAACAATCTTAGTTAAGAAATTACTCGAGTTTTCTAATCGGTCCGTTATAATTATCAATTTGAGTGACTATTAAATCCTGCACATTACGTATTGCCCGCCCTTGATAAAGTAACAACTAACAACCAATTAACACTTTTCTCTAGCATGAAATGTGGAATGTCATCCACTTCCATAATAACGGCTTGCACGTTGCGTATACATAAACTACTAACTCGTGTCGTTGCAAGCAATTTCCTTTTGTTTGATGATTATCGACTTGGAAGCAAAGATAAGTGAGGTGGGGACTCATGGTCCCGATGATTATGATGCACTTCAAAAATAAATTATCCAGTCTTAAATAAACTTCTCAATTACTTTAATTATTAATTAATTTATTTGGTCTAATATATGTTAATCATGTACATAACAAACTAATTAAATAGCTTACCTTGATGCTCATGCAACTTTGATACACGTATATGTTGTTAAGATCAAACGTTTACCGTACGCGTGGTAGTAAATGTGCTGCTATATTTCTTATACATTAAGAGTGTAGGCAATCTGTCCCAGCACTTGTACAATTTTTTTTTAAATAATGTTTACACCAGGGTTCGATGTAATGACCTCTGGTTCCGATACCATGTTAAGATCAAACGCTTACCGTTTTACTAAAACCAACTGGTGGTAGTAAATGTGCTACTATATTTCTTATATATCAAGAATGTGGGCAACTCGTCCCAACGTACGTGTTTAATGAATTGACCGATTTTGACTTATAGATAGATGATTGTATTGACAATTAAATTTGATAAGCGCCGCGCCCTCTTAATACCACATTGATGGTTCCCCTCAATTTTCCTTTTTTTTTTAATTACATTGATGGTGACATGCATCTCACATAAGAAATTCCATCTAATTATCAACACCCTTGAACCACACATATCATATCATATATTGAATATTACAATAAATCCTATTTTTTCTCATTAATTTCTTGATATCTACCTTAATGTTGTTTTCATTTCAGTGGGACATGAACGGAAGGAAGGTTGTTTACGACAAGGAATGCCGTTTCATACCTAATCTAATATCTCTATTTTAAGATAAGAAGACACGACAAACTTGGCAAGAGGTTAGCGAATCAATGAAGAGGATTTTAAGGGATGGGGGAGTCGTTTTGATTACGGAAAAAGAAAAAAAGGAAAAAAAGTTGAAAAACACATGCCAAGTTTCCAGATTTTATGTGTTTCTTTTGTTCTTGTGGAAATTGGAAATTTCCTCTTTAATAATGCTTACACATGAGTTATCCAGCAGAAGGTTTTATGCGTTGAGGTGGTTTAAATTAAAGACAAGTAGGCATAAAGATATATATGGATTTTAACACATTTGGTACTTATGTTTTAGCTTTGTTTCAAAAATAAACTTTATATTTTTTATAACACTTTTGGTCTTCTGAATTTGAATTTCGTTTCAATTTTAGGACAATTACCCAATTAATTGTCTAAGTTAACGTGGACTAAACACTGATTCCTCTTGTCTAGTTCTGTAATAACTGAATATCTGCTCGGTGGTTTTGGATTGATTTGCTTTTAATAGCCGTTGCATTCTCTGATGTGTTAAATTGCACATACTTGTGTTACATTTCTTGAAATCTACTAATGGTTTTATTATGTGTGTAGGATTTGTTAAAGCTGTAAATAGTGATTAATGTCGCCAAAACTCTAGGGTGGGCTGTTTGCAAAAATGTCTTTGAAAGGTTGCACTTATAAGAGCTTTTCAAAGACACTAATTTTAGTATTAAAAAAATATTATATATTTTTCTTTTTGTCATCTTTTATAATATATGTATCACTTAATCCACCTAAAATAATAACAACAACATCCCTTAAAATGACTTCAAATATTTGAAGGTTCCTCCTTCCCTACTCTCTTTCACCACCAAATAATTAATAGCTGAGATCTTCTTAATTTTCAGTATTTATAAGTCTACCCTTTACCCTACTTCTCTAAACAGTTTATTATTTTACCTTTCTCCTTCTATCAAGTGGTGAAGCTTGGAGCTAGTAGAAGCAAGTAGAGTTAGGAGTTAGGTTTAAGTGTGTTCGAGAGATATAAGTGTCATTTGTAAGGTATGACTTTTATGTGAGGATAGTCTTTGTAAACTGATCACCTGAGTGTGTTACACTTGTAAAAGTGAGGTTGAGAGTTTGTTGCAAGATGGGGCACAATCTGATTACATTGACTAGAATACAATTACAGTTAAAACGAAAATACAACTGAATCGAATTACAATTGCAAAATGAAAACGAATTAACAAGATGAACTGAACCGAGCCCTGTGTTGAACACAGTTTCCTTATTCGTCCCCTCACCGTCGAGTGCTTGGAGTTTCAACGGAACGTTAGTCTCCCGGGATAGAACGGTTAGCAACGACAAGATGCACCACGCTTTCAGCTGCTTAAGAACTTTGTTGCTTGAACTCTCTAGTTTCATAAGAAAGGGTAGAAAAAACAGATTTTTCAGGTTATGTTTGATGAAGAAAAGCTGCAGTATATATAGGCTCTAGTAGAGGAGAGTGGCAAAAACTGATGGAAGAAGGAATGGAACAGTCTCATCATCTATATTGAATGTCATAAGTGTAGCAGAACTGGAAGGTCTCAGCATTCAGCATTATCACGTTCGAACTGGAAAGCCTCAACTTATATACACCTCAGTTGGATTGGAACAGTCTCACAGCAGCATTCAAGAGCATTCAGTATTGGAAAAATAAAATAAAGATTTTATTTGCAAAACCGAGCCTTATCGTGTACGCAGGACACGCTGGCATGCACAAGCCCAAGGGTAAACCAAGGTGAAATCCGGACTGGATTTCCACACCCCTGAGATCGTGTATAATGTTGGTTTCTTATTCCAACTACACTAAAACAACATCATATAAATATTGACTATTTTCCTTCTTCCAACCAATGTGGGAGAAATAGCTTCTTCCCATTTTTCCTTTCCATAACACTTTCCATTCACACACTTAAGCCCAATAGACCCAATATGACATATCATTTAAAATATTCCATTTTAACCATCAATTTTCCAACAATCCCCACATGAATAGAAATTGTGTAAAACCCAGCAAAGGCTCGAGAATGACATAGAGAGTTCGGTAGATGAATGCATAGGATAGGTAGGTGTGACCCTTTGAACCTTCCCTTGATAAGATATGGTTACTTTACTAGTGATTAGTAGGCGCGATGTCCTTGAACTATTCTGCCGTTGATGTAAACGATGACATATTTACCACAACGCATCTACCTAGCAACATTTAGTTCTTGCGGTTATGTCCATTTTGGCCGTGGACATCTTCCTTTACGCAAGAGTTTCTAAGAATTGCGCCATATAAAATTCCCTTTGAAGCGGCCCTCTTCTCTCTCACGTAGGTGATTTTGTAATTCGAATTTCTCAATTATTCTTCTTACACAAATCATTAAAAGCTTTCTTGGTAAGCTTATCCTCGTTCTCCTTGGTTTTCATCTTAGGAATGAGATGGAGGTAACCCCCATAGTGATTTCTACTTTTGCGATTAGGTTGTCTCTTTGAACCAAGATCTTGGGATCTCCAATCTACAAGGTAGGGTTTTCCTTCACAAAAGTTTATTCCATGGGCTTTAGTCCCATTCCTCTTGATGATTTTGCAACTACTTCTCTATTTAACCCTTTGGTTAGCGGATCCATAAGATTATCCTCGACTTAACATAGTCTAACGTAATCGTAGAGAAAGTAGTTTTCTAATGGAGTTATGTCTTCGCATATATGCCTTGACTTACCATTATACATTTTGTTATGTGCTCGTCAATCGCAGATTGATCACGATGAATACATATTCACAGCACGTTTTGGCCATTGAGGAACATCCTCTAGAAATTGATGCAACCATTACGCCTCTTCTCCACATTTATCTAAGGCTACAAACTCATATTCCATTGTGGATTTGGTTATCACGGTTTGTTTAGAAGATTTCCAAGACACACTCCACTTAATGTGAATACAAAACCACTTGTGGATTTTGAATCCTTTGAATCGATATCCAATTTGCATCGTATATCCTTTTATAACGATGGGTTCTCTTGTATAGTGAATGCCATACTTACGAGTATATCTTAAATATCTCGAAGCTCACTATATATTTCTAATGATCATTACTCGGATTACTAGTATATACGCTTAGCTTGCCAACAAGATAAGCGATATCCGGTCTAGTACAACTCATTAAGCACATTAGAATTCCAATAATCCTTGTGTACTCTAATTGAGACACACTTTCACCTTTATTCTTTAACAAAGGTGACTCGATCTATCGGAGTTACGGCTTCATTTGAATCATCTTTATTGAATTTTTTGATTTTATCAATAAAATTAGATTGACTCAAAATGAGACCATTAGAATTTCTTGTAATTCTAATTCCCGATCATCTCTGCTAAACCCATATCTTTCATTTCAAATCGGCATTTAACATATATTTGGTAGATTTGATCATCTTATCATTGCTTCCAATAATAAGCATGTCATCAACGTAAAGACACAAAATGACATAGCCATCTTTTGTTTCTTTTATGTAAATGCATTTATCACATTCATTGGTTTTGAAACACTTTTCAAGCATAACATTATCAAATTTCTCATGCCATTATTTTGGTGCTTGTTTTAAGCCATACAAAGACTTAACTAATTTACACACTTTCTTACCTTGTCACGGCTAGAAAAACCCTCGGGTTGTTCCATGTAGATTTCTTCATCTAAATCTCCATTTAAGAAAGTTGTTTTACATCCATCTGGTGTACTTGTAAATTACGCATAAGCGGCTATAGCAAGTACCATCCTAATGGATGTTATTCTCATCTTGGAGAATATGTATCAAAATAGTCAAGACCTTCTTTTTGATCGTAACCTTTTATTACTAGTCCGGCCTTATATTTATCAATAGATCCTCGGTTTCATTTTCCTTTTAAAGATCCATTTCGATCATAGTGGTTTACATCACGGAGGTAGATCAACTAACTCCGTGTATGATTTTGCAATATAGAATTTATTTCACTATTTATTGCTTCTTTCCACATTGGACCTTCACAAGAAGTTGTCACCTCCTTGAAATTTTGAGGATCTGTCTCATCATATATGTGATAAAATCTTTACCAAAAGATTTTTCGGTCCTCGACTTTTACTACTTCTTGGCTCAACCTCGGTTGGCTCTTCCTCATTCACTTGTTCGGAAGGGTGATCCGAACATGAACACGCTTTAATGAACTAGGTTCATTTGTTTTAGCCGAATACATTCTCAAAGAATGATGCATTTCTTGATTCCATTATTTTGTGTATTTGAGGATTATCGATTTATACACAAGAAACCGATAAGCACTACTAGTGTGTGCATATCCAATGAATATACAATCAGCTTTTGATCCTATCTTTACTACTTTGGGTGTAGTACGAGCACTTTTGCAAGGCACCCCACACTGCAAGTATTTGTAGGATGGAGGTTTACCCTTCCATAGTTCATAAGGAGTTCTCTCTTGTTTCTTTTGGGGTATCTTATTCAAAAGATAATTGTTAGATAAGATAGCTTCCCCCACAAGTTTTGTGACACTCTGAACTTAACAACATTGAATTCATCATTTCTTTCAATGTTCGATTTTCCTCTCACCACTCTGTTTGTTGTGGAGACCAAGGTGCGATTATTTCATGTATAATCCCATGTTCGACAAAAGTCATTTGAGTGGTGCCAAGTATTCACCACATCTATCACTTGAGTGTTTTGATCTTTTTCCCATGTTGATTTTCAACTTCCTTTGTGAATAGAATAAATTTATCTATCGCTTCATATTTCCCTTTTAACAAGTATGCATAGCAATACTTAGTGCGATCATCGATAAAGGTAATAAAATAATTATTTCCACCTCTCGATTGCACAACTTTAAGATCACACACGCCGCTATGTATCAAGTCGAGTGGTTGCGTATTTCTTTCAATATTTTGAAAAGGCGCTCTTGTTAATTTTGCTTCAACACAAGTTTCACACTTATGTTCCTTATCAATATCGAATTTGGGGATATGTTTTAGATTTATTAATCTACGCAGGAATCATAATTAACATGTCCAAGTCTACCATGCCATAAGGAAGGAGACTCAACCAAGTAAGAACGAAATATTATTATTAATATTGTTTGGCTTAATAGCCATTACATTCACTTCACCATGCCATTACATGCATACCCTTACCGACATACATACCACTATTAGTCAAAGTACTTGTCGGACTCTAAAACAAGACGGAAGCCATTTTTATTCAATAGCACTCCGGACACGATTCTTACGCATATCCGGGACATATAGCACATTCTTGAGTCGGATGCTTGCGAAGTCATCTTGAGAATTACTTCACCTTTTCGACTATAAAAGTAGCGAGTTTCCATGAATAAAGTCTCATTCTCTTGAGTGGCTCGAACTTAGTAAACAAATCCCGGTTGGAGCACACATGCTTTGTAGCTCATGTGTCTACCCACCATTCTCTTGGATTTGAATCCACCATGTTCATCTCGACACACACAATGATCAATATCTTACATTGGAAATAAAATTTATGTTTTGATGATAATTCATCATATTTGTTTAAAGTATTATCTTAACCCCATTGATGAAGTCTTTGAAGCCTTTGTTATAGTGAAAAGCTAAAAGATGTCTAGAATCGAATGTATAGGTTTTACTAGAGTCGATATTTGTATAAGTTACATCGGACAAGAACTGTAATAATTAGTGTGTCGTAAAACGAAAAAAAAGCTGAAGTCATCTAGAAAACGAAATCAATAAGATGAATGACTCGAATACACCAAAGATCAAATGAAGAACATAAGTTATTTGAGGGACATAGACTCGATTGGCTTATCTAAGAAGACCAAGAACCGAGGGTCACAAACTCGATTATTGAAGATTGAAGCGAGGTTCAAACTCGATTATGAAGACTAAGTCGAGGCAGAAGTTAGATTTCGAGCAAGATTATGGTGACTGAATCGACTTTATGGATCTTGTATGAAGACCTAAGAATCATAAGGACAATGAATTCTTAGATGATAATGAGTCATGGTGTACTCTAATTAAGTCAATTATAATCGATGAAAAGTATCGATATTTGAAAAAGAGTAAAATCTCGATTTACGCTCCAAGTCGATAAGAAACCGACAAACAATAAACTCGGTTTTATAAGTCACCATCCAAGAAACCGATCGTGCAATTGAGCGTTATAAAGGAAGCAACTTCATTGGATGAGATTCTTGACACAATGAGCAGTCGGAAAATATAGTTACAAAAGAGGCGTTGATACAATCCGAATTGAAGTCGATGAGCGTTGGACCTCACACTATAAATAGAAGACTTTGCACCAAGGATAAAAACAATGAATTAACAAGTATTATCAAGCAAGTTTGTGCATTAGTCATCTTATTCAATTACTATCATCTCGGTAGCTATAACAAGATCATATCTAGGAATTCTTCAAGTGTTCAAGCTACAGATTTTATCAAGAATCAAACACCTTGAAGAACCACAAAAATAATCAATTTATTGATTCTCACCAACTTTGATTCTACATCAAAGGTTTTAGGTGAAAGCATACCGGGAAGGTTTCGCCAAGGACGGTTGTGACAAGCGTCGGGTAGATGTGTTTGTGGGGTAGTGGTGAAGAGGCAATTCAACCCTCCAAGGATCGGTGTTCAAGCAATTGAAGAACAACAATTCTACCTACAAGCTTAGATAGTGACGCTAGGGATTAGCCAAGGACTATTGTTTAGGACTTTTGTAGCATTCACCTCAAGAAGTTCAAGTGGAATTTTCCTCTGCACCACAGGGGAAGAGAGGACGTCTGAGGATTACACCACCGGAACCTCTATAATACTTGTCTTATTTACTTTACGCACTTACTTACTTATTCATTTACTTGCGACTTTGATAATTGATTGTTATACACTCACAATTCACAAACCGACATTCATCGAATTGATTTACTATACTCGATTTTCACAGAGAATAACAAGATCAAGATAAAGGCTAAAACTTATCCCTTTGGTTGACTCGGTTTCAAGCTTAAGTCGGTTTGTCTTAAACTCGACTTAGTCGACAACTCCACACAAGTTTAATGAACCTTAATTTGTTTTAAAATCCAGTTTTAGGGACAAATTTATTCACCCCCCCCCCCCCCTCTAAACTTGTGCTAGCCTTTCCAAGAGACCAACAATTGGTATCGAGCGGTGTTTCCTTGATAAGATATCAATTGCTCTGTATCTCCTTTAGTTGCTCTCATTTGAAAGCTCAGTTTTCAGTTGTTAAACAATCAATTTTCACTCACTCACTATGGTTAACAATCAATATGCAAGACAGATGCTTATGTGCAACATGGACAGATTTGACGAATATAAACGTCGTATGCAGGCCTTTCTAGCAGCTACTCATTATGAAATGATGGATGTACTCCCTGATGGACCAATTTAGATTACTCACATGCATACTGAAGGTGAGAGACAAATTCGAGTTCCAAAGCCCAAATCCGAGTGGACCAGTGATGATCGCAAGCGAAACAATCTCAACAATGTTGCTATGGACTTTATTCTTAGAACTCTTGACAGCAACATGTACATGAAGGTGAAAGAATGCACAACTACCAAGGAAATGTGGGACAAACTACAACTTGTTTGTGAAAGAACAGATTCAATTAAGGAAAACAAGATCTCTGTTGCAAAACAAAAGTTTGAAAATTTCAAGATGAAATCTGGAGAAACTATTGACCAGATGGAAACAAGATTCAGTGCTATCATGGATGAATTAGATCTACTCAAGATTGAATACTCTAAGAAAATTATCAACACAAGAATCTTGAAGGCATTACCAATGTGCTGGAAGATGAAGGTCACTGCTATGGAAGAATCTAGAAGACTTGACATAGATGATTCATTCAAAATCTTCTCAGATCTGAAAGCTTATGAATTCAGTGAAGATTTTACAAGTACAGCTACAATAATCAAAGCTTTCGAAGAACCAAAAACCACAGCACTTGCAGCAACAACAAATGACATTCAATAAAACTCATCTACCAATCTTCATGTATTGGATGAAATGGAAGAACAAATGGCTCTAATGATGAACAGAATTCGAAGAATGAAGAGTGGACATCCAGTCACTCAGAAGTTTATCAAAAGGACTCCTGAGAAAAGAAAAGACGATGAATATCTCTGTTTCAACTGCAAAAAACACGGACATTATAAGGCTGAATGTCCAGAACTAACCAAGAAGACGCCACCAAGAAGAGTTGGTAGAAGAGCACTCCTTGCTGGAGATGAATCAGATTATGAAGTTGGTACTAAAAGACTATCAAATGACACAGCTTTAATGGCACACATAGAAGATGCAAATGAGGTATGCGAGTCTAACTCTAAATATTCCTCAGCTCAGATTTCCATGCAAAATTCATGTTCTTCGACTGCTGACTCCAATCCAAAAAACCAAGAATTAGAAGAAACACTTGATGAATTGATGAATCAGCTAGTAACTATCCAAGCTGGTTATGAATCAATTAAAGCTGAGAAGGAAAGTCTAATTCATGAAGTTGAAAGATTGAAGTCTGAATTAAAAGTGTTGAAACTGACTAGAACTGATAAAGAAAATATTCAGCATCAGCCTACTGTATCACCAGCAGCAACTGAATCATTTGCTCAATCAAGTTTGGTTACCGGATTCAAATCAGGAAAACCATATGGAGACAAAACTGGTTTAGGATTTGATACACAGCAATCTTCTAAGGATGGAACCAACAAAGCTGTCAAACCTAGTACCAAAACTGGTATCTAGTTTTTAGCTAAGAAACTTCCACAAACTGAGAAAATTGTTGAACCAATAAAGCCAGTATCACATAGGACAAATCAGTTTTCCAAGAAAACAACCAGATTTACCAACAAAGGGAAACCAAATGGTAAATCGGTTGTATCTCAAGAAAACCAAACTGGGAATCAACTACCAGGTCCACAAAAAGCAATCAAGTCAAGAACCAGAAAAATTATAGTCAAAGTAAATTCAAGAATGTCAATCATTCAAGGATTCACACATTTAGGGGGAAAGGAAGACTATATCCCACTGATGATGATTGGAATTTTACTGCATCTATTGCTAAAACTGATAATAACAATCATTCCAGACAGAAAACCTATCAAAGGTTTCAGTCCAAGACTCAGCAGAGGACCAATCTCAGTTCTCAGCAAAAGTCCCAAAGTCAGTTCAGACCTCAGTACAGAAGGAATGACGGTTATGATTCTAGCTTTAATAATAGAAATCAACATGGAAATAAGTTTCAGTCAAAAGACCTGAGAGATCATATAAATAAGACACAGTCTAAACATAGATTATATGGGAGTGTGGCTTAAATATATGAAAACAAGTGCAACAATATCCGAAGAATCCCAAAAGGATATATTCCTAGAGTTGTACTGACAACTAACCCCTATGGACCCAAACTGAATTGGGTACCTAAAAACTTCTAATTTTTATTGCAGGATTGTTAGGTGTAGTGCCCGAAAGACAATTTGTGTAATTGTTTTTAACAATGGATGACAGATTTTATCTCACCTTATTACTTGCTTTGTGCTTGTAAATAATACACTGCTGCAAATCCTAAGTATATCAGTATGTAACCACTTAACTCAGTGTATGGCATGCACGTGAGGATTGAGTTAGTGGTGATATACTTAAACTGTTAGTCCGTGGTGAACTTAATCAGAGTTTAGGGTCTCTTGATTAAAACACCAATAATGCGCCCAGAACACCTTAGGGTGTGATAGTCTTATCCGGACTGTCGGTAGAGGGTACCTACGTGGGGCATTTATATATGATGGCATTCATATAGGACTAGACCGATTTAATCTGAATTTCTCGGTATAATTCCGTAATCGAGGAATCTTATTAAATCATTAAATGATCATATATGGATCAACCTTAATCCTGAGGTGATCACAGGGTGCTGCTTGTCCCGGGTTAGTGTTTGATATGTTAGTTACGGTTCACTTAAATAATGTGTTCCAAGCCACTTCTCATTGGCACTATCTCCGGATGAGTGAGTAGTTCTGATTTTCACAGACATGGAATCCATTCCTTCCTGCGGGAAGTAGAGAGACAGTCCCCTTATTTGTTAGCCCTAAGAAAGTGATCGATCCCGGGAGTTCACATTTGACTAATTAGCTACTAGTCAGATATGTGTACTAATTGATCATCAGGGGGTTAATGGTAAATAAGGATAAGATATTCTGAGTCGGGTTCACGGAGACCTCCCACTCATAATGGACAGTCTATGGAGGGTTAATCCGTATGTAGTGATTATATCAATGGATGCTTATTCACTCTATGGGTTGAGTATAAGTATACATCTGTAATCGGTAGAGTTCAGTTTCGGGTTTATGGTGGCGTAATCCCGGAATTAATAATTAATGTACTTATTCTGTTCGATGAATGATTAATTATTGGAGCTACTGGTTATAGGTCCATGGCCCCCGATGTGGCTTCTGTAATTCGGACTAATAATCTTATTATTCGGGCCTCAGTGATAATTAATTGGCTGGGCTAATTAATTGATATGCATGGATATTATTTAGTTGGGCTAAATAATATAATACACATAAAAGACATTTCATGTGGGCTTTTTATACCCTAAAAGTGGCGCCTCATATTCATTATTTATCACAAGAATTAATTTTTGTGATGTGGAAAATAAAATATATTCTTGTTATATGATTGGTTGGATGACTTGTTATTTGATTTCCTATTGGTCAATACATGTCACAATTAGTCATTAAGGAAAATATCCTTTTATTTTGTTTAATTAATTATTTATTTAATTAATTAATACTTGGAGGATAAGGATTTACTCTCCTATAAAAGGAGAGTTATTCCAAGGGAAATTGCAAGGCAAATTTCGACCACTATGATAAAAAGGGAGAGGAAAATTAGTTTTTCTTGCCTAGGGTTTTTTGGAAGAAGAAAAACTTTGAGTTTTTCTTGGTGTTGCATATCAAGGAGGTTCGTGTATCAAGAAGGGAGTCCACCAACCACCGTTTGGAGAACACATCGGAAGATCAAGGCTTCTCTTCCCGTTATTGGTAACATGATCTTAAACCCCCTTGTAGTTGTTTACGTCCTTTAATTATGAATTGTGTCATATAAGTCGTGATCCATCCGCTGCGCATAGATCTAACTCGTTTAGATCTAAGAACCTGCATCCTTCAAGGATATATGGTACTTTGACAGTGGTTGCTCTAGACACATGACAAAGAGTAAAGACTGTCTCAGTAATTTTATTGCAGAGGATGGACCAAAGGTTAATTTTGGAAGTGAAGACAAACCTGGATACACCAGAGGTTATGGCACCTTAATCAGGAATGGACTTACAATCAAGAATGTATCTTATGTAGAAGGACTACACTACAATCTACTCAGCAGCAGTCAATTTTGTGACATGGGATACAAAGTTACTTTCGACAAAGAATTCTGCGTTGTCGTCAGCGAATCAGCTTATCAAGTTGTCCTAGCCGGAAGAAGAAAAGAAAATATGTATGTAGTAGATTGGACAACAGCCGTTGCTGAAACCTGTTTGCTTGTGCATACAAAATCAGATATCAGTTGGCTATGGCACAAGAAACTGAGTCATCTTAATTTTGATGACATCAACACACTTGTTAAGAAGCAGTTAGTCATTGGACTACCAGAAATATCATATAAGAAGGACAGCTTATGTGATGCATGTCAACAAGGAAAGCAAACAAAAGCAAGTTTCAAGACCAAATCTCAACATTCAACAACCAGACATCTAGAGTTACTACACATGGATTTATTTGGACCTATTACACCAATTAGCATCAGTGGAAAGAAGTATACATTGGTGGTAGTAGATTATTTTTCAAGGTACACTTGGGTAATCTTTCTAACCAAGAAAAGTGATACCAAGCAAAGACTCACGGAACTACTCAAGAGACTTCAAAATCAGAAAGGAGTTTCAGTTGTGAAGATAAGATCAGATAAAGGAACTGAATTCCTCAACAGTGTGATTATTGAATATTGTGAAGAAAATGGTGTTTTACACCAACTTGCTGCCACAGGAACACCTCAACAGAATGGTGTAGCTGAAAGAAGAAATAGAACGCTCAAAGAAGCTGGGATTACTATGATCTGTGAAGCTAAACTACCTGAAAGATATTGGGCAGAAGCAGTTAACACAGCTTGTTACACTCAGAACAGAGCTCTCATGAACAAAAGACATGAGAAGACTCCTTATGAAATTTGGAATGGAAGAAAACCAAATGTTTCATACTTTCATGCTTTTGGAAGCAAATGTTTCATACACAATAATGGAAAAGATCAACTTCATGTTTTTCAGCCCAAGGCTGATGAAGGAATTTTTCTAGGATATTGAAGTGTCAGCAAAGCTTTTAGGGTACTAAATAAAAGGACACTCAAGCATGAAGAATCAATACATGTAGTATTTAATGAACCAAACTTCCCTGGTGAAGCAACTGAAGACCGACAAGAACCAGTTTCTCAGTCTCAGTTACCAGTCATGCCAGAACCAGTTTCAGTTGACATTGGAAGACTACAAATTTCAGAATGTTCAGATCAAGATCAGTCTCAGTTTCCACTACTCAACAAACCACACCTGAACTACATGTTCCTGATCCAACTGAAGGAATTCAAGAACCAGTTCTTGAAGAACGAGTCGAACAATATATAAATCCTTTGATACAAACACCCACATATCAATGGATGAGAGATCACCCTAAAGAACAAGTAATTGGTGATACTCAAACTGGCGTTCGAACAAGACATCAATTAGATGCGATGATTGCGTGTTTTCTATCTCAATCAGAACCTAAAGAAATTGAAGAAGCTTTGAAAGATCCAGACTGGATATTAGCTATGCAAGAACTCAATGAATTCGAGAGAAATCAAGTATGGGAATTGGTAGATAGACCAGTTCATGTCAATATCATTGGAACCAAATGGGTTTTCAGAAATAAACTTGATGAAGATGGGAATATCATCAAAAACAAAGCTAGACTTGTAGCTAAAGGATACTCTCAAGCTGAAGGCATAGACTTTGATGAAACCTATGCACCAGTTGCAAGATTAGAAGCAATCAGATTATTTCTTGCCTTTGCAGCTCATAAAAAATTCAAGGTTTATCAGATGGATGTTAAAAGCGCATTTCTGAATGGAATTCTTGATGAAGAAGTATACGTTCAACAACCACCGGGATTCGAAATCAAAGATCAAGCAGACAAAGTTTTCAAGCTAAGGAAAGCTCTTTATGGACTTAAACAAGCACCAAGAGCTTGGTACGAAACTCTATCTTAGTTTCTGGTGGATAATGGATTTATCAAAGGAACAATCGACAAAACTTTATTCAGGATGAAGAATGGAGAAGATACTCTACTTGTTCAAATTTATGTTGATGATATCATTTTTGGATCAGAAAATGAACAGCTTTGTGACAAATTTGCAAGTTTGATGAAAAGCAAATTTCAGATGAGTATGATGGGAGAATTGAATTACTTCCTTGGTTTACAAGTTAAACAGTTAGATGATGGAATTTTCTTTTACCAAACAAAGTATACAAGAGAACTTATCAAAAATTTTGGTATGGAAAAATCTACTGGAATTTCTACACCGATGGGGACCAACATCAGGCTAGACGAAGACAAAGAAGGCGAAGATGTTGATCAAACACTCTACAGAAGGATGATTGGAAGCTTACTCTATCTTACAGCAAGTAGACCAGACATATCTTTTACTGTTGGTGTATGTGCAAGATTTCAGTCCAAACCAAAGGAAAGTCATCTCACAGTTGTGAAAAGGACATTGAAATATTTGAAAGACACGGATGGAGTTGGAATATGGTATTCAAAAGAAGGAGAATTCAAGTTAATTTCTTATTCAGACTCAGATTATGTTGGATGCAAAGTGGACAGAAAAGGCATATCAGGCACATGTCAGTTACTAAGAAACAGACTTGTGTCATGGTTTAGCAAGAAGCAAAACTCAATTTCAACTTCAACAGCTGAAGCAGAGTATATAGCAGCTGGAAGTTGTTGTACTCAAGTTTTATGGATCAGACAGCAATTAAAAGATTATGAGATAGAAGAAGGAACAATTCCCATAATGTGTGATAACACAAGTGCAATTTCAATCACTGATAATCAAGTGTTACACTCAAGAACAAAACACATTGATGTGCGTCATCACTTTATAAAAGATCATGCAGAGAAAAAGGATATAACAGTTCTTTATGTACCTACTGAAGATCAGTTGGCAGACATCTTTACAAAGCCATTGCACAAAGAAAAATTTGCAAAATTAAGAACTGAGTCGGGAATAATCAAAGTCAGTTAAATCAGTTAAGCCAGAGATTCGTCAAGGGGATTAATCTTTGTTAATGTTGGGTACGCTCACTTAACAGATCAGTCATTGACACCAACAATCTCAAACTGATTAACTGAAACTGAAAGTTTGATGGAACTGGACATTATGTCTAAAACTGACCTCAGCATCAGTTTCTATTCCAGTCTAATTTAGTCAAAGGTTGACATGATAAAATCAACAGCGGTTATGTCACATTAAAATACCGCAGTTCTTTTTGTCAGCATTTCGCGTGTACACCCCACGATTGTCAGAACAGTACATGCATCGGTTACCCAAAACCATCATGGAATTTGAAAAGTTGTACTACTCAACCGCCAGAATTTCCTACCTATTTATTCAACCTCCGTTCACATTATTTCCAATCAAAATTCAAATCCTCATCCTTTCCAGAAAATAAAACACACCCTTCAAAATCTCTCTTCTCAAAACTCAATTTTGTGTTCACACTCAAAAATGACCACTTCAGAAAAATCAAAACAAGAAAGATTAATAACAGAGTTAGATGAGCTAACATTCGAAATGTATGAAGCTCTGTGTCAAAACACTCTATTAGCAAGCTGGGTATGTGATAAAATCGAGAAACAACCAGGCTTGAGAAACTTACTGGAAGTTAAGTTCAAAGAAGAACGTGATACAGAAGGAATTTTGCAATTTTGGCAAAATATGCGTTTGGTACAAGACTCTCTGATGACTAAAGTTCATGGAGATCGCATTGCTCTCAATGAAAGCGTCATAAGGACACTCTTTGGCTTCCCAAATTCAACTATGACAACAACAGATTGGACTACTTTACCATTGAAAAGAGAAGCTTTTCTTGAGCTACTTACTTTTTCTACAGAACCAATCGAACCTGGTATTCATGTAGACAAAATCAAGCCAGCATTTGGACACCTCAGCAGATGGCTCAGCAAACACGTCATTGGGAAATCCAAAGGAGTTAGTATACTGTCAGAAGAAAATATTTTTCTCATGAATATAATCTGGGATGGAATAGAATTCAATTGGGCGGGCTATGTTGTCAATCAGTTTAAGAGACAACATTTGGCTGAATTAGACAGTGCAAGACGAGCTTAAGCCGAAGGACAAGAAATTGTTGACAGATTCCGACTGAAGAAGACACTCAGTGGAATCATTCAGTTTTACTTAGAAAGAATCAAGGAATGGAAGCAAGCAAGGCAATCTGCACCTACAAAGGAAATCGCAGGAACAACTTCCCAACCTGAAGCAAGTCAGAAAACTGTGTCTCAACCGGAAGCTGTACACAAAGGGACTAAGCGAAAGGCTGAATCAGCAGAAGCAAGATCAGTTGTAAGATGCTTGCACCCAGAAATCTCAAAAGAAAATGCACCAACTGAGGGGGAATAGCAACAACAACTGACAACTGAAGTTACACAAGAAAAGGTCACTACTGACCATACTTCTCATTCACAGCAAGAATTAGTTCAGCAATCAGCACAAATTTTTGAAGCTGATAGGATCATCAAGCTGATGAAGATAAAACTTAAACCAGAAGATTCTCGAGATGTCAGTCTACAGACTGAAGAAAAACTACTCTTAGAGAAATTGGAAGTTGGAGATCTATATGCTCTGTTTCCTATTTCGGAATTTCTTGACAATTGTTTCAAAAGATCCACTGAATTAGCAAAAAGAAGAGAATCAGGCACATCATCTACCTCGAAAGATACTTCAAAGAAGAATGATGATGATAAAGATGATGAATCAAGAAAAGAAGCTGATGAGACTACAGTTTTGCAAACAGAAACTCAACCTCAACCTCTAGCAATGCAAACTATATCTCAGCAAGAAGGATTACCAGTTGGAGATCAGACAACTGACAATCAGGAAGCAGCTGTTGGAACTGCTAATCAACAACTGATGATTATTTAAGATAATACTCAGTTTAAGGATCCAATAGAAGATACTTATGATCCTTCTGACATCCTCACAAAGGATGAATTGGCAAAAGTACATGAAAATTTGAGGATTGTGCTTAGTACCAAGGATGCACAAAATGATCTTTGTCAAATATTTCTGGATATCTCGATTATAGAACCAGAACAGATGTTTCAGTTCATGCAAGACTAGAGATGATCCATAAATCAAGTTCAAGTTCTGCTTCAGAAATTTTGTTACTCAAACAAAAACTTGAAGACTCAACCGCAGTAGATAGGGAAACACATGCCCAAGCTCACTGGAATATGAATCAGCATATCTATGGGTTAGAAACTCAACTTAAAGAGGTACTTGCTTCTCAGCGACAGATCGCAGAAGATCAAAAAGCAACCCATGCCCTGGTAGATCAGTTATATGATGCCAAAAAAGGGGAAGCTGAAGAAGAAAAGATGAAGTTACTTGGAGAAATGAAGCGACTAGAAGATGAATTGCAAAGATACAAATCATATCCTAAGTTCTTAAGGAAAGAACTAACTGATGAACAGCTCATTGAAAAGTACAGTCAACCTGGAGACAGAAGAGTTGCTCTAACAAAGGATCTATGAATGAAGTTTACCAACGATCACAATCCTATCAAAGCTAAGTACAGGGACAGGACAACTGAAGAATCCTTAAATTACTTTTTATCTAATTTATTCTCAAAGCAGAAAATGGCACAATATAAGAAAAATCAGAGGATTGATGATAAACTAAAGATTAAAGACAAGACTGAACAAATGAAAGCAGATGTAGTAGAATTTGAAAATTACTACTTGAAAGAATCAGACTTACCAAAGCTAATTCAATGGAGAAGATGGAAAGAAGGAATTCAAGTTGACTACAACAAGACTTTTTCAAAGATAGACTCCAAACTAGAAGATGATTTTCGTATGTATGACAAAGCAAGAAAATTTGATCCAGTCATGCAAAAAGCACAAAAGAGAACTTAGTATCTAGTTACACTATTTTGAACAAAATTTAACTACTCCAGTTTTTGCTCATTCTAATGAAATCCAGTTTCCAGTTTTACATTGTTTTGATCTTTAAGCTTTTCTTTTAGGGAGAGTTTTGGCATCATCAAAAATGGGGAAATTGTTGGAAATAAAATTTATGTTTTGATGATAATTCATCATATTTGTTTAAAGTATTATCTTAACCCCATTGATGAAGTGCTAAAGCCAGCTGTTATAGTGAAAAGCTAAAAGATGTCTAGAACTGAATGTATAGGTTTTACTAGAGTCGATATTTGTATAAGTTACATCAGACAAACACTGTAATAATTAGTGTGTCGTAAAACTGAAAAACTGGAAGTCATCTAGAAAATTGGAAATCACTAAGACAGAAACTGACTAAGAATACACTAGCATCAAACTGAAGAACATAAGTTCGTTGAGGACATAGACTCGGTTGGCTTATCTAAGAAGACTGAAGAACCGAGGGTCACAGACTCAGTTATTGAAGATTGAAGAACCGAGGGTTCAAACTCAATTATGAAGACTATGTCGAGATTGTAAAGTTAGATTTCAGGCAAGATTGTGGTGACTGAACTGACTTTATGGATCTTGTATGAAAACCTAAGAATCATAAGGACAATGAATTCTTAGATGATAATGAGTCATGGTGTCTTGATTAAGTCAATTATAATCGAATGAAAACTGAGTACTGATATTGGAAAAAGAGTAAAATCTCGATTAACGCTCCAAGTCGATTAAGAAACTGACAAACAATAAACTCGTTTTATAAGTCAACCATCCAACAAACCGATCGTACATTCGAACGTTATAAAGGAAGCAACTTCATTGGATGAGTTACTGACATAGCAGAACGGTCAGAAAATATAGCCTTTACAAAAGAGATATTGATACAATTCGAATTGAAGTCAGATGAACATTGGACCTCACACTATAAATAGAAGACTTTGCACCAAGGATAAAAACAACGAATTAACAAGTATTATCAAGCAAGTTTTGCATTAGTCATCTTATTCGAATTACTATCATCTCAGCGCTATAACAAGATCATATCTAGGAATTCTTCAAGTGTTCAAGCTACACAGATTTTATCAAGAATCAAACACCTTGAAGAACCACAAACAAGAATCAATTTATTGATTCTCAGCCCAACTTTGATTCTACATCAAAGGTTTTAGACTGTGAAGCAAACCGGGAAGGTTTCGCCAAGGATAGTTGTGACAAGCAGTCGGGAAGACTGTGTTTGTGGTGGTAGCTGGTGAAGAGGCAATTCAACCCTCCAAGGATCAGTGTTCAAGCAATTGAAGAACAACAATTCTACCTGTTCTACAACTGTTTAGATAGTGACGCTAGGGATTAGCCAAGGACTATTGTTTAGGACTTTTTGTAACAGTTCACCTCAAGATGTTCTAGTGGAATTATCCTCCGCACCACATGGGAAGAGAGGACGTACAGGATTACACCACCTGGAACCTCTATAATACTTGTCTTATTTACTTTACGCACTTACTTATTCAGCATTTACTTACAGCACTTTGATAATTGATTGTTATACACCTCACAATTCACAACCGACATTCATCGAATTGAGTTTACTACACTCGATTTTCACAGAGAATAACAAGATCAAGACAAAGACTAAAACTTATCCGCTGCCGGTTGACTCGGTTTCAAGCTTAAGTCGGTTTGACTTAAACTCAACTTAGTCAACTTAACTCCACACAAGTTTAACTGAACCTTAATTTTTTTAAATCCAGTTTTAGGGACAAGTTTATTCACCCCCCCCCCCCCTCTAAACTTGTGCTAGCATTTCCAAGGGACCAACATCTTCTATGCCTTGAACATTATTTGCTTTAGAAACCTTCTTCTTTGGCAGCTTGCAGTCAACAGATTTGTGACCAATCTTGTCACAATTAAAATATTTTCCTTGGAACTTAGGTTTTGATATGTCACCTTTAGGTCCCAATTTAGCTTTTGGTCCCGACTTAGACCCTTTCACAAATTTGTTCTTCTTTCTTCAAGCTTTGGCCATGTTCCACCATATTAGCTCTTGGAAAATAATTAGAATTGTTTCCTCTTTTATCAGACTTCTTATTGTCATCTTCAATACGAAGCCTAACAACAAGATCTTCCATGCTCATCTCCTATCGCTTATGCTTAAGGTAATTCTTGAAATCTTTACAACCGTTAGGTAATTTTTCAATTACTCATGCGATTTGAAAAGTCTCACTAAGCTCCATTTTTTCAAATTGAATTTCATGAAGAATCAACTGAAATTCTTCCACCTGTTCCATGAGTGGTCTAGAATCCACCATCTTGTATTCCAAGAACCTGCCAACTACAAATTTCTTTGTACCTGCATCTTCAGTTCTATATTTCTTATCTAATGCATCCCACAATTCTTTCAATATACATCATACAATGAGTCAACTAAACAATTCATTATATAATGTCTACAAAGATAATCAGATTGTTTCCATTCATCAATTGCGAACATAAACTCTTGGTTTGGCTCTCCTTCAGTTGTTGGTGGATCCTCAGTCAGGAATTTAGCCAAACGCAATGTTGTGAGATAAAACATCATCTTTTGTTGCCATCTCTTAAAATTCAGCCCACCGAATTTTTCAGGCCTCTCATGCTGATTCAGAGGAGCAACAACTCGATTCGGCACATGCTGGACCAAAGCTTGAGTCTGATCATCAGCCTCTTTTTGTCCTTCACTGGTTTCCATTTCTGAAATTTAACACACAAGGATTAAATTCCTTTCAATATTGTATAGAACATTCGTGAACCGAACTATACTAATTAAAACAATCTCGAAAATTTTTCTGTTATATTTCTTTCAATAATATATAAAACGATCTCGAAATTGTTTCTATTATATAAAACAATCTCGAACTTGTTTCTATCCTGATTCTTGAACAAATCATTTGAGAATCCTGTATGATTACTCAAAATAGTCGTGAGTATCTTAGATGTGATGGATGTAGGATCTTAGATCTAAACGAGTTAGATCTACGCGCAGCGGATGGATCATGATTTATATATCACAATACATAAATAAAGGATTTAACTACTACAAGGGGGTTAAGATCATCTTACCAGTAGTAGGAAGAGAAGCCAAGATCTTCCAATATGTTCTCCAAACGGTGGTTGGTGGACACCAATCCTTGGAATTGAAACCTCCTTTATATGCATCCAAGAAAAACTCCAAATTTTTCTTCAACCATAAACCCAAGACTAGAAACAAGTTTTTCTCTCTTTATTTGTGTGTATGTAGGTCAAAATTTCACCTCTCCATATGTCTTGGAAGAACTCTCTTTATATAGGAGAGTAAATCCTTGGCCTCCAAGTTTCTAATTAATTAAATAAATAATTAAAAAGAAATCACAATAAAGGATAATTCATTTATAAAAGATTGTGATTAATCAAACAATTAATTACAAATCAATTATCTTTTATTAATTATTTAACAAGTAAATAAATAATCACACAAGAAAATCAATTCTTGCCTTTTAATGACTAGGAGGCGCCACACACACCCAGGGTTTAGGCCCACAGAAAATGTCTTTTCTGTGTATTATATTATTCAGCCCAACTAAATAATATTTCGCATATCAGTTAATTAGCTCAGCCAATTAATTATCACTGAGGCCCAATAACAGGAAAAACACCCGAATTACAGGAGCCACATTAGGGACCATGGACCTATATCCAGTAGCTCCAATAACTAAGTAAAATATTCATCTAACAGAATATTCATACTTAAATTATTAATTCCGGGATTACGCCACCATAAACCCGAAACTGAACTCTACCAATTATAGATATATACTTACACTCAACCATATGAGTAAATAAGCGTCCACTGATATAATCACTACATACGGACTAACCTCCATAGGCTGTCCATTCTGAGTGGGAAGTCTCCGTGAACCCGACTCAGAATATCTTATCCTTATTTACCATTAACCCTTATGATCAATTAGTTCACATATCTGACTAGTGATCAATTAGTTTAATATGAACTTGGCCGATCGATCACTTTCTTAGGGCTAACAAACAAGGGGACTATCTCTCTACTTCCGGCGGGAAGGAATGAATTCCATGTCTGTGAAAATCAGAACTACTCACCCATCATGAGATAGTGCCAATGAGAAGTGGCTTGGAACACATATATAAGTGAACCATAACTAACACATCAAACACTACCCCGAGACAAGCAGCACCCTGTGATCACCTCAGGATTAAGGTTGATCCATATATGATCATCTAATGATTTAATAAGATTCCTCGATTACGGAATTATATCGAGAAATTCACATTAAATCGGTCCAGTCCTATATGAATGCCATCATATATAAATGCCCCACGTAGGTACCCTCTACCGATAGTCCGGATAAGACTATCACACCCTAAGGTGTTCTGGGCGCATTATTGGTGTTTTAATCTAGAGACCCTAAACTCTGATTAAGTTCACCACGGACTTACATTTTAAGTATATACTAACTCAATCCTCACGTGCATGCCATACACTGAGTTAAGCGGTTACATACTGATATACTTAGGGTTTGCAGCAGTGTATTATTTACAAGCACAAAGCAAGTAATAAGGTGAGATAAATTCTGTTATCAAAAACAATTACATAAATTGTCTTTCGGGCACTACACCTAACAAGATGATCACTCCACGAAAAATTCTGCTCCGTTTATAATTTTGTTTTGAAACAGAAAACGAGCCTTCGATTCGTAAACAACAGTTTACTGTTCGTTTTCAATTCTGTCAGTGAACCAGAATTATTCTATCCTCGGCTCACCGATACAGAAACACGAAGTTAGTCTTAAGATTGTTGCAAGATGGGGCACAATCTGATTACATTGACTAGAATACAATTACAGTTAAAACGAAAACACAACTGAATCGAATTACAATTGCAAGTGAAAACGAATTAACAAGATGAATTGAACCGAGCCCTGTGTTGAACACAGTTTTCTTAAGACTAATTTGTCCCCTCACCATTGAGTGCTTGGAGTTTCAACGGAACGTTAGTATCCCAAGATAGAACGGTTAGCAGCGACAAGATGCACCACGCTTTCAGCTGCTTAAGAACTTTGTTGCTTGAACTCTCTAGTTTCATAAGAAAGGGTAGAAGAAATAGATTTTTCAGGTTATGTTTGATAAAGAAAAGCTGCAGTATATATAGGCTCTAGTAGAAGAGAGTGGGAAAAATTGATGGAAGAAGGAATGGAACAGTCTCATCAACTGTATTGAATGTCAAAAGTGTAGGAGAACTAGAAGGTCTCAGCATTCAGCATAATCACGTTGGAACAGGAAATCCTCAGCTTAAATACGACTCAATTGGATTGGAACTGTCTCACAGCAGCATTCAAGAGCATTCAGTATTGGAAAAATAAAATAAAGATTTTATTTGCAAAACCGAGCCTTATCGTGAGCCCTTTGAATTGAGCTGCATTTGTGTACGCAGGACACGAGGGCATGCACAAGCCCAAGGGTAAAACAAGGTGAAATCCGGATTGGATTTGCACCACCCCCCTACGCACGCGAGATCGTGTATAATGTTGGTTTTTTATTCCAACTACACTAAAACAACATCATATAAATATTGACTCTTTTCCCTTCTTCCAACCAATGTGGGAGAAATAGCTTCTTCCCATTTTTCCTTTCCCTAACACTTTCCATTCACACACTTAAGCCCAATAGGCCCAATATGACATATCATTTAAAATATTCCATTTTAACCATCAATTTTCCAACAGAGTTTTTAAGAGTGATGGTCCACTTTCAAGTCAGGTTTCACCAAGCCTAGGAGAGGTTGCTCCTACTTGGCGATTCAACACACAAGGCTGTGTGTTGGGAATGTGATGAAGGACCGGGTTGGATCTGTTTCGGTCTGCACATTGGCTATTCTTCACGAAAAAGTTGTAGGCTTCGGTGTTGGGTAAATTGTATAAACTCTTGTACTATTGTCTAAACTTGCTTAGATTAACACTTGGTTTGAATCAACTTATCACTTGTGGTTGGTTTTGCTTGGTTTGGTTTTTTTGATTGTTTCTCACTTAGGATTGTGCATGCTAGTCTAAATAACTAAAATATGCAAGTGTTTGGTATCATCTAATCAACTTAAACACTTAGGCAAAATTCTGCTTGCTAGTTAAATAAACCTAACCTACTAAAATCTTGTTTGAGTGCAACATGTTAGGTAAATCATAGATCACCTAGACAACTAGGATAACATAAGATTCATATAGTTAACTTTAACAGTCTTCCGCATGCTTAATTAACTGAAACTAAGTTGTAACTCTGATTTAAGCTTTAACTGAAATAGAATCGAATTAATCGGGAATTACTCTATTCACCCCCCTCTAGAGTAACTCTTTGCGCGTTTATGATCCATTAGTGAGTGTTTTCCTTCCTTAAAAAATCAAGGTGAGTCTAAATTTGCCTTGAAAGTTATCCATATGTATTTCTTGGTTATACTCCGATTCATCCAAAGCATAGGTGCCTTAAGCCGAAATCCAAAAGGGTCTACATATACGAAAGTTGAGACGCTGCACATTGCTAAGAACACCACTCCATCATATCAAAATTATCCACACTCCGATGAAGTCGGTGTTATAGAACGGTCAGCTACTTCTGGTTGTTGTGATGACGTAAGTCAATTACCTTCTATATGTGTTGCGAATAATGATCGCTTTCAGCAGGTACTACCTGAAATAGAGGCACCTCCTGACCATGAAGTAGGGATAGATGTTGAAAATACTGCGGAACATCAACCTGCAGGTGAAAATCTTCCTTAACCTGATGTGCATCATGATGAAGAGGCTGAAATTGATGAAATTCAGACTCTGAATCAGCCCACCAGGCCCATTAGGGAGCATAGGCCTCAAACTTACTTAAAAGACTATGTTTTAAATACAGTTGAAATTCTACATGTTGAGCCTCTGTGACAGCAGCTATGAGGGATCCCTTATGGCTAGCAGCAATGGAGGAGGAAATGCAAGCTTTGATAAATAATGGTACATGAGATCTTCCACGCCTAATCAGGTCAAATATTGTCAGATCTAAATGGGTTTTCAAGGTGAAAACTAATGAAAAAGGAGAAGTTGCCAGATATAAAGCCAGGTTAGTAGCTCAGGGCTATAAACAAATACCAGATATAGATTATACTGAGACATTTAGCCATGTTATCAAACCTACTACCATTCGTTTGCTTTTGTCTTCGGACATTTCTCAAGGTTGGATCATTTGCCAATTGGACATAAAAATTCTTTATTACATGGACATTTAAAGGAATCTGACTATATGGAACAACCCCCAGGTTTCCATGATGCCAATTTACCGGATCACGTATGTCTTCTTAAAAAGTCCTTGTATGGGTTAAAACAAGCTCCTCGAGCATGGTTCGATAGGCTCTATTAGTGTATTCTCCACATTGGTTTTATATGTAGCAAAGCCAACTAATCCTTGTTTGTTTTAGATTCTATGATTGTTAAAGTTGTGTTGCTAATATATGTGGAAGACATCATTGTAGCCGGGAAGCAAAGAAAGTGAAATTAATTATCTATTGTCTCGGCTCGGTACTCAATTTTCTATAAAAGACCTTGGTGACTTACATTATTTATTGGGCATATAGGTGATTAAGACCTAAGACGGTCTATTTCTCACTCAACATAAATATGTGCAGCAACTTTTGGAATGCACAAGTATGACCCAGAGTTCTGTAATGGCTACGCCTCTAGCCCTTAAGGCTGGGATATCAGACACAACAAATACACCCACTAACTCATTTACGTATAGAAGTATTATGTGGGTATTTCAACATCTCACATTCACATGGCCTGATCTCACACATGCCGTTAACAAAGTCTGCCAACATTTTGCTGCTCCTATAGAGGTACATCTCAGGGAAGTTAAAAGAATACTCAGGTTTGTCAAAGGGACTCCAACAACTAGGCTACATTATCTTAAAATTAGTCCTATCCCTTTATATGCTTTTAGTGATGTAGAGTTGGTTGGTTGTCCAGTTACACGAAGAAGTACAACTTGTTTCTGTGTGTTCTTGGGCTCAAATAGCATCTCTTGGGTATCCAAGAAAACCTAATGCGTCTCGATTGAACGTTGAAGCTGATTGTTGCTCTATGGCTAATAAATCTGTTGAACTTACAGGGATTACGCATTTACTAAGCGACGTTGGTGTGTCTTTACAAAAACCACCTAATCTCATGTACGACAATCTCAGTGTACTCTGTCTCACTACCAACCCTATGTTTCACTCTATAACTAAACATTTTGTCATTGACTATCATTTTGTCAGATAAAAGGCTAAGGCACGGCCACTTGTTACGAAGCATGTTCCATCAGAAGCGCAGTTAGCTGAAATTTGCACCAACCCACTACCCAAACTTGTGTTCATCGGATCTGTAGCAATCTACATGTGCTCTCGTACTCCCACACCAGAATGAAGGGGGTGATAAAACAAGTGTTTTGGATAAAGGAGGTAATGAGCAGGAAGATAGACATGTAGCCATGCAATATCAGCAAAAGAAACGAGCTTGAACAACTTCAAATACTATACGAGTTTGAATAGCTTCAAATACTATCAAATCAGCCTCGAAGTCCTAACAACTGAGGAGTTTTTGATTGGATTACTATAGTTTAAATATTTCATTCTTTATCTTACTTTTTAGATTTATCTTTTACATAATATTTTTAGGCGGCTTCTATCAACACCACGAAATTGCTCACGGCACCACGATTACTCTCGACACCCTATAAATCACTTTTGGCACCGTATTGAATATTTTTATTATTTTGTACAGCATAACGTCAGTGACACTGACGCGCGTATAGCGATATGTGCGTCAGTGATACTGGCGTTGGTTGCCAATCACAACGTGAGTGGCACTGATTTTATAGTTATAAATGTATCAATGTTGAAAATGTCGGACCCACTGACGTTGTGAGTGAAATGAAACGTCGGCGGCTCTGACGTGCGTAACGTGGTGCCAAAAAGTGATTTGGCGGTGTGATGGAGTTAATGAAAAATAAAAAATAAAAAAAAAGGTGGCAATAGTAATTCCATGGTGCCAATAGAAGCCTCCTACCTCTATCATTTGAACCTCATGTATGTTATATAAGGCGTCAGGCTTAGAAATAAACAATCTATCGAGTTCTGTTCTTTTTCTTGTATTTTAAAACTTCTTTAATTACAACATCGTACTAAAATTTCATGATATCTATGACCTCATTTCTTTTTATCATGAACACAACGTGCATAACTGCAAATCGTGAAAAAATGACGTAATATATATAGGTACCCGGAAACCAGAAAAAGTCTACGAAAACTGGCATACGAGGAGGAGCCACAGAAATTGGTAAAACAAGAATGGAATTCCTAAAGGAAAAAGATACATGAGGTACTGGAGATCTAATTCACACTTTTAATCTCGTTATAGGCGATCTCAATGCTGGTGTAAGCACCCCGAAGGTCCACTTTCTATGCCTCCTATTTGCATGCATTTGTTTCCCATATTGAACCTAAGAAAATTGAAGAAGCCCTCTCAGATAATGAGTGGGTTATAGCTATGCAAGAAGATCTTCATCAGATTGAAAGGTAAGATGTACGGGAACTCATACCCTACCAAAGGATAAATCCTTAGTAGACACTCGATGAGTCTTTAGGAATAAGTAGATGAAAATGGTATGATTGTCCAGAATAAAGCTAGAGTGGTGGTCCAGGGTTATACCCAAGAGGAAGACATCAATTATAATGAGACCTTCGCCTAGTTTCTAGGCTTGAAGACATTTGAATTTTAATCGAATTTGCATCTGGCTTAGGAATAAAGCTCTATCAGATGGATGTCAAAAGTTCATTCTTGAAGGGTCTGATTGATAAATTAGTGTATGTTCGCCAACCCTCGGGCTTTGAGGATACACTTCACCCAGACTATGTCTACCGTCTCAACCTTGTCATAAGAAAACTTGTCTGTGACATCCTGGTCGCCCAGGTCTATGTCGATGACATTATCTTCAGTTCCTCCGACCCCGCTCTGTGCACTGAGTTTCAGACTATGATGTCTTCTCAGTTTGAGATGTCGGCTATGGGAGAATTAAGCTTCTTCCTTGGCCTACAAACCAAACAAACACAGTCCAGCACACACATCAGTCAAACTAAGTATATCAGAGATATGTTCACCAAGTTTAAGTTTGACAGTCTGAACCTGCTACCACTCCTATGAGTTTGTTAGTATAACTTACACTTGATGAAAATGGTGAACCGTTTGACTCTCACTTGTATTGGTCTATGATCGGTTCTCTGCTAAACCTAACCGCATCGAGACCTGACAATCAGTTTGCCGTAGGTTTATGTGCATGTGTTCAAGCTAATCCCAAGATATTGCACTTCAATCTATAAAGCAAGTTTTTCAATATCTTCAGCACACACTGAGTCTCTAGTACTCCCGGGGCTTCTTCACTTGCACTTCTCGCTTACAACAATACCGATTATGATGGTTGTCGTATTTAATTGAAGTGTACTAGTGGTACTTGTCAGTTCTTAGGTGATAGACTCATCTCTTAGTTCTCCAAGAAGCAAATCAGTGTTGCCCTTAGCACTACTGAGGCTAAGTATGCTGCCTTAAGCAACTAATGCGCTCAACTCCCCAGGATCAAACAACAACTCGTGGATTTCGGCATGTCTGTAGACTGTGTACTAATTTATTGCAATAGTACCAGTGTAATAGACTTGGCACAATCTAGTATCGCACTCCCGAGCCAAACACATAGATATTAGGTATCATTTTATACGTGACCACATACAAAATGGTACCATATCCATTGAGTTTGTGCCAACTGTGCAACAAGTTGTAAACATATTCACGAAGCCCTTACCCCAGGACTCGTTTGAAAAATTATGTAGTGACTTCCATATGATACCTCTGTGATCCCTTTTGCATAGTTTTCAACCAAAGAGGGTGAAGTACGTAGGTAGGGGAGGTCTGATATAGGTGGAGCGTATAGGTATTTTGAGAATTAATCAAAAGGGGGAGAATGTTTAAATATGAGCCCCAATTGCATCTCAGTTTGATTAATATCCAAAAATGCCCCTCATATGTGTTCATTATCCTTGCTGGTTGCCTTGCTCTCATTTCAGTATCCTTGATGGCTGGCTTGTTTATGCGGCCCTTTTTCTTTTTTCCATCCGAGTCCGACCTATAAAGCTCACTATCCAAGCCTTTCTACCCACACCTGACTTTTGACCCCTGTTTTGCTTGATACATTATATACTGCACAATCTGTTTTTTGAAAGTTTGATCAAATCAAGTTTAATTGAACCTATTTGTGAGACCTTCAGTAACATAGCAAGAACCTTCAAGCATTTGATTCTTTAGTAATCAAACATATCTTGATCACTTAATACAAGTGAATAACCAAATAAGTTTCTTCCGCTCTTGTTGGTTTAGTACTTGTATTAATCTGTTGCTAAATTGAAAAAGTTTTCAGATCCTTTTTATACTATATTCACCCCATCTAGAGTGTATTTTGTGCGAATGTTGATCCAACATGAAAACCATATAAAAGTAGCTCATTGGCTCCTAAGATACTTAAAGTAAAATCCAGGCTAATCAATTTTCTTCCCAGCTGAAAACAACCTCATCTCAAATGGATTCACTCACATGACAGACAGGATGTCATGAGACCGTGAGATCTATTTCATGATATATAATGTTCTTAGCAGATGCTCTTATATCTTGGAAGCCAAAGAACCATACAACTATTTCAAGAAGCTCTTATAAAACTGGATACATGGAAATGACCAAGGCAACTTGTGAAATCTAGTGGATTATTTACGATTTTCAAGATTTAAAGATTCCAGTTCAGCTCCCTACTATTTTATTTTCTGACAGTGACTGTGCTCGGCCCATGGCTCACAACCCTATTTTTATGAAAGAACGAAGAACATTGAGTTTGACTGTCATGTTTTTCAGAGACAAAGTTAAATCAGGCCTGATCAAACTTATGTATGTTCATACCAAAGAACAACTTGATGACGTTCTCATCAAGGCTTTTGATGCACCTATATTTTGTAATCTGGTGGAGAATCTAGGCAATTCCAAAATTTTCCAACCAACTTCCAATGGATAAAAGAGTGTTGAATGCAAGAGGATGTGCATGTTGATTCATTCATTACTCTCACCTTGAGGAGGTGTTACTGTTGGAAGTAACGCCCGAAAAACAATTTATGTAATTGTTTTTATGATTAATAAATGACAGATTTATTCTCATCTTATTATTTTCTTTGTGCTTATAAGAAATACACTATTGAAAACCTCAAGTCGTATCATATGTAGCCATATAACTTAGTGTGTGTCACACATGAGGATTAAGTTTATGGCGATACACTTGAAATTTTAGTCCGTGGTGAAGTTAATCAAAGTATGGGGTCTATTGATTAAACCACCATTAATGCGCCATGAACACTTTATGATGTGACCGTCTTATACGGACCGTCGACATTGGTTGTCTAAGTGGGGCATTTATATATGACGTAATCATATAGGACTGGACTGATTTAATCAGAGTTTCTCATATAATTCCATGATTGAGAATCTTATTAAATCACAAGATGATCATATATGGATTAACCTTAATCCTGAAGTGATTACAGACTCCTACTTGTTTCAGGATAGAGTTTGATGTGTTCGTTAAGGATCGCTAAGAGACGCGGTCTGAATCACTTTCACGTTGGTACTATTCTGGAATGAGTGAGAAGTGTGTGTTTCACATGTATGGAATCCATTCCTTCCTGCAGGAAGTAGAAAGATGATCCCCTTATTTGTTAATCCTAGAAACTGATCAATCCGCGGAGTTCGTATTGGTTATGAACTAATTGATCACTAGTGGGTTAATGACAAATAAGGATAAGACGTATTGAAGAAGGTTTAAGGAAATAATCCTACTTCATTACGGATAGTCTATGGAGGGTTAGTTTATATGTAATGATTATATCAATGGAAACTTATCGACTCGACTCGACGTTTTGAGAATAAGTTATATCTATAATCGATAGAGTTCAGTTTCGGATTTATGGTGGCGTAATTCCGGAATTAATAAGTTGAGTAGAAATATTCTGTTCGATGAATATTTTATTCATTTTATTGTAGCTACTGGTTATAGGTTCATGGTCCCTGTGTTGGCTCCTAACACGTGAGTGTTTTCTCGTTTTATAGAACCTCGAGAATAAATTAAATAGTTGGTCTATTTAATGATTATACAATATTATTTATTTGGTAAATAATATGTAAAATAGAAAAGACATTTTCTATTAAAATAATGATGTAATTGGCGCCATTATTGAGGATAAATTAGGACAAGAAATTTTCCTAGATTATCCCATATGTGTAATTAATTAATTATCTATTTGTTGGATAATTAATGGACAATTAAGAGATTGATCTGTGGCAAAAATATCTTTCCTTATGGGAATAGGTAATTGTAGTGTGAAAAGGATAACTCTCTCTTGACCAGTTATATTCCTATATAAAGAGAGTTCTTCCCAACACAATTGTAAGTTACAATTGGCGCCACACATCAATTAAAAGGAAGAAAATTAGTTTCTTGCCTTACTCGTTAAGAGAAGAAAAACCTAGGGTTTTTCTTGTGCATATTCGAGGAGGTTCTACGGCGAGGATCGACGTCCACCAGTCGTCGCTAAGAGATACAATCCGGAAGATTGTGGCTTCTCCCTTTTGTCAAATTTCTCATCTCTCTCCGGTTTGGGTAAATCTACTAACTTTTTTGTAGTTATGAATTAATAATGCGAATCGAATCATGGTAAAATCGTACGTGAATTTATTAGTAGCTTCCGCTGTGCAAGATCGAGTGTCTCGATCGGTGCTGTGAATCAGATCTGACGATCCCATTATGGATCGGATCCGGATTCGGTGTATATCCAGTAGTTATAATATATGGAGAAAAGATTGTTGGATTCAAGAGGGTGTGCACACACTCAGAATCAGCTGAGATGATTCAAGTGTGATGAGATCAACTAACTTAAAGAATTTAGACTAGTGAAGAGTTCAACTGAGAAGACTTTAGAGATGAAGACTTTAGCTAAAGTGCATGAAGCTGAAATTTATTTGTACATATTTCTGTTGTAACCGTTTGTAACTGCTTCTAACTAATATATGAGGAGTATCATCCAATAAATACTCCGTCATCAGCCTATAACTTAACTTGATCATCGATTGATTAATGACAATTGCGCATTTTATTTTGTCTTGTGTTTTCAATTTCATCAATTTCCACACCTCCTCCCCCCCCCACAAGAAGGTAATGTGACTCCAATACTTAGTCACCCTTTTTTTATACTACATATTTCCACCTTATAGTAAAATCACTGACTTGGGCGTCAGAGGGTTTTCTCGGAGATAGAACTCTGAGACCCCTAACGATTGCTTTATTTTATAGGTATTGATGTAGGTCGGAGAAGCATATAACCTTGAAGAAAGCTCATTTAACACCATCAACGAGATCATTGTTGACGATTTTAGACATCATCGGTATGTTTTCTGGAAATTTCTATAAACCGTTTTATGTACTCTACCACGAGTAGGGGATATTGGTAGTATGATGTTGCTATGGCCTTTGAATGATCACATAGGGTAGATTTGGACTTAAACATGAATTTATGTGTCTTTATGTGCTTCTAAACACTTTATGTGTTTGCCCAAATATTCTTAGCAAGGTAATATTAATAAACAACAACATATTGTATGGAGTACCATGGTTTTTAAGAATCATGTCAGAGATATGACTAGTTGAATTAGAGATGTTGTATTAAGACAAGGTACGAAGTACCGTGGTATTTAGGAACTATATTGGAGGTACAAGTCATATTAGCCGTATTGCCCATTCCCTCATGGTAAGTAACTGGTATTATGTGTTGAACAAAAACATGAAACATGAACAAGATGGACAAGAAAAGAACGTGAATATGCTAAGAACCTTGAACATGCTAGTAAAGTACATGATGAAGAGTTGTTTAAGTAAGTTTGACAAGTACGATAAGAATGGCATGTAATTAGTTAATGAAATTAAATAAGTACGTGCAAGACAAACCAAAGTAGTAAATATGATTTTTTTTCATCCATTGTTCAAGTTATGCTTTTAAAGTAGATTATTTTATGCTTCAAGCCTATGCTTTCAACTTGCTTTATAAAACTTTGTATAGTGGATTGTGGCATGTCTTCCGACATTTGATAAACATAAATCTCTCCTTTTGATATTCTTTCTCTTTATTGGGTAGTCTAGTATGCACTCTCCTTTCTTTTGAAATAAGAAGATATACATGTACCTGAATAGTTTGATGATGAACTTGATGAGCTAGGTTATGATGGTGTTCATGGAGTTTAACTATGGTTAACTAGTGGTATTAGTCTGTTTCTTTTAAACAAGGCATGTATGTCAGATTAGTTATGGAGGTTCCAATTATTTATGAATTTTTTTTGACAGTAGTGGAATTATGAGGTGTTGTTCTATTATGGAAGTCCATGAGAGTTTGTTCCCCCGAGTCTCAACATATTCTTTTCTTCTTCACTACCTCTTTTTATTGTTCTAATATAACATCATCAGACTAATGTGAGAATTAGATTTTTCTTTCAAAGTCACATGCTGAATAACCATGGTCGATATTGTCGGGTGTAAATCTGGGCCGATTTTATCTAGAGACATTATATTCAAGATCCAAAAGCTTATAAAGATATGAAACGGGGGGTGTTTGTGAATGATTTAGACGGAGCCTTAGAATTCTTGTTCTCAAGTTGACTACGTATCATGGGATTGTCCAGGTATCAAATCTGCCGTAGTTCTAAACAACGGTTACATAGGGAACAACTTTACCCTAGGTTATAGCAGCGTCGTGTCCTTCAAGGACTTTCACTTGTAACCGCCATGGATTTGTACGTATCAATCTTCGTGATTTTAGGAGATAATTATGGCAGTTTAAATAACAGAATCAGAGTCTTTATGACATGGGATTATTTCCATGTTTATCTATTATGTTGTCCCTATGGGATAAAACCGTGGTTATCTCTATCCAACCTGCGGAGAGATCTAGCTGACGCCGCGGTCTGAGCTGCGCTGCCCCAGCCTTGCTACACCCTGACCAACCTACGGTGGGCTAGAAGCGGGCTAAGCTAACCAGACCAACCTCCCTCCTGGGATATAGGTCTTTCTATTTAGTATCAACTAGGGCTCCTGCCTCTTAATTGCTCATCATTTATTTCTTCCTTTACTACTCAACTATTTGCAGGATGACACGTGGCTAAGGATAGCCTAATCTCCGTCACAAGCCCCCTAGAGCTGATCAACGCATCTCGACCTAGTCAGCTCTGAATTTTATCGAAGCTCAGCTTCTGTCATTAAGACATACGACTGTTTGAATAATCTACTATGCCAGGTGGTGGGACTTTGTTATGACATTATCATAACGTTCTCGGGATCCGAGGCATTTCCCACTCATGTCTATTGAAGGGTGATGGTTCCCGAGAACATGTTGAGGTTTATAACCTGAGTCACATTAACCGTCTATCATTATCAAACGTCCTCATGGCGATTGAAATCTTGAGGATCCATATCGCTTTGCCATTTTCCAGCCTGTTTTACATGTAAGTTCTGCCTCTTCATTTTTATTTTCAGGTAAGAATTCCCCTTTCATGCTCATATTTATTAGTGAGAGCTTCAGCTCCATCAAGTTCATCTATGGAAGAATCGTTTTCCTCTGAATCTGAAACTGAGAGGCCTAGAACCGCCCGAATATGGCTTCTTCTTCCCATCTTTTCTTTTAACACTCGATCCGGCCCTTAGGTTTAAGATCCAAAAGGAAACCCAGAGACTCATAGGTAGTTACGGAATGGAATCTATTATTTTAGAGAGTAGCATAAATTACATTTGTCAGGAATACCGGATAAACAGAAAGGCATTTGCTCGTACTCTTCCCAACGATCCCTGGCCCTACGCTTACCGACCTCCAAAGGGATACTGCGCAGTTATGAAGGCCAACTGAAGGGGTTAAGATTACTTTGGTGCCCCGCCTTTGTAGTAGTGTTGAGGCACTACAACATAGGTGATGCCCAAGTTGCTATTAACAGAGTTAGAAGCATCATAGGGTTCGTCAATATGTGCCGGATGGTTGGATTTTGCTTTTTTATGAACCTTTTCCGAGGTTTCCACCTGATCTGGAAGAATCATAGGCATGCGGGGTGGTACCGATTTCCTCGCCGGTCGGGCATTCAGGGTTACATAGTTGACAGACCTTCACTGTTAAGGTGTGGTGCGCCCTTTCTTCTTTGTTCGGGATGAAGGAAGGGCCGAGCTGAGCCGATGGAGGTCGAACGACGTGCTTAAGGATGCCATCCCAGAGATTACTGACTTTACCAAGATGCGAGATATTCTGGACTCAGGCATCTTCATAAACATTAAAGAGTTGCCTTCTCAACTAATTGAGGCAGCTCGTCTAGATGATGCCGGACCTGACCCACATGTGCCCCTAAGTGTTGAGGATCTAGCTACCCGTAGGGCCACTGTTTGCATTGATTTTTCCTTTTAATTTTAATTTTAATTTTACACTATGAATTAACCTCTTTTCTCTTTTCCCTTGTTCTTTTTGCAGTGACATCATTTGCCAACTTGCTGGAAGCTGCGGGAGATGAATAGGGTGATGCCAGCACCTCCACGGAGAGGACGCATCCTTGAGAGCATGCTATTGCCCGAGCTATGTGCTCGTCTTCAAATGACGTCGCGGTCCAACCACAGCTGGAGCAAAAAGGCAATGCTACGCCATGTTCCTCTACTCTGAGGGTGGATTTGGCATCCCTTACAATTGAGATCCCACATGATGATGGGACTGATGATGATGATGGAATCCCTTGTTAAGGAAGGGTTAGTCCAGTGCCACCATGGTTACTTAGGATGGAAGGTCGAGGAAGAGGGGCAGATCTGCTGCCTCACTGGATCCTACTCTTGAACCTACTAATCCGAACTTGGAGATGACTGAGAGAAAGCTGGACGATGCTGGTTTCCAGACCATTGACTATGTAAGTGATTTCGACCACATTCTTTTGTTTTGCCTTCAAGCTTTTCGTCTCTTTTAATAGGTTACTCTATTTCTCTTGCAGGGGTCTCGTGTTGGCCAAGAGACCTTCCAAAGGTTGGCCGCTGCTTCTGCCTGTGTAGAGAAGCTAAGGAAAAAGGTTGTTGGCCTGGAAAGAGAGTCTTCTAGACGAGAGCAGCTCACGAAGCAGCTGAAGACCGCCAGCCAGGAGAACAAGGCTCTCAATGAGAGATTCCGAGCTCAGGAAGTCGAACTACAGGGCCTGGGGGCTAAGCACAAGGAACTCATCCAATCCATGGATGACACTCATAGGGAATAGAAATCCGAACAGGAGCAAGCACTTACCAAGCTCAGAAAGGAGAAAAATGATCTTGCAGCTCAGCTCGACACAGCCCATGCATGGATTGTCAAGAATTATAGAGCATCCTCTGAGTTTTCTCAGGCCCTGAACCTATTTCCTGTACCTGCAGCGAGTGGGACATATACAATGGGGTCGACGAAGCTCGGGCTGAATTTCCTGATCCGGACATAGAACGTCTTCCCAACAAAATCCTTTACAGGTCAGGCATGGACAAGGTCTATATAAACTGGCTGAAGGAATTCCAAGAAGGTGAGGATATTGTGGCCAAGAATATAGCTAGCCGTGCTCCTCATCAGGCGTCTGAGCCAGTGCCTTCTTCTTCAGCTCCTTCTATCCCTCATACTGCAACAAAGCAGCATTAGGATCCGTCTCCTGTCACTTAGAGTTGTCTTTTTAGACTTTATGCTTTTTGCTTTGTATTTTGTTTTGAAATTTCTCAAAACATGTAATGTGCACAATTCTATAAAATAAGCAGCATATTGTTGTTAAGTTTTTTTCACTTTGAGCACTTTTAAGTACTTCTTGATCCGTAGTAGGGTATCATGCCCCCAGTATGCCATTCAATAACTTATAGTTTTTTGGTTGGGATACTTAGTTGTGATGAATTTGTTGAGTCCGACCTGTGGATCTCAGTAGGTTTGACCTCCAAAACTTAATGGGTTTGTCCTTTGCAAATTTTATCGAATTGGACTGAGTCCGACCTGCGGATCTCAGTTGGTTCATCCTGCGAACCTTAATGAGTTTCTCATTTGCAAACTTTATCGAATTGGACTGAGTCCGACCTGCGTATCTCAGTTGGTTCGTCCTGCGAACCTTAAGGAGTTTGTCCTTTGTGAACTTTATTTAATTTGACTGAGTCCAACCTGCAGAGCTCAGTTAGTTCGTCCTGGGTACTCTAATACATTGTCCTTTACAAACATTATTTAATTTGGCTGAGTCCGACATATGGATCTCAGTTGTTTCGTCCTACAAACCTTAATGAGTTTTTCATTTGCAAACTTTATGTTGAGTCCGTCCTGCGGATCTCAGCTGGTTCATCCTGCGAACCTTAATGAGTTTGTCCTTTGCAAACTTTATTTAATTTGGCTGATTCCGACATGCGGATCTCAGTTGGTTCATCCTTCAAACTCTAATAGTTTTTCCTTTGCAAACTTTTTTTAATTTGGCTGAGTCCGACCTGTGGATCTCACTTGGTTCATCCCGTGAACCTTAATGAGTTCGTCATTTGCAAACTTTATGTCATTTGGCCGAGTATGACCTGCGGATCTCAGTTGGTTCGTCCTGCGAACCTTAATGACTTTGTCCTTTGCAAACATTATTTAATTTGGCTGAGTCCGACCTGCGGACTCGGTTGGTTCGTCCTGTGAACCTTAATGAGTTTTTCTATTGCAAACTTTATTTAATTTGGCTGAGTCCGACCTGCGGATCTCAGTTGGTTCATCTTGCAAACCTTAATGAGTTTGTCTTTTGCAAACTTTATTCAATTTGGCTGAGTACGACCTGCGGATCTCAGTTGGTTCGTCCTGCGAACTCTAATAGTTTGTCCTTTGAAAAATTTATTTAATTTGGCCGAGTCCGACCTGCGGATCTCAGTTGGTTCGTCGTGCGAAATCTAATAGTTTGCCATTTGCAAACTTTATTTAATTTAGCCGAGTCTGACCTGCGGATCTCAGTTATGACTCTCCATAATATATGAGTGTGAGAGAACAAATATATATATATACATACATACATAATGAAACCACATAAGATTGGCACCCTATGGGTGAGAATATTGAGAAATGTCAATGCAAAAGTAAAAGAGCAATTAAACAATAGTTGTAGGAATGAAATAAAAGATTGGGAAAATCATGAGCATTTGGACCCTACTTGGATCATGAGCATTTGCTACAATCAAGTTTGAATTTGCTACAATCATGAGCATTAAACAATTGCGTCCTTTCTTTTGATTGTAGCAGCATAGCAGCTTTTAGCTGCTTCCATGCCTCCCTTGACTTCCACGGACCCTTCTGTGGTAGGGAATTTTAAACTGGCATGGGCCAATGATATCACAGCTTGGAGTTCAATTAGCGCCGGCCTTTTCAAAATCATATTGTATGAAGACGGAGATTTAGGCACCACATAGTTGACCATCAAGGTTTTGCTCCTTACCCCCTCCCTCCCAGCCAAATGTTGTTGCTAGCCTTATCATTCCCATAGGATGAATTGGAGGTCCTGCGATTCGGAACAAATGTTGTTGATGAGACGATTGTCGAGCTGCCTACCTGCCCGGATCTTGGTTATAATTGCGACGTCTAAAGTCTCTGCGACCTCATGGCTCGGGATTCTGAGATCGGTCGACGACCTCATCCAATCTTCCTTCCATAATGGCTGCATCGATATCTCTTCTTAAGTCCCTGCAACTCTCAGAATTGTGCCCAACGTCCTTATGATAAGCACAATATTTACTTTGGTCCCTTCTTATTAGAGGACCTCTCATTGTCGGAGGAACTCGGGCCAAACATTTTCTCTCCATAATAGCAAGGACCTGCTCGTGTGGCCTATTGAGGGGAATACAATCCTATTCTTGCAGAGGTCTCTTCTTTCCTAGCCGATCTGTGACTGGGCTGTCATCCGGTCCCAGACTGGTTTCCTCTTTCGGTCAGCTCGGACATCTGTCTTTTCCTTCTTAGACTCCCTTTTACTTGACTCCCTCTTTAGGCGGTTGGCTTCCTCACTTGGCAATGCTTGTATACTATCTCCATGCACTCCTCCATGGACTTAGGGAGTTTACTTTTCAGCTTTACGTGAAATCGTCCCCCCATGTAGCCCTGCTATGAAGGAGGCGATCAAGAGGTGGTCATCCGCTTCTTTTACATGCACTTACTCCTCATTGAACCTTGTTGGTCCCAGAGAAGGGTAAAACTATAGTCAGAGGGGGGGTGAATGACTATAGTGAAGTTTCAAAAACTTTTCTTATATTTAAAGTCCCTTCTTTAAATGCTAGTTCAAAGTAGATTATGCAATCACAGATATAGTATGCAATGAAATGAAGTGTTGTAAAGTAAATTTATGAAAGTAAATAGACACAAAGGTTTATAGTGGTTCAAGGTGGTGTAATCCATTAATCCACTCATCTCCTGTGATGATTGAGGAATTCACTATTGTTTTCACAAATACAATAGCACGATTTTCCTTGGCTACACAAGCTTCGCAATCTGCAAGACTATCACTCATTGGCTTCAAAAGCTTCAGTGACTCAGTCTCTATCACTGCTCCTTGAGAACAAATCTTTCAGCAGCTATCACAAAGGTTGCAACTCCTTCTCAGATTCCTCTGATTCAATTGCTTCAGTTGATGTGAATTGGATTCACAGACTTGTGATCAATCTCAGTGCTTGATGTGGAATTTGAATTATGTTTGCTGAGTTGATCTCTAGATATTTCCTTTAAGTACAGATATAAGGCTTTTCAAATTGACAGATTTTCAGCTTGTTGCTTATCAGATTCAATCGTACTTTTTCTTTTCTGTCAATGCCTTCTATTTGTATCCTTGATAATCCTTGATTTGAATTTCCATCCGTTGGCTATTTAATGTGGAGAATAATCCTTGATTTAATTATTGACTCCCCCTTAATTATATTCTCCTTGATTTCAGTGATCAAATTTCTTCAAACGTCTATCAAAAAATCCGTCTTTGATTGATACTCAATTGATTGTACATTTAATGCTTGATCTTCATAGTATAAAATCTGAACAAGTAAAGTTTACTTGGCCGTTTCCTAAATGGTTAAGTAATTTTTCTGACTTGGCTGTTTGGTTCTTTCTTCACTGCATTGTTATCACTCAGCCGATAGTCAATTCACTTTGCCGGTTCACTACATTCTTGTTTTCTTTGATCTTCTAAGTGCTTCTTGTACTTCACTGATCCTTGATTTGGGTGAGATCAGTGTACACCATATTTGACAATGTATTTCATCATTTGAATTTTAACTTAGACTTATCCAAGGTCATCATAGACTTCCTTGGTTATAAGTCAGACCATAATGTCTTCATGCTTCTCTGCTGGTACTTGGCTGGCTTCACTCAGCTGGATTTCAGTTTTACTTTGCCATGTACAATACTTGTCTGACTCAACTTATACAACATGTTAGACTCTAAGTAAAGACTTATACAGAGAATTCTAACTTATTTCAGGCTTGCTATAACAACTAATATGGCCATCATCAAAACATAATAAAATGTTCCTAACAATTTCCCTCTTTTTGATGATGCCAAAACCATCATAAGCCTAAACATAAGTATACAAAAAATTTCATAATAATCAGCAGAATAAAATTCAAAAATTTTATTCATCCATTCAAGGGCAATAAGATATTGAAGTTCAAAACAGAATCAGAGTGCTACAACTACATTTTACTTAATTCTGATTTGTACCTCTTGAATTTTGTGGTCTGGATATCCTCTATATCATTCCAGATGATTTCTGGAAACTTCCACTTCCAGTATGCCATAGCAGTGTACTTAGAGACTCCATGAAATATCTTCTTGCCAAAGAGTCTGTGAAAATCAGGCATAGTCTCATTTGCACTGGTTCTCCAAAGTGTTTCTCAAGTCTATCCCTGGCTTCAGCAATGTGTGAGTCATCAAACTTGAGATTCTTGAACAGACCCCATTGTTCTTGTCGGCTCATTCTCCCCATAGGGTTGAAGAATTTTACCATGTAGTTGAAATCTTCTTGTTGTTCACTGGGTAAATCTTCTGGTCCTTTGGCAGAGAGGGGTATGGCTGAACTTGGTCTGCTGGTTGAGTTGGATCCAGTATTTTGCTTAAGAGATGAATGATGTCTATTAACTTCATTGTAAATTTTGGCCATATCAGTTCTCATCTTCTCATCCTTATAGATTAGCCAGTCTGCCCATGCTTCATCTTGCATTTGATTTGGATACAGACCGTCTTGGACTCTAAAGAACTCTCTCATATTTTCTAATACTTCAGCATCATATTCTTGCCTGTTTCTGTGGGTTGTGAAAGTTCTTTTCTCACCAGCATATCTTGTGCTACTGCTACCCCTGCTTGTGCTGGATCTGTGTTGACTTGCTGATCCTCTTTGCTGATTGGATCCAGGTCTTTGCTGTCTTCCTGATTTATCTCTATCATCATCTCTTCTCTGGATATGATGAGGGAATCCAATGCAGGGTTCAATTAGGGCTTTTTCCTTCTCCTCTCTAGCCTTTCTCAGTTGTTCTTCAGCTTCATTTCGAATTCTGATTTCTCTGCCCCTTGCTCTTAGCAGCTCCTCAGTAAAATTTAAGGGTCTAACTGTTGATCCTTCTTTGGGCTTATCATTTCTTTCCCCCTTTTGGCAGCATCATCCCTTTGTTGTAGTAAGATGCTGTTTGTAGCTTCAGCTGTACCAATCAGAGTATCCAGTTTGGACTCAATGGATGTGAATCTTGCATCATGATCAGTCAGCTTCTCGGTTACACTTCGAAATCTGGTGCCAAAAGCAAATGCCATGGACTCATTTTTTTTAGAGATATGCTGTCTAAGTCCAGCAAGATTGTTGGTGATATTGAGGTTTAACTGTCTCATCAAGTCACCTTGTCTTTGCACAACAATCTTTTGTGCATCAATGTACTCAGCAACAGCCTGAAATCTTTTCTCTATGGAGTGGCTTTCATCTTTAAATACCATAGTCATAGATCTGAGATACATTGCTTGTTGTTCCAGTTCCTCAGCCAACAGATCTGCTGCCTTTTCAAAGGCCTCATTTGGTATGCCAGTAGTCAGTTGAGAAAATTTATGGCAGATATCAGCTGATTCTGGTTCAGTTTGATGTCCTCTGTCTTAGAGGTGCACAGTTGGAGGTACCTCAGCTGATTCTTGGTGTTGGATTGTCGGTTGAGTAACATCTACACCAGCTTCTACTTCTTCAAGTACTTGGGTAGATGTTATTTCTGGAGCAACATGCTCTTTTGTTCCCCCTTCCTCAGTGCCGGCAATTGTCTTGACTGGAGTGCCAGCAGTTGAGTCAGTGTCTAACATTGTTGTTGGTTCAGCTGCAGTGTCAACTGAAAGTTGTGGAGCATGGGAAGGTTGTGGAGCCGGCTCAGTTGTATTGTCGGTTTCCATAGTTTTCTGATCATTTTATGGTGTTGATGGAGCTGCCTTAGCTGGTGGTGTATTCTGTGCTGATCCTTGTGGCTGTAGGAATGAACTTAAGAGTATGTTGTCATCAATTGCATCAGCTGTTTGTTCAAGCACCTTGTCTTGTCCATCATCACCATGGGGATCATTACCACTATCATCATCATGATCATCACCTTCATCATTGTCATGGTCATCTCCATCATCCTCCGAGTCACCACTATCTTTGTCAGAGATCGGTAGTTTTACTTTTTCCGCATCAACCAAGTCCCAGAGTAGGGATTCATCACATACACCAATCAGGGTTATAATCCCCAGAAAATCAAAGAACCAAGCTTCTTCAGCAAGCATGTGTTCTGAATCTTGAAGCTGAATTCTGGAGTCACCTTCTTTCCATTCAAAATATGCAGCAATTCTATCATCAATATCATTGGTAGATATCTGTGCTGGTTCTTCTGGAGTCTCCTCATCATCTCCATTTTCTCATTCAACTTCCTCATTTTCAAGTTGGTCATCCTCACTACTACTTTCTTCCTCTTGTTGTTCTGCCTCTTCTTCTAATTCCCCTTCTTCTTCTTCATCTATTAATTTTCCAAACTCCTCTTTGTCCAGATTTCTTTTGAACTTTTTGTTTCTTTCTTTGGCCAGATGTGTTTCTACTAGGTTGCTTTCTCTTCCCTCCTCCTGCTTTCTTTGGATGTTTGACATAGGTAAACATGACTTTGGATTCATGCAATTTATGGAGTTTGATTACCGGTACTTTCAGACATTGCATGAGGTAGTGGAGTTGAATTCCATAGGATTTCTTGATCCAGAAGATCCCATTTTTCTTCTTCCCTTCGGCAAGTCCTTTTTTCGCAGCATTTACCTCATCTTGGATCTGTTCTTTGAGTCTTTGGAAGAAGTAGTTTGCCTAGTTAAACTCCAGACTGTTATAGATGAGACGCATTCGAACCTCTGTCATGGCATTGTTTGCCCCTAGCTTGCCTTCAATTGTCTTACCGATTAGAGCACTGAATTCATTGAAGGGTTTCTTCAAAGCAGATCTGAGACATTTAAGTTTCTTAGAACCTGGATTTACCGTTTTGGCGATTGTTACCCATAAGTCATCCAAGTTTTGTGGTACTAAGGCTGCTTTTGTTTGACCTTTATTCGAGAGTTTGAGGTGTTTGCGAATTACCTTTGTTGTAATGACCACTTCTGTACTGTTAACATATGCAATGATCTTGTCTTCACCCATTTCGTCATTTTCTTTAGCAAGGAGCCCAGAAATGAACTTAGCATATTTCCAGAAGGAGATAAGGTTTTCATAACAAACATATTTCATAGGAGGATTGAGGAAGGTCAGCAATCCCAGATTTTTGCATCCATCTGCCAATCTTTTTGCTTCTTCGTCATTTCCGCATAGCTTTAAGTAGTGTTCTTCTTGAAAGAACGATCCAGTGGCAATCAATTTCTCATACTGTTTTCCAGTGTGACTGTTTGAAGAGGATGAAGCCACTGTTTGAGTAAAATCGAGATTTTGTGAAAAATCTTTGATTTTGCAGAAACAATAGGGTTTAAGATTTGCAAGAGAGCGTAAAGATTTCTGAAAAATCTCTAAGTGTGGTTTAAATAGGATTATTTTTGGTAGTGTGAACGTGGTTGAATATGGAAGGATTTTGTGACGTAATGGCGTGATTTTATGTATATAAATCACGGTATTTGACTGTAGTGGGGGAGTGGATTGAGGTAAGTAATGATAAATCCCGAGAATCGAGGCGTTTGTAATTCAAAAATAATTTAGATACCTCCACGATTATAAATTGATCTCCACGTGTGTAATCTTCCACAGTATAATCCTCCATAACTTCTTGATTTTCCACGTGTATATAGCTGATTTAGTTCACACTTTAGTTTGTTGTTGACTCCAATATATATTTTGGTGGAGTGACTTGGCTAGTCACTTGGCCGGTGTAGTGACTTCTTTATTGAGTGGATGTATACAATTGTTCATAACAATCAGTGCAGTTAACTTCGCTGAGTACCAGTGCCTTACCTGCCAAATGAGCTCACCCGTAATGGCAAAGGTTCAGTCAGCTGGTGAAGTTACTTAGCTGATCACTCTAGTTAGCTGCTCCATAGAACTTAGTCAATTTCTATCATTCCCAACTCAGTTCTCAACATGCTGAATCTTTCATGACTGAGTGGTTTTGTGAAAATGTCAGCCAATTGATCTTCAGTTGGTATGTATCTTAGAATTACATCTCCTTTTTCAACATGATCTCTGATAAAATGATGTCTCACATCAATGTGTTTTGTTCTTGAGTGTAGTACTGGATTTCTATGATGGATATTGCACTTGTGTTGTCACACATTATTGGAATTGTCTTTTCCTCCATTCCATAGTCTCTTAGCTATTGTCTGATCCATAGAACTTGTGCACAACAACTGCCTACTGCTATATATTCTGTTTCAGCTATTGATGTGGATATAGAGCTTTGCTTTTTGCTGAACCATGATACTAGTCTGCTGCCTAGAATTTGACAGGCTCCAGAGGTGCTTTTTCTATCTATCTTGCATCTAGCATAGTCAGAGTCTGAATATGATATCAACTTGAATCCTCCATCTTTTGGATACCAAATTCTAACATTGATGGTGTTCTTCAGGTATTTGATTATTCTTTTGGCTGCTAGAAGGTGAGATTCCTTTGGTTGAGCTTGAAATCTTGCACATACTCCAACTGCAAATGCTATATCAGGTCTGCTTGTAGTTAGATAGAGTAGAGATCCAATGATTCCTCTATAAAGCTTCTGATCAACATCCTATCCACTTTCATCTTTTCCAAGAATAACTCTTGCACACATTGGTGTATCTGATGTGCCACTTGTGTCCATACCATACTTGTGTATCAAGTCTTTTGTGTAATTGGCTTGATTGACAAAGATGCCATCTTTCATTTGCTTTACTTGTAGACCAAGAAAGTAATTTAATTCTCCCATCATGCTCATCTGAAATTTGCTTTTCATTAAGTTTGCAAATTTCTCATATAGCTTATCATCTTCTGATCCAAAGATAATGTCATCAACATATATTTGGACTAACAAGGTGTTTGTTCCTTCCTCTAGCTTGAAGAGAGTCTTATCAATGGTTCCTTTGTTGAATCCATTGTTGATCAAAAATTGTGATAGTGTTTCATTCCAGGCTCTGGTTTGAGTCCATAAAGTGCCTTTTTGAGCTTGTACACTTTATCTTCTTTCCCTTTGAGTTGAAAACCAGGGGTTGTTCCACATATACTTCTTCTTCCAAAAGTCCATTCAGAAATGCACTCTTGACATCCATTTGGTAAACTTTGAAGTTTTTGTGGGTTCCAAAAGCTAGAAAGAGTCTGATTGCTTCAAATATTGCTACTGGGGCAAAGGTTTCATCATAATCTATTCCTTCTGCTTGGGAGTAGCCTTTTGCAACTAGCCTTGCTTTGTTTCTGACAACTGTCCCTTGTTCATCCATCTTGAATCTGAATACCCATTTTGTTCCAATGATGTTAGCCATGTCTGGTCTGTCAACAAGTTCCTATACCTCATTTCTCTCAAATTCATTTAGCTCTTCTTGCATGGCTGTAATCCAATCAGCATCTTGAATTGCATCATCTATCGTTTTGGGTTCCACTTATGATAAAAAAACATGTTAGCATATTCTCCAGTTGTCTTCTGGTTCTGACTCCTGTGTGAATGTCTCCAATGACTTGTTCTTCAAGAATTTTAGCCAGTTGAGGTCAGGTTGAAGTTGCTCTTGACTTGGTGCTTCCACAACTTCAGTTTGTGCATCAACTTCATGGTCTTGTGTTGGTGCCTCTTGTATTGTGTTGTCTGGTGCATCATCTTGATTTCCAAAGGTGTGATTCAGAATGGTAGCTGGTACTGTTGTAATCATATAAACTTGTCTTTGTACTGCTTCTTCAAGTTCTTGAAGGCTTTCACCATTTGTGTTTGGTTCATCAAAGACTACATGAATTGATTCTTCAATCACCAAAGTTCTTTTGTTGAGTACTCTGAAGGCTTTGCTTGTGTCTGAGTATCCCATAAAGATTGCTTCATCAGCTTTTTCATCAAAAGTATGTAGCTGATTCCTGTTCAAAACAAAACATTTAGATCCAAACATATGTAAATGTGAGATGTTAGGTTTTCTTCCATTCCATATTTCATATGGAGTTTTCCAAGATGTTTGTCGATGATTGATCTGTTTTGAGTATAGCATGCTATATTTGCTGCTTCAGCCCAAACTCTCTTTGGTAAGCATACTTCTGCAATCATTGTTCCGATACTTCTTTGAGTGTCCTGTTTCTTCTTTCTGCTACACCATTTTGTTGTTGAGTCCCTGCTGCTGATAGTTGATGCAGTACTCTATTTTCTTCATAGTAGGTTCTGATAATTTCATTTAGAAACTATGTGCCTCTATCCGATCTGATCTTGATGATCTTCAATTCTTTTTCATTTTGAAGTCTTCTTAGCAAATCTGGTAGCTTTTTGAGTGTCTCTCTTTTCTTGTTCATGAATATGGTCCAAGTGAATTTAGAGAAGTCATCCACCACTACAAGAGTGTACTTCTTTCCACTTACACTTACTGGTGTGACTGGTCCAAAAAGATCCATATGCAACAGATGTAAAATTCTTGTTGTTGATTGATAGGGCTTTGACTTGAAGGAGCTTTTGATTTGCTTCCCTTGTTGACATGCATCACAGAGACTTTCCTTCTTGAATAGGATCTCTGGTAGGCCTTCAACTAACTTGTTCTGTGACAGTGTGTTGATGGTTTTGAAGTTGAGATGATTCAATCTTCTATGCCAAACCCAGCTAGTTGATTGTTTATTTTTGACAAGCAAACATGTTTCTGCTTTTGCTGTCCTCCAATCTACCACATACATGTTGTCTTCTCTTCTTCCTGCAAGTACTCCTATGTTGGTTTGACTGTGGATCACCTTGCATCCTTCCTTGTTGAAATGCACATTGTAGCCTTTGTCACATAATTGACTGATACTTAGCAGATTGAAATTCAGTCATTTAACATAAGCTACATTTTGAATCTTCAAACTGTTTTTGAGCATTATGCCTACCCCTTTAATTTTGCTTAGGTTTTATTTGCTTCCAAATGTTACTTTGGGCCACAAAGGCTTTAAAATCAGTCAGCCATCTATTGTTCCCTGTCATGTGTCTGGAACATCCACTGTCTATGTACCAGACATCCTACAAAACAAGTTAAGTATGTTTAGGTACCCAACACTGTTTGGGGTCCATGCCTGTTAGCAGTCATGCCTCCTGCTCCAAGTGTATATCCAAAGGATCTTCTTTTTGGATAATTGAAGTCATCAACTTCATATGTATAAGACATGGCAGAATAGCTTCTAATATTTCTACTAAAGGTATTCTAATACTTTTCTCTACTTTTTTATGCATTTGCATCTTTTTCACTCTCCAATATACAGGAGGAAACTTATTTCCATACTGCTTCTTGTGTCCAGGAATATACTTTGGTTGGCTTTTCCTAAACACATAATGCATAGCATGAAATGGTTTATTCTTGTATTTTGTGGGTGCAACATTCCAATCATCTTCTGAAGGGTAAAGTCTTCCCTTACCTTTCAGTAAGCCTCTACCTTTAATCGGCTGGTATGATGATTTACTCGGCTGTTTCACTGCACTGGGTTTTGACTTCACCGATACATGATGAGTGGTTGAAACTATGGTCCGTCCTTTTTCTGAATTTAGGTCCAGTCATGGTCCTTGATTCAGAATTGTGTTCACCATTTTTTCTATACTCATCCTGACTGTTGTAGCCAAGACCAGATATGGATCCAAACCTTTTTGAGGGTTTGTAAGCTGGTGCAATTTGTGGTGTAGTGGTGTTCTTAACTGGTAGGTATATTTTCTCAACTGGTCTTTCAGCATCAGATGGGTGATCATCTGCTGCTTGTTGATCAATTGAGTAAATTTCCTTACTAGTTTGTCCAGCTTTCAATTCATCCAGTTCTTTCTTTCATCTTTTATTTTCCTTTCAGATTCTCACATTCTTGTTATAGAATTTCATGATTTACTTGAATTTCTTCAAATTTACTCATGAGATTTTGAATTAGATTTGCAGAATTTAAGGGGAGAATAGAAGATTGTGCAGTGTCAGATGTGGATGCACTAGATGATGAGTATAAGCTAGATGTTACCTCAGTTTCATTAGATTATTTAGCCATAAGGCATAAGTAAGCCTTTTCATTGTCTAAGCCGTCAGCTTCATCATCATCAGAATCATTTTCAGATGATTCATCATTCTTTTCACTACTAGTTTCAGCTTTGAGTGCCTTCTTTCTCTTTCTCTTTTCAGTTGTCTTGTACTTCTTCTTATCCTCATCTTTTTCTTCAGGGCAATCAGCCTTGAAATGACCTTTCTTCTTACAGTTGAAGCATCTGTATTCATCATCCTTTTTCTTCATGTCATTGCTTGAGCTTGACTTCTTGTTTGATGTTGAACTTCCTCTAAATTGCTTCTTCTTGCTAAACCTGTCAAAACGTTTAATCAGTAAAGCTACCTGTTCTTTCAGTTCCTGTGTCTCTTTACTGCTTAAGTCTGTTGTTTTGCTTTGCTGGGGTGCAACCAGTGCGCTGGCCTTGTGTGCATCTGCTGGTGCACTGTCTTCACCGTTCAACTCAAATTCATGAGCCTTTAATTGAGACATCAGAGTCAAAGTGTCAGTGTTTGCAAGGTTTGTTGTTCCTCTAAGCACTGATGTGAATCTTCCATCTTTCAAGTAGACCTCTCAATATCTTCAAACAAACTTCCTTTTAAGGGTATGTATGTCCAAGTTGTTGCAGTTCACTGATGATGCTTGAAAATCTGTTATTCATTTGATCAATTGATTCACCAGTCATCATTTGAAAGTTCTCAAATTTCTATTTTGGCATAGATAATTTATTTTCCTTGACTGCTTCTGATCCTTCATTGATCAGTGCCAATTTGTCCCACATCTATTTTGCTGTTTTGCAATCTATGATCCTCATGAGCATGTTGCTGTCCAGAGTCTTTAAAATCATGTCTTTTGCAACAAAATCTAGATTTGCCCTTCTTCTGTTATCCTTGGTCCAATCCTTCTTGAGTTTGTCTATCTCCTTTCCTTGATCTGCTCATGTGGCTATCACAGTTGTGATCTTGAATGGGCCATCATTAATTACATCCAACATTTCTTCATGAGTTGCTGCAATATGAGACAACATCCTTATTTTATATTCATCAAAATTATTAACATTGAATACAGGTACCTTTGACATAAAATTTAAGGAATCCATAAGTACAAATAAGAGATATATTTTGAAAGTACAAATTTGAAAACTACTTTGAAAATATGTGATATCCTTGTTACCAGAAATTAGGTCTGAAAAGGCTCTAATACTAGGAACACTGCTCCGATACCAATTGTTGGTCCCAGAGAAAGGTAAAACTATAGTCAGATGGGGGGGAGGGTGAATGACTATAGTAGAGTTTCAAAAACTTTTCTTATATTTAAAAGCTTTTGGGCAGCGGATAAGTCCCTTCTTTAAATGCTAGTTCAAAGTAGATTATGCAATCACAGATATAGTATGCAATGAAATGAAGTGCTGTAAAGTAAATTTCAGAAAGTAAATAGACACAAAGGTTTATAGTGGTTCAGGGTGGTGTAATCCCTTAATCCACTCTTCTCCTGTGATGATTGGAGGAATTCACTATTGTTTTCACAGATACAATAGCACGATTGTCCTTGGCTACACAAGCTTCACAATCGGCAAGACTATCACTCATTAGCTTCAAAAGCTTCAGTGAGTCAGTCTCTGTCATTGCTCCTTGAGAATAAATCTTTCAGCGGCTATCACAAAGGTTGCAACTCCTTCTCAGATTCCTCTGATTCAATTGCTTCAGTTGATGTGAATTGGATTCACAGACTTGTGATCAATCTCAGTGCTTCATGTGGAATTTGAGTTTTGTTTGCTGAGTTGATCTCTAGATATTTCCTTTAAGTACAGATAGAAAGCTTTTCAACTTGATAGGGTTTCAGCTTGTTTCTTATCAGATTCAATCGTACTTTTTCTTTTCTGTCAATGCCTTCTATTTATAGCTTTGATAATCCTTGATTTGAATTTCCGTCCGTTGGCTCTTTAATGTAGCGAATAATCTTTGATTTAATTCTTGATTCCCCCTTACTTATATTCTCCTTGATTTCAGTGATCAGATTTCTTCAAACGTCTATCAGAAAATCCGTCTTTGATTGATACTCAATTGATTGTGCATTTAATGCTTGATCTTCATAGTATAAAATCTGAACAAGTAAAGTTTACTTGGCCGTTTCCTGAACGGTTAAGTAATCCTTCTGACTTGGCTGTTTGGTTCTTTCTTCACTGCATTGTTATCACTCAGCCGATAGTCAGTTCACTCTGCCGGTTCACTGCATTCTTGTTTTCTTCGATCTTTTAAGTACTTCTTGTACTTCACTGATCCTTGATTTGGGTGAGATTAGTGTACACCATATTTGACAATGTATTTCATCATTTGAATTTTAACTTAGACTTATCCAAGGTCATCACAGACTTCCTTGGTCATAAGTCAGACCATAATGTCTTCATGCTTCTCTGCTGGTACTTGGCTGGCTTCACTCAACCGGATTTCTGTTTTACTTTGCCATCCTACCAAATAGTACAGTATTTGTCTGACTCAACTTATACAACATGTCAGACTCTAAGTAAAGACTTATACAGAGAATTCTAACTTATTTCAGGCTTGCTATAACAGCTAGTATGGCCATCATCAAAACATAATAAAATGTTCCTAACAATCCTCTTAATATAGACTCCTCCCACTTTTGTTTGATCGTGATGATATGGGTTGCATTTCGTTGAAATGGCTTGTGATAAAGGCATTGATAAACATCCTCCCCGTTTGGAAGTTAGATATTGACACGGGCGGTAGCTTCTTGAACCATTCATATGCCCTTCCTGTGAGTATTGTTGGGAAAGCCTTGCACTTAATTTCCTCGGGAGCACTATATAAGCTCATCTGTGTCATGTACTTGAAAAAGCGATCTAAAGGGTCCTTGGAGCCGTCATACGAATCCATTTGGGGACCTTAAAAATCCCACATGTCGGGGTATTCGTCAATCTAGGCGGTGAAGGGAGACGTAAGCGAAATCCTCGGGTTTTTCCATAATAGCCTCAAATTCGCCTTAGCGACCTCTAAGGCTCGAGGATCTATTGGTTTATTTCCACAGGTTGAGGGGGACGAGTAATCGTCCTGTTTGCTTTTCTCGGCATTGTGAGTGGAATGAGTCTTTTCGAGCCTCCCCTTCCTCTAAATCCTAGGCAGCTGCTTGCAAAATAGCATGCAGAGTCTCGGATCCGTAGCCATTAGCTGATCTACTACCGCTTGTTGGGCGGTGTTAAAATTGGCTCCTTCAATTTGTTGATTTTGCTCTTGACGTCAACTTTCTTTGTTCCACCACCATTATTCTAGCCACCTTGGGCATTTTGTGACTTGATTACGTGTTTTTGGCGGCATTATGGTAATAGATCTTGAACGAATCGTTCGTAGAGACCTCCTTCTAGCACCAATTTGACGATCTGGATATCGTTGGGTGTAAATCCGGGCCGATGCTATCTGAGACAATATATTCAAGATCCAAAAGCTTATAAAGATATGAAACGGGGGAGGTGTTTGTGAATGATTTAGACTGAGCCTGAGAATTCTTGTTCTCAAGTTGCCTACGTATTATGGGATTATTTAGGAATCAAGTCTGATGTAGTTCTAAGGAACGGTTATATAGGGAACAACTTTACTCTCGGTTATAGCAGTGTCATGTCCTTCATGGACTTTCACTTGTAACCGCTACGGATTTGTACGTATCAATCTCCGTGATTTTAGGAGATAATTACGGCAATTTAAATAACAGAATCACAGTCTTTATGGCAGGGGATTCTTTCCATGTTTATCTATTATGTTGTCCGCGTGGGCTAAAATCGTGGTTAGCTTTATCCGACCTGCGGAGAGCTCCAACTGACTCGTGGTCCGAGTTGCGTTGCACCAGCCTTGCTACGCCTTGACTGACCTGCGGTGGGCTATAATCAGGCTAGGCTGACCAGACCGACCTCCCTCCTCGGATATAGGTCTTTCAATTGAGTATCAACTATGGCTCCTGCCTCTTAATTGCTCATATTTTATTTCTTCATTTACTACTCAACTATTTGCAAGATGATACGTGGTTGAGGCTGGCCTGATTTCCGTCATTGAACATTCAGACCCGATATATGAATACGGGGCATTACAATTACAGCATCCCCATTATATTATAAAATAAAAATAAAAATAAAAATAAACAAAACAAAACAAAACAAAAATAAGCAATGTGATTACTGATTACCCTGCTCGCAACTTTTCACCCAGTGACTGGAGGGAGGAATGCAGAAGGAGAATACCAGCGATGACGCTAACAAGAAGCTCAAAATGGCGATTGCAATGGCGCTTTTCAAGTCAAAGCTTCTCCGGAATCAAAAGTGCCCATCGGATTCCGTCACGGACGATGCTCCTCCTAATGCGTCTCAATCAAAAGACAACGCTTTAAAGTGGAAACGCAAAGTTCGTTGTATTGGCAAATATTATGTTTAAGAATGATGCTATTTCATATCGGTGATTGCAGCGACCTGTTCCTTATTTTTTTTGTTCTGATATGAATTTCAGGCAAAGGAGCGGAAACTTGAAATTTTAAGGCTTCAAGAGGATCTCAAAATCGCAGAAGGCTAGTCCCGTCCTCTTCGGTGTATTAACTAATCTGTTAGATTGTGATATTTGAATTATAAAGTTTTCAATTCAATGTACTTGATAGTTTTATAATTTTTCTTTCCTTTTCCTATGATAAGATGGAGCGAAATATGACGTGTTTCCGCAAAGTGCTACATGCAAATGCTATTTCTTTGATAAAATGGAGGAATTGAGCAAAAATAATCTAACTGGCCATGAATTGGAAGGGAAATTCAAGGACGTGGTGCGTAGAAGATTTCTCAGACGAGGTCATTTCCTTTTATTCTACCTTTTGTTTGGTCTTATTTTATTGCTTTTGAGCTTTTTCTGCATATATGTTATGTGTGATTATGTGTATGTATGTACTTATATATTTGACTTTTCAGATTTTCTTCCCCTCCCTATTTTCAGTGAGGATAAGTGAGAGAAGAAGAAGAAGAATAAATGGCAACTCTGCACAAAACCATATCTCAGGTGAACCTGTTGTCTATTTTGTCACTAAAGTTTTCCATTTAAACATGCTGCAGAAGCATGTTGCAATAATTGAGTTTTGTTTTGTTTAGTTTACTATGAAACAGAATAGTGTTGGTCGTGTAATGTACACTTAGCAATAATTGAGTACTTTTTTTTTAAAGTCATGTTTTCTGGTACCTCAGTGATAATGATCTCTTAAAGATCACTTCAGGACGGGAAAACCTGTATGTATGTATCGGTTTCTTTGTACTCTTCTTCGTTCTATCAACTGCCAAATGTGTCTTCACTGCAGTTTTCTTTCCATAAATGATGTGATCTGAGAATAAGTTTGTGAAAAGATACTAACCCCATCCGTCCCTTCATCCAAAGAAATGTAAATGCAAAAGACTTTATACGACGACTTGTCTGTGCGATAGTTACTGCACATCACAAACTGAAACATAGAATAGATGCAACATATATGTGAAGGCAGAACACTTAATTTCCATTTCCTCCTCTTTTAGTAGACAATGTTTTATTCAATTATTGCATGCTTCTTTTTCTAAACGAGTGTATGGAATCTAGTGGCTATTGCATGTTCTGTCATTTGCTAATGTAACAATTCGTTGTTTATGCTCAAGGTTGTCTATTAGGATACAAGGTGCTAATGTATTTATATTCCATTACAAATCTAAAATGGTCACTATTAAAATCTCTTTGTTTCTTTATTTTATGAAAGCAGGGACAAAGATTGAAAGTGAGATTGAGCAATTACGTGCTTCAGTTGATTTCCTTGTGGACATTTGTGAGACAGTTTCTCCTGTGAGTGTCTGTTTTAGTCACTTTTTTTTTTTCTGTAATCTGTATTAATCTTTTCCAGATAACTGTTAAAAACAGTTGATTACTCTGCGACATATGCTGACATTTCTTTTCCGTTTCATGTTCCTTTGTATGATTCACAGATGGAGGACAAAATGCACAAAAGTTGGTCTCATCAAGCTGTGGACTTTATCATAAGTAAGGACTGATTTGTTCTTTTGGATATTTTGTAGTCTGTACTAGTTATTTTAGTCTATGAAAGCTATTTTCATTCTATGAATCTTGGTAAATACTATTGTCAGCTACAATATTGTTTCTAATTTCGTAGCGCTGTATGCCTTACATGAAATTACTTTAAGTTTCTTAATCCCATTTAGCAATATCTCGTTGTAAGTGTTGAATTACATCTCTCCTAAAAGCTTAACGGGAAATGAGTAATTTAGCACAACACGCTTCCAAACATCTCTCAATCCTTATTAATGTATCTTGGTCAGTGTGGCATATAAGGCCTCTAGGTAAACATGGTATATAAAGTGTGTAGGTCATTGTGGCATACAAAGGCATTTAAAGCCAATAAGGAGGCCCAACACAGTATCAATTGGGGCCAAAGTGGAGATAGATAGGCTTGAATATATGACCTCCTGTTGCTTTAATACCATCGTGAATTATCATCCGCCTATGTTGGGGACTTGAGCTCTCTACATTTATACCTCAGACACTTCCACACTAAGAATACCTGAAATCTCAATAACATTGTTAAAACTCATTTTTTTATTTAAAATATTCTAGTTGTCTACAGCTACAACTGTACCTTATTTATTGTAAGCAGTATTAGGTTATTCCTATCTGCATTTTAAGTTGTCTTTATGTAGTATTTAACATTTCTTCATGTTATAAGTTTGCTGGCTAGGAATTTGAAAGGGCAAATGCCCTCGGTGTTTATATTCCTTATACTCTCTTTTCTTATTAATGACGAATATTTTTATCATTCTAACTTGCAAAAACTTACAAACATCATCGGGGAAGTGAAGTTTATGTAATAAGAAGAATGGTTTTTTGTTCTTTCCTTTGACTCTTAAGTATAAGCATCTCATGGAAGAAGAATTCATGCCTTGATATTTCTACAAATGAAACCGTCACTTATGCTTATGATATTCTTAAACAAGTGTAAACCTTTTTCTCTGTGAATCATTTCATTTCTAAGTTGTTATATGCTTTTGTCTGATTAACACCATTTATTTCCTCCCTGAAGCTACTTTGAAACCTCTGCTGGAAATGGGAAGTTATGCAGAAACTGTTGAAGGGATTATCAGCAGCTTAATAATCCGACTACTAAGAAGAATGTGCAATACCTCATACGATGATGGTAATTTTTTTGATTATCTTTCTCTGTTCAGACACAATCATATTCAACTTGCATGCTTCAGAAGGGCATGAAATGAAAATTTGGTACATGAATGAAGATATTGACCATTAAGGGGTTGTATACAACATCCCTTTAAGGGGTTTTAGAGAAATATGAACACGAAACTTAACCTCTGGCTCAGGATGTTTATAATGTAGTCCTCACTAAGTGTCTATCTTCACCCAAGGCTTTCTTGCTTCAGAAGCGATGTCTGAATAGGTTGACAGGAAAGTAGCTAGACTAAAGGTGTCCAAAAAGCTACAACTCCAAAATTTTGCATTATACCATATATGCCTCCCTTTCACTTCCTAAACAAATGAACCTCCCTTTGTTTTTTGTATTTCCCTTTACATTCCCAATACGTTCCTTATATGTTATGTACTCAGCGAGGATACCTCATAATTGCGATTTTATTTTATGCTTGTTGGAAAGCTCATGTGTTTTTCCGTATGAAAAGTAAATTAGTCGTAGAATTTTGATGTATTTATCAGGAAGATTTGTTAGTATTTGATAGTTTAGTAAGGTGTAATTAGTTTCAGATTATTGGGGATTCGTTTATTTCGGCATGTGTATGAATGTATTTTTGGTAGCTGGAGATATGTTAGATTTTGGTAGGTTTTTTGTTTTGTTTTATACGTTCATATTAGGACCCTATATATAGCTGTACTCGATCAATAGTTTGAAATAAGAAAATTCATTTTCTTCTCTATTCATGCAAAACAGTTTATGGTATCAGAGCCCTTCAAAGGAATACGCTCTTGCTTGCTTCGATATCATAAAAATGATTGATACTGCATCATGCAAGTCAACCAACTCTCGAAACACCATCAACATGAGTCTTATTACAACAATAATTCTTCTATTTAAATTACCACCCTCAAACTTAACGGACAATTTACAATGATCTTAATCTATCAAGCTTTTTATCACTGGAAGAGGAAAGATTGGATAACTGACAGGGTCCACTAAATGCTTTAACTCAGGAGATCTAGATGCTCAGTTTCCTATTGCCATGATTTGACACGGCTAATTAATTCTTTTGGAATCTGAAATCGGTCTGGTCTGCTTATTCCAGTCAATAGCCACAGAGATATGGGGAGCAATGGCTTTCACAAATTCAAAGATCTGGTTCCTTGGTTTCTCCTGTCAAGTGAGTCAAGTGACCTAGTTTCCCCTGCCATCAATAGTTAATTTGATGGTCTGGGCCCACTCTTTTCCCCATTTAATCTTCATAAAAACCAATAGAAAACATGTAGAATGGAAGGAGAGTTTGCAATGTTACTCTCCTCTCCATTCGAAGGGATTTCTGATCCAGTGATTACTAGAGGGTTCGGAGGAGGATAAGTAGAAGATGTATTACCTAGTTCTCCTCTCATAGCCGCCCGATAATTCATATTTGTGATCTAGGGTCTTAGGAAAACCTTGGCTCTGATACCATGTTGAAAACAAACATGGAAGGAAAAACTAATATTCCGTATAAACTGTGTTTAATTTATTTCTCAACGATTTACTATATGGCTGAGTTGTCTGCTTTCTAGAGAAAAAACTAGAATCCTAAAGAGCTAAACCTCCTTGATTAGAGGTGCCGCAACACAGAAACCCTAGGCGGCCTAGTAACCTTACTTAGTCTCCAAGAAAAAAGAAAAACAACGTAGCATAAACATACTAAATAAAACCTAATAAATAAAACATAGGAACAGAACTAAAGACAAAAAAATACCCTTCTCTCAACAATTAGGAAGATTTGTTAGTATTTGATAGTTTATTAGGGTGTATTTAGTTCCAGATTTTTGGGAATTTGTTTATTTCTGTATGTGGCTGGATGTATTTTTCGTATGTGCAGATATGGTAGATGTTGTTAGATTCCTTTTAAGTTTCGTCTTAGGACCCTATATATTGTTGTACTCTATCAACAGTTTGAAATAAGAAACACCATTTTCTTCTCGATTCCTGCTAGAGGTTTTACTTGTAAATATGTTCATAGCCCATTCTTTATGATTAATTCCTATATTTGTCAAAATTTATTTCAGAATCGTGTGAAATGGACACAGATGTCCAGACTTATATTCAGCACTTGTTACGGAAACTTGGAAGTGAATCCTATGTTGGGCAACGTGTGATCCTCTCAGTTTCTCATAACATTTCCAATGTGGCTGAAAGTTTACTGTTCATGGATCCATTTAATGATGCTTTTCCAAATCTGCACAACTGTATGTATACAATGTAAGTGATAGCAGATCAAAGATTGTGTATTTTGATTCACTAGCTCGATTCTTTTCAGCCAAGTAAACTCTTGTGATATGTAATCTTAGTGTTTGATGTGCATTAATGAATCATGTCAAAGTGTACATTTCAGTGCAACCTCTTAGAGGCAGCGCACAAGTCTTTTGCAAGCAAGTTTCTAGATTATTCTGTACTGTGGAAGTTGTATTTCATTATATCCATGAAATAGCTTGATAATATAAAACGAGATTTTAATGGCATCAGTTACTTCGACTGGTTCTTTTGAATATTATATTCCTGTCTCCATGGTACTCCTCAACTGGGAGAGTTTGTGAAAATTTAGTTCATCTGTTCCACGTCACTTTAGTTTCTCAAAAATCCATTGCAGACATTGTATCAAGTAGATATGAGACATGATGTATTGAATACCCCAAATTAACTTGCCAGATATGTGTATCTGGTGGAGATCCCCTCTGGATGAGCCATTCAATAGTTCCCTTTAGCTTTCAGCATTTGGTCCACAAAGTTTGGATCCAGTTTTCTGAAGTACTCAAATATGTCCTTTCCTAAAATGCTATGCTACTGGCAGTTTCAAACCACCATGCTTCATGAAGTTCCTGTTCAGTTATAGTTACAGCTAACAAACTTCGATTGTGGATGTCTCATTCCTTGTTGATTCTGTGTTATTACCTGAATTGTAGATGCTGTTGATTTTCACAAACATTGTCTAATCTTTGATACACTGCGTTGAAAAGCTCAAAGTAGATGTCATGCATAGGCTTAATACTCCTAGAGTCCCAGGAGTCAGCTTTTGTTTTTCTATCTCCAAAACTTACATACTTTTACTCTTATGGCAGGATTCAGATTATTGAGTTTTTGATTTCAGATTACTTTTTAGATTGGGCAAGCAGAGAAGACTTCAATCTTGGTAAGGTTTGCTAATGTAAACTTCCCCTAAGGCTATGTAGCCACCACTGTCATATATATATATATATATATATATATATATATATATATATATATATATATATATATATATATATATATATATATATATGCAGCATAGTTTCACAGGCACGGAATGCACGTTCATGCAGGGCTTTTAGAAGAATGGTTGGCATCGGTTCTTGAAGCTAGAAAGGCATTAGAAGCCTTGGAGAACAGGAATGGACTTTATGTTTTATACATTGACCGTGTGATAGCTAACATAGCAAAGCAAGTTGGCCAGTCTTCATGTTTCCAAAGGCTGAACCCAAATCTGCGTTCCGCACTGTTCACCTGATTTCTTTGGAAGGATTTCAATGTATGTAAAGAGGACACGTGGCACCGTCCCTCCAGTCTGTGGGATGATAATTAAAAATGATAAGGCCACTAGTGTGTGATAGGATACTACATTTTGATATGAATACAAGTACATCGATAAGTGGTTATTGGTAGTTAACTATTTACGTGTATTTGCTTATCTAAAAAGATAAGAGGAAGTATACACACGATTTCCAGTTTAATATTTAAAATTTAACATTTTCATTTTCTTCCTGCGTTTATTCTATTTTTTTTCCCTTCTTCTTGATCATCTTTGATTATACCGAACGTATTCATAAACAAATTATGGTATCAGAGCTTTTGATTCACCCTTTGTTATTATCTAAATAGTACTTTTTGATCGATCTGCTTTGCATCTCAAAAAAGTCTGTCTTTAATGCATTGTTCAACCGCTTCTTTATGGAAATAATTTCAATCTTATTGAAGGATCAGCAGCGTAACACAGTAAGTATGATCTTGAAATCAGCCAAATCAAGCAAGAAAGCTTAAGTGTGACAGAGAATGATGAAAGAAATGGAAGGATATGAAATGACCAAAGAATAGTTGTTTGTGCTTACAACGTGGTTGCATACCACCATTGCATTTGATACCGTTGATGTTTTCTTTCTTCTTCTTCTTCTTCTACTTTTTTTTTTTTTTTTTTTTTTTTTTTTTTGAAGATTCAGTATCCAGTATCCAGTGAAAATCAATAAAAGGGAAAAAAAAAAATATAGTAGTAATTTTAGGTATACTAGCAAAATGCACGTGCACGTGTTATGCATTGTTAAATACGTGTTTAATTAATAAAATAATAGTATAGTGTACCATGATAACCTTACAACATAATTTTCAAGCTGGATCATAAAAAAAATGGATATTGAACAAATCTCTGGAAATGTATGAGGGTTGGATTCAAAGGCAATGAGATACCTCCCACCAATTATTCTTTGTAAATGGTCATAAAACTTTCAGAGGGTTTCTTTGCCCTCTCATCAGATGACGGGAAGTGAGTTATGAATATTTTCAGGTCGATATCATAAGTCCAGCAAATCTCCTCCATGGCAGTGTCGACGGTAAGAGAGGATCAAATGTCCTCCACACCACGAAGTACTACCACAACCGTAAATGAGTTTGTACATTTCTTTTGTGTGGGTTGAGGACTTTCAGATGGACCTAAAACTTCTGGAATTGAGGTACCTTAATCTTCAATAGAAGCCATTGAGATTTCGGGGAGGATTTCGGTTTCAAAAGAAGAAGTGAATGACTTTGTTGATAATGCGCATACTTTGATTATAATAAAAAGAATGAAAGAAAGATTCAGATCGTAGGAGTTTTATTTTATAATGGTGATGTCAGAGAGACGTCTTGATTACATGATTTAATGATTAGTACTTATGCCAAGGTGCAGGTGAAATGGGATCTCAAAATTTGATAATGGAGATTTAAATTTCAAAAGACAGCCAGAAAACGCATTCATGTCACAGACCTTTAGGTTCCCGCCTCTTAAGAAGTGCCACATCATCTCCAATCAGGCCTAACCTATGACCCTCATTCTAGCTCAGGTCAGTGGGGCTTTTGACGTGGGTATGGCTCGACGTCATACACGTGGCACCTAATGGGCTATATCAAATCCTCTTACCATATGAGCCTTATAAGTTTAGCCCAATATGTCCTCATACTTTACATAACTTTGATGAATATGTCTCAGTCTGATATGAAGTGTCTCAGCACGGGGAAGATTATCATCAATGACTTCATGTTTCTGAGATGACCAGTCAGGTAATTTTGCAAACTATAACTGCCACAATAATGCCTTCATGATTTTCACTCCATTATGGCACGAACTGTGAACTGTCCTATGGTTTCAGTCATGTCTCCAATCCTGTGCCCAAAGACACCTTCTTCGGAAAGAGGATGATATAAAAAGGATTCACTCCTCACGAATTCAAAGCTCTATTAATAGCTTAATCCCAAATCCTCTAGCTACGTAGGCAATCAAGCACATTGACTCAGCTACAAAATCCACCAGTCAAGTAATTGGATTATCCTCATGAAGCCTAATTACTCGCATAATGATCTAATTTCATCATTGATGATTTCAGACATCATCAGATACTATTGTGGATTTAAAGATAAACACAAAAGTGTACGAAGTTGAATATATATAAAATAAAACAATAGAAATTTATAGAAATATAAAATTTCACTTTGGAACTCAATGCTTAATGATGCAATTGTCGATACTGTGATCTTTTATTCTCCATGTGTCATTCTCTTCCATAGCACAAATTGGGTTATTAATAAGTGTAAAAACTTTGTGTTCTTTCATTCTTCATGAAGAAGGGTCATCCTTTTTTATAAGAACTCTTTAGAGTAAGTATGAATTATTTAATGAATATAAAGGAATAATGATATTAAAGGAATATAATATTTATGTATCAGGCTGTAGAACTTGTTTGTATATTTTTTGTACATCTGTGGGTGTTATCTAGTTGATATTGAAGTTCTCTATGAATGTGCGACATATAGTTGTCCATGAGAGAACACTGGTCGAGGCAATTAAACTCTTACAAATGGTTTTGTTTGTCCTTGTGTTTTATTGATCGTCATTGCAAAGCAAGACACATATGATATTACTTTCTTGTAAAATGAAACGGTATCCTTCGTTTTCTGCCGGTGAGAATGGAATATGTGGGATTAAAACATGCTTTCCATAATGTTGCCCAACTGTGATTTCAGCATGAATCATGCTTTCTTTTACCATTTACATATCATCTTTGTACCATTGCATAATCCTTCTGCTAGATCTAATTCCTGAACACCATTACCGGTGAATACCTTTTTAACACTAATTAGTGAGGAGGCAATTCGTTCGGTGTCAAAGTGTTAAGAAATTCTTCTTGATAATAATAATTAGTATCATCAATAGTCTTATCAAAGCTGTTGAAACAATATCCATTCCCTGAAAAGGTTTATATCAATTTTTCTTTCAACTTATCAACATGTACAGTAGTCGTGGCTGCTTTGCTTGTAATGTATTCTACTGAGAATTCATTCTCATGTATAGATTGAAAGATGTAACTGATTAAATGATTTTCGAAAACCTCATCATCGTATTCATCATATTCAATGATCATTTCTTTTGGTAACTCTATGTTTCAGTTAGTGTTTATTGGTTCTTCTCTACAACACACCCTTAATAAATATTGACTGAAATATAGATCTTCTCTTTCTTTCATATGTTTAGAAAGATAATTTTTTCATCATTGGCCACAAATATAACTTCACCAAGTTTTCCTCTATTGTTTGTAGTATCTTTCATTTGGAACATGAAGCACTTGTCTAAAATCACCTCTAAATACAATCTTTCTTCCAAATGCGTTAACATTTCTCAAGATGTCCTTTAAGCTGATGACAAATGTCTCAATTGCCCGTTTCATTGCCATTGATGCTTCATCCCATATGATTAGACTTGCTTTTCGTAGTAATTCATTTCCACTATGCATTGGAATATTGCAAATATTTGTTTCATGCGCACTAATTAGAATTTTAAAATGTGAATGAGCAATTCAGCCTCTGAGCATAATTTTAGCTGCAACTCCTGATATGGATGTTGTTATAGCTATCTATTGTCTCATTCTTAGATTTGCTAGCACAGCCTTATATGATTCTTTGTGCTACCTGCCTATCAATAAAATATTTCTTATAAAACGTAATCTTCTTGCGGAATCACTATAGACAATTCATCATTAATCACTCTTAGTATATTTCCTACAATGTTGTTGCAGTCTTCTTGTATACTTGGCAAGTCGTAAGATGTCAAGTTTTTACTCATGCATTCCACAAAATAATTTATGGATTCCAAAATTTTATCCATAATTGATTTGACTGACATTGTATAATCTCGCATGAGATCTTCCGATATTGGTTCCCAACATGTATCCCATAGTTGTCGAATGTTTGTCGGTTGAGAGTATAGAATTGCAATCAGTCTTCTTAATTGTTTAGGTATTTGAATGGCAATAGCTTCATGTAAACATTCCAAGATGCACTGGTCGGATTCTAATAAACCTCTTTTCTCTACAGCTTCTTTGAAACTGGTGAAATAACATAATAGATTTGACTCACATGAATATTTATGCAATTGATGTTGATAAAGGCGATGAGGTTATGACATTTGACATGTTTGTTACATTACAATATTTTTTTTGTTTTTCTTATTATTCTTGTTGTTTCTTTCTTTTGCTCAAGTCTTTGACTGGTGTGTGATGACACCGTCATTCATTACTTGCGTTGATATCTCATTTATATGGGGTGATGAGAATGTTATATATATGTTCTACTTTGTGTTATATGAATGTATTTTTATATAAGAACAAAAAAGATTTAGTCATGTTTTGAAGAAATCTTCACATACCATTCCGATTTAGAGAATGTATCCGATTAAAGCGATAATAATGAAGATGATAATTAAAAAAATAATAATCTACTTTCATTCCACACGTGTATGATGAAATTTTCATATTATGCTTAGCTATATTGTAAATATTAAAAAAAAAAAATTCACATCACGGATACTGGTCGAAATGAGATATAATGTGTTACATTATTGAGAGAGTTAAGTATGTATTTGTTGTTAAGTATATATTTGTTTGGTTTAATTGCTAATGTACAATAATAAATATGTTTGGTTTTTAATGTATTTTCGTATTAATAATGATTTTCGATTATTAATAATGCTTTCATTTATTATTAAACCAATGTTTTTTATATTTTCGTTTTTTAATCTAATTAATTAATGATGATTAAATAATCAACAATCAATCAAGGATTTCGATGATTTTGATTATTTATGTTTTTATATTTTTTATTTTGTTTTTCTATATTTATTTAATTAATAATCAATCAAGATTTTAATGATTTTTCGTTTTTATATTTTTATTTAAAACTAATCAATCAAGAATCTTGGTTGATTTTGTATATAAATTTTGATGGTTTTTCTGTTTTATGGTTCTATTTTAACTATTTTGTGGTTATATTTTTAATTGATTTTCATCAAGGATCTTATTTGATTTTATTTATAAATTTTAAGATTTTTGTTTTCAGATATTTTATTTCGAATTTCTATTTTAGGATTTTTTTTTAAATTATGAATCAAAGGATCTTTTTATATTTGGAATTAAAATGCACACGTATATTTAGTTAGGTTTTTTTAATTATTTTATAATTATATTTTACAATAATGTATTTTCATATTAATAATGATTTTTGGTTTTAAACTTATTTCATTATTATTAAACCAATGTTTTTTTTATTTATATATTTCCGTTTTTTCTATTCTAATTAAATAATGATGATTAATTAATCAACAATCAATCAAGGATTTTGATAATTTATGTTTTTATATTTTTAATTTTTTTTTTGTATATTTATTTAATTAACAATCAATCAAGGATTTTAATGATTTTCAATTTTATATTTTTATTTATAACTAATCAATCAAGAATCTTGTTTGATTTTGTATATAACTTTTGATGGTTTTTGGTTTTATGGTTATATTTTAATTATTTTGTGGTTATATTTTTAATTGATTTTTATCAAGGATCTTGTTTGATTTTCTTTATAAATTTTAAGATTTTTTTTTTTTAGATTTTTTATTTCGAATTTCTATTTTAGGATTTTTTTTATATTATGAATCAAATGCTCTTTTTATATTTGGAATAAGATGCACACGCAAATTTAATTAGGTTTTTTTTAATTATTTATAATTATATTTCAATTATTTTAATTATTTAAGTGAGGGAGAAACACTTTTTGGGGGAAACACACTCACACTTTTAGAATAGTAGTGATAGTGATAGTGATAGTGATTACTTAGAAAATCATTTCCAACAATATGCATGCGAGTAATGGATAACAGGGTGATGTATGCAAATTAGTTATGCCCCTATGATTACTTAGACTAAGACTCTCTTTTCTAAAAACCCTGACCTCTCTCTACCCTAATATATACTCCATCTCCCTTGCTGTTCTTCCTTCTCTGGCGCCGGCTGCCGAGAGGCACTGGTACCAGGTGTTCCTTTTTTTTCCGTTCTTTTTTTTTTTTGGCTAATTTTTTTTCCCTCTCCCCCATCTGCTTTGTAAAAGTAGATCTACTCTTTGCATGCTACTTTTTGGTGGGATTTTTGGTCATCGGAGATGGATGCAGCCCTTCTTGTTCCGATGAGGGTATGTTCTACTCTTAAGGACTGCTCTGTTGGAAATCTTGGCTTTTGGCGATGGCTGTGGTGAGCTTGATTATGATGTTTCCGAAAAGTCTTGGTGGAAAAAGGAGGGTTTTGGTTAAGTGGTGCCTTCTCTCCGTTCAAAGGGGAGTTAAGAAGCTATCGTGGGTAATGGTTGTTTTAGGTTTTGGTTTGGTTGGACCGTAGCTCGGAGTTCTGATCGGGTCAACGGGTTTTGTTAAAGTGTTCCACATTGGGCACTTGTGACGGTTTCACCCACCATATTCCCTCACCTCGCAACCTAGGTTTTGAGGAAGATGTACATTCTCTTATATGAGTTTGAACTTATATTTTCTACTCACCCCTTATAATGCAGCTTTTGAGCCTCTTTGTTAGTCTTATAGTGCCCTTTATACGCCTTGTGGGTCATGTGACCCAGGCTCTTTATAGGCCTACACTTGAGGAAGCCTATGAAAGTGTCCCGCATTTGGCACTTCTGGTTGTTTCACCCACCATATTAAGATATGTATTTCCCTCACCATATTGAATGCACTTAGTGTACATATATTTCACAATTCACCCACATATGCTCAAATGGAAATGTAACCGACCCAGAGATCAACAAAATGACTCTGCCCATGCCATGCAATGCCGACTAGCCTCCAAGCTAGTTGCAAGAATATCATGTCGTTGTGACGATGTGGCCCTCCTTTCCAGGTCCAGCCCCTCGTCCTCCTCAAACATGGTAGGGGAAAAAGTTACGCATCATTCCATTTCACTCCATTACAATGTATTATCCTATGAAAAATTGTTTGTTCCTGGTTAAAATAAATAAGTAATCAAGGGCAGCCTGATCTTTTTACTACATTTGTTGTCCTAGTCATAGTAGAGGATCTTTTCCTAGATTTTTTTTAACCGTATTGCTGTTGTGTGTATTGGTATGGCTCCTACTATATAAAGCAATCATCTAGCTGTTATCAGTGGCAGATCCAGTGTACCCAGGGGGTCACATGACGTTATTTTGGTAAACGGCGTCATTTTGGTAAAAAAATAGTTGCGAAACGATGTCATTTTGGTAAAAAAAAATCAATTTTGACCTAATTACCCGTCCAACCCGGTTCCGATCCGGAAATTTTGACCTAATTACTCCGGTTTCGACCTGGAAATTTTGACCTGATTACCCGGCCATCCTGGAAATTTTTTAGGGTTACTACACTTTTGTGACGGGTGACTCCACTAATTTTTTTTTCTGGATTCGCCACCGACTGTTATTATTAACAAGAAAATCTTATCCATGTTTTAGTTTCCTGCATTTTCTTTCTTGGTCCCCCTCTGTTAATTTAGTATCTTGATGCAAGTATGTAGGTGCATACTTGACCTAGGAACTATCTGTCATGTGCGTGAGAGGCCTCTTTCTCTCTACACATTTGAATGAGTCACTGAGCTTTATCATTTGCATGATAAAAGCTGCATCCTGAAACAACTAGTAGCACTTGCAAAATTCAAGCAAGCTCTTTTTATTGATTTTTGGTGATGCCAAGCATATTTCCTCAACTAGTCACTTTTTAATAATGGAAATTTCTTGACTGACCAGAAATAAATAGTGCAACTGAATTCATGCCACAACGCATTTTGATACTAGTTCTGAATGAACTGAAACTCCTCTTTTGATTTCCTTTCCTTTCCATTCAGGTCGACAACTTCATTCATGCTGACATGCCTCCTGGAAATATTCTTGTTCGTGTTGCTCAAAACAGGCCTAAGAAGCGTCTAATCAAGTCTAAGCCTCATGTTATATTCCTGGATGTTGGAATGACAGCTGAACTTTCTAAGAGTGATTGAAGTAACTTGTTGGCATTCTTTAAAGCTGTTGCTCGTCGAGATGGACGCACTGCAGCTGAGTCCACCATGCAGCAGTTCTTTTTTTTTTGGTCAGTTTTAAGATCATTGATGTCAGTGATTGATCTGTCATGTGAGCTCACCCAACATGAAAAAGATCAATCCCCTTGACGGATCTCAGTTTATTCAACTGACTTTGATTATGCCTAATTCAGTCCTTAATTTGGAAAATCTTTCTCCATCCAGTGGTTTTGTAAAAATATCTGCCAATTGGTCTTGTAACTGTTTTTATAATTAATGAATAAATGACAGATTTATTCTCATCTTATTATTTTCTTTGTGCTCATAAGCAATACACTATTAAAAACCCCAAGTTGTATCATATATAGCCATATAACTTAGTGTGTGCCACACGAGAGGATTAAACTTTGGTTTGAAGTGAATTAGTAATGTGAAGTTTGGTTCACCCAAAAAATGAACTAACAATTGTAAACTTGCAATGGTTAACTACAATAGTAAACTACGTTTATAATCTCCTAAAAGTGAATTAGTAATGTAAAGTTTGGTTTGAAATGAACTAGTAAAGTGAAGTTTGGTATGAAGTGAACGGAGCTATTATGGCCGGATCCACAGCTCCAGCCGGAAATTGTGGTCACAGCACCGCCGTCAACTAACCCGCCTTCTCCGATTGCTCCATCGTCTTCATTTATCACTCAAAACACCTCAATCCCGTTTGGAAGTTTTATTGGAACCACAAACTTTGAAGCCGGTCCTTTTCTTCGTTTCGACCACCAATCTCTCAGTTCTACTCCAACCTTCCACCGATTCCCACCATTTTGAACTCTTCACCATCTGTACCAGCTTCATACAACACACCTCCACAAAATACCATTCTTGGAGGAAGCTTAAATCAAACCAGTGCAGTTAAACTTGACAGATCTAACTATCTATTATGGAGGTTTATTATCTTGCCCATTGTTCGAGGTCACCGCCTGGAAAGCTTTATTCAAGGGACCAACACTCCTCCTGCCCGGATGATCCCATCTTTGGTCAGTCCTACTGGTGAAGTTCCCAATCCTGCTTATAACACCTAGTTTATTACAGATCAATTACTCATAGGATGGATCATGAGTTCAATGAGAGCCCATACTGGTTGAGCTGGTAAGTGTCTCTTCTTCATAAGAAGTCTGGAACACCCTAGAGATACTATTTAACAACTATCTGAAGCAAGGATGTTACTGCAGCTGGGTATCCCATTTCCAAAGCTGAGCTCATCCTTGCTACACTTGGTGGTCTAGGGAAAGATTATGAATCTACCATTGTTAACATCACCTCCCGGATTGGCACCCTCTCATGGTAGGAGGTTCAATCTCAGCTTGTGACACATGAACGTCTTTTTTCCAGATCCAGTCCCTCTCAAGGGTTAGATCTCAATAATCCTTCTACAAACTTAGCTGCTGGTAGAGGTAATTTCAGACCTACATCTAGACCCCCAGGACCGGATGCTAATAGGGGCAGAGGGTTCAGAGGTAATCGTGGAAGAGGAAGAAATAATAGAGGTGGATATCAGAATCAAAATGGTAACAGAAGAGGTTATCAAGAAGGTAATGCTGCTGGTGGTAATGGAAACCCTAGGCCAACCCGTCAGGTGTGCAACAGAGTAGGCGACATTGTTGTTGATTTCTATTACATATATAATTCAAACTATGGGAGCTCCAACACAGGACCTAGACCCAATGGTGGACAGAACTTCAATGGACAACCATCAGCCTACTTTGCATCTCCTGATAGTGTTAGTGATGCTAGTTGGTATGCAGATAGTGGAGCAACAAACCACATCACCTCTAATCTGAATAGCCTGCAGCTGAGTCAGGGGTATAAAGGCTCTGACAGTCTAATTGTTGGCAATGGTGAGTCTTTGACTATCCAAAACATAGGCCAGTCATTAATTCCTACTAAACCTACCAACTTGAACTTAAAAAGTATCCTATATGTTCCTCATTGCTAAAAACTTACTAAGTGTTTCTATACTTACTAATGATAATAATGTGTTTACAGAATTTCACTCTGATTTCTGTGTTATGAAGGACATAACTACAGAGATCCCACTATTACAAGGAGCACTTGAAGAATGATTGTATCAACTGTAGGCACCAGGCACCTTGTCCCAGAACTCCCTTCACTTCAAAGAACACCATATCAAGCATGTTTCTGAGTCATTCTATAATAAGTTTAGTTGTTTAGCTGAGTCAAGTACTATTGAGTCTAAGTCTTCTAGTCTTGCCAACTTGTGGCACAGAAGGTTGGGACACCCCTCCTTCAGTATCCTAAAGTTAGTCTTGAAAGATTGTAATATATCTGTTAATGAAAAGTTTGATTTTTGTGAGGCCTACCAATTTGGCAAAATGCATGCTCTTCCTTATCCTAGATCTGTTACTGCATTGTTTCTATTCTTGATACTGTGCGAGCTGATTTATTGGGCCCTGCCCCAGTCACCTCTAGTAATGGATATCAGTATTATATTAGTTTTATGGATGACCTAACTAGGTTTGTGTGGATCTATCCTTTGGTCACTAAGTCTGATGCCTTCAAAGTGTTCATTCAGTTTAATTCCCTAGTTGAAAAACAGTTTAACACTCACACTAAGTGCATTCAATCTGACTAGGGTGGGGGAGTTTAGAAGTTTTGAAACCTAAATGAAGGAACAAGGTATAGTGTTTAGACATTCTTGTCCTTATGCCCAAGGACAGAATGGTAAAGTAGAAAGAAAACACAGATATGTTGTAGAGTTTGGCTTAACCTTTCTGGCACATGCTGGAATGCCACTTAAGTTTTGGTGGGAGAGTTTTCAGTATGCCACTTACATTATCCACATATTGCACACACCAGTCCTGAAACACAAATCTCCTTATGAATGTGTCTACAAACACAAACCAGACCTCAGACTTATCAAAGTGTTTGGATGTATCAGCTACCCCTACTTAAGGCCCTTTCAAAAACAGAATTCCAATTTCATACTAAAAGGTGTGTTTTCCTAGGAACTAGTCATTCACACGAGGGTTACCTATGTCTTGACCCTTCTAAAAAAACCTACATCTCCATAGATGTCATCTTCAATGAAGAGGAGTTTCCATACAAATCCTTAATTTATCAAGGGTCCTCCAATCTTGCTCCTAAACCTACTATTGATAGTTACCTCACATCTATTATACCTGTTTCTATGGTGCCTGCCTCTCAAGCAATCCTTCAAGAAGAACACAATAGCAGCAGATGGATCTTCTCCAACACAGTCTGTTAGTGCCTAGAATAGCACACCTACCCCAGACTCATTTCAGTCCAGTCATCCCAAATCACCTTTTTACTTACTCTAGCCTCTGACATATCCCTTCCTACCAACCAGACTCCAAATTTCCCACATCACCTACACCACCATCACATCAAACACCAACCTCCTCCCCCACATTCTCACCATCCACACAACTTGCTGTTACTACACAAACTCAACATCATCCTCTCACAAATGCTCATCCTATGCAGACCAGAGGCAAGGATGGCATTAGAAAACCTAAAACCTTTTCATACCTTGCTGTTAAAGACTCCACTGATTGTCCAACAGAACCAACCAGAGTGTCAGATGCCATCTCCCAACCTCAGTGGTTGGTTGCTATGCAAGAAGAGTTTGGAGCTTTACAAAGGAATCACACTTGGGACTAAGTCCCTGCCAAACCTGGCCATCACCTAATTGACAATACGTGGATATTTAAACTCAAGTTAAAGCCAGATGGATCTGTGTTAAAGTACAAGGCTAGGCTTGTTAAAATGGGCTTTCTACAAACTCCGGGGCTTGACTATGAAGAAACTTTTAGCCCTGTGGTCAAGGCTGCTACAACCAGAGTGGTATTAGCTGCTGCTGTTACTTTAAACTGGAGGATTTGTCAAGTAGACTTCAACAATTCTTTTTTGAATGGGACCTTGTATAAAGATGTCTATATGCCATATCCTGAAGGGTTTATGGATCCCAACAAACCAAAACATGTGTGTCATCTAAGGAAGGTCTTATATGGACTGAAACAGGCCCTTAGGGCCTAGTTTGAGGAACTCAGACAACAACTACTAAGGTGGGGATTCAAGCAGACCAAATCAGACACATCTCTATTTGTTTTCAAGGTGAATAACACAATCATGTGTGTTGGTGTATGTGGATGACATACTTATTACTGGAAACAACAATCAGCTAATCAAGCAATTCATCTCCAACCTCAATTCAAGGTTTTCTTTAAAGGACTTGGGTGATTACTTCTTGGGGCTACAGGCCTACAGAGATACCAGTGGACTATATTTGCATCAATCCCATTATGCTTCACAACTGATTAATAGACTTGGAGTTGAACATCTGAAACCTGTTACAACACCAATGGCTACTGGTGTTAACCTACATGATGAAAATACTGATCTAATGAACAATCCTACCCAGTACAGAATTGTCCTAGATGCCTTTCAGTACTTAACATATACCAGGCCTAATCTGTCTTTTGCAGTAAATCAGTTTAGTCGGTTCATGCAAACTCCTAGACTGATTCATTGGCAAGTACTAAAGAGGATGCTGAGGTATGTGATGGGAACACTACACTATGGCTTGTATTTTCAACCTGGTGAAAATCTTGACATCATTGGCTATAGTGATGCTGATTGGGGATGTCATACAAAGGATAGAAGATCTGTGGCTGGATACCATGTCTACCTAGGGAATTCTCTTATATCTTGGAGTTCTAAAAAGCAACAAGTAGTGTCCAGATTAAGTACAAAGTCTGAATACGTGGAATTGGAAAATCTGGCTGCTGAGATTCAATGGTTGATGTCTTTATTGTAGGAGTTACATATTCATGTTTCTACAGTTCCAATAGCATGGTGTGATAACATCAGTGCTAATCACCTAGCATATAATCTGGTGTTTCACTCTAGGACCAAACACATAGAGATTGATGTTCACTATGTGAAGGACCAGGTGCTGCAACATAAACTCAATGCTCTACATGTTCCTTCTTGTGATCAAGTGACTGATTGCCTAACCAAACCAATTCCTGGATCCAGATTCTTTGTGAATAGGAGCCAACTCAATATTGTTGACACCACCTTTATTATGAAAGGGACAGTTAAAATAAATAAGTAATCAAGGGCAGTATGGTCTTTTTACTACATTTGTTGTCCTAGTCATAGTAGAGGATCTTTTCCTAGATTTTATGTAACCGTATTATTGTTTTGTGTACTGGTATGGCTGCTACTATCCATGTTGTTATAAAAACAAGAAAATCTTATCCATGTTTTAGTTTCCTGCATTTTCTTTCTCCTCACAAAAACTATGCAGTCCGCGACTCCGCATTAAAACAGATGCTTTCCAATTGTTTCTTTTATCAAATCAAGTTCTTTTTAATGAGACAATATTTAGTGTAATTGACGTTCTCCCAATTATTTGTTTCTTTTGTTCTATTTGTATGGTTGTTTCCGGTAGTAGTTGGTAGTTTTCCGATGGTTGACTGGTGTGGTTCCGGCGCATGTCAGGTTGCAATTTCATATTTTTATAAATTTCTTTAGCCGAAAAAAGGGAATATTAGGTTCTAGTCCACTTTCCGCCTTGTATATAAATTTTAATCCAGTTTGTATTTTTTTTTTGTTGATTTAAGGACAAAACATTTTCCTTCAGACTAAGTTGCCCTTTCTTTTAATCCTTTTATAAACCTGGATGAAAATTAGAACTTTGAAGATCCTTCGTAGGTGAAAGGAATGGGGAGAAGAAAAGAAGGTTGGGTTGTGCAGAAATTTGTCTTCAACTTAAATTTGTTTCTTATTCCCATTCTTCCCAAATTTGTTTCTAAAATCTTCTACTCAAACCAAAAACACAGTATCTAACCTGTGTTTGGTAATGATGATGGATTCCCCCCGACTGCAGTTCCACCACCGTTGTTCTCAAACTTTGGTGAGAATTTCCTTCATGAACTCGGAGCAGGCTTATGGAACTCCGTCGATGATGATCGTGCTGCCGTACCATAAATGTCCGATTCATCGAGCTCAAACATCGAGTCAGGAGTCATCACTAGAGCGTGAGCATCTAAGAAATGGAAGGTTGATCTAGCGTAAAAACTTTGTGAAGCCGCCATTGATGGTCTTCAAAGGATTCAAAATCAATCTGCTTCAATCAGAACGGTTAGTGACTGACCTTTCTCTCTATATTCAAAAAAATCAAAATCAAAGTACAGTTTCTTTTTCTTTTCTTAGTTTCTGTTTAGAAATGAAATGTTATGGTTAAGTGAAGGGGTTTGATATGGATTTTATAAAGGTTATTAAATGGATAAGGTTATCTTTTTTTCCGGTCTAAAGTTGGTGAGAAGATTCTTAGTTCTGTTCGTTCTGCTCGATCGCATAGTCTCCTTCCTTCACCCTCAGATCGGCCTGATGTAATTTATACTCCTACATGATAAGCTTTGCATCTTAATCCCGAGCATATATCATTATTATTTTTTGTGTGCACTCAAAATTGTCTTATTTTATGCATTTTTGTTGTATTGGGAGCTCATTTTTACTCTCCCCTAATTTTCTTTTGAGCATTGTTCAGTACATCTTCAACATAAACTTTCAGGCTTTGATTCCTTGGTTCTTTATTTTGGTCCAAAAGTAATGCACCTAATGAAACTTTTAGATGAGTTACTTTATCCTGTTCTGAAATGAAGTTACTTTACAAAATTTTATTGCTATAAATTATCTGTATAGTTAGGAAATTATGAGGGTGTTTTTCATTTTCTCTGTCACTCCATTGAACATTTTTGTTGCTCTGCTAAATTACCAATTTTATCAGCTTTTGAATTGCCATTGTTATTTGACAAGGTCAAGATAGTGCAGTTTTGTAGTACCTGTTACTTAGTGACTTCATTAATCCATGCTCCATGGACCATAAACTACTTATGAAGCTACCATTGTCAACTCTTTTGATAACCATGGAGCTGAAATTAATAGTTCCGTTGAGAACACAAGTAATGGTAAGTCTGTTGTGGTTGATAATATTGGTGATCCCACAGTTTAAGGGTTGGTTTAAGGATGCATCTATGATGTTTTAAAGAAGAATGATTGTGTTGTTCACTTGGTTCATATCATTAAGCTTTCTAATACACTAGTTTTGGGGGTGTTACTGTGTTACTGTTAATATCACTATGTGTTGTGAGATTTCAGCCATATATATGCCAAGAATAAGGCTGAAAATCAGATTTTGGGGCAGAAAACCAAGTGTTTCAGGGCTGAAAAATGGGTTGAACATCGAGTGTATGATGTAGAAAATTTGATATCATTGTAATATGTTGAGCTTGTTAAGGTATGTTGTGTGTTTATCTTATTATTTAGTGACTTCTTTGAAATCTTCAAATACTATTATTGACTTCATCTTGTTGCCTTCTTGTACTTTGTTCAAATATACAGAAAGTTGCAATGTTGCAATATTTTTTTTTTCAAAAACGAATCGGTTGAAGTGTCTTTCAAACCACTTCCCTTCCATTGGGAAGCATACTAATGATGATATTCCAGTCATTAATGGATAAGAAATGCAATGTATATTTGTTTTCTATGGTTATTAGTACTAAAAAGTGTTTTGAGAAGTTGAAGTGGAAAACGAAATTGGTTGTGTTACTGTGTTACTGTTAATATCGCTATGTATTGTTCGTAAAAGGTGTTATTGCAGCCATAGGTGTCTTTATTTGGTTTTAATCTTTCCTTGCATTCCACTATTTGTTGTGGTGTGGTTTTGGCCCAGGTGATTGAAGGTTGTTGATTCAAATGGTGAGGCAATGTTGGTGTTTTTTTGCCTTTAGAAAATGGAGGAGCCTAGATTCTCTATTGATAAGGCCGAGCTACTGCTATTTAATTCATTTTCTGCTTCATACATCTTTCATGAAGTTTGATGTGGTGCGGGTTTGAAGGATAAAGGTCTATAGATGGTAGAACATACTGCTTTGGTCTTCAACAACTTGAAGAATGTTTTAGTTCTCTTGATAGGCTTTTTGATTATATTCAATAGTATTAGGCTTTTATTCTCTTGATTCCCGGGGTGTTGCATCTCCATAATGCTTTGATAGATTGTTTCATTATGATATCCAGCATTTTTTTTGATAGATTGTTGTATTACACAATGTTAATGGTGATATTTTGTTTGTTAATGAAACGTGTTATTGTTACTGTTACTATGTTATTGTGTTACTATTACTGTGTTACTGTAAACGCTACGATAAAATTTGACTTTCAAATACTACGTCGAACGGGTATCAAACGAGGTCTCAAAATGAAGATAAAAAAATATGAACTTTGGTGAAACAATTTTGATGATCGGTGTTCTAAATCAAAAATTACGGTCGTTTCTAAGAAAAACGTTCCGGTTAATGCAAATATTTTTTCGGCTTTCAAAATTTACGTCGGAAGGGTATCATATGAGGGCTCAAATTAAATAGCAAAAAAAAAAAATAAAAGAATTTTGGTGAAAAAATTTCGATGATCTGAGTTATAAATCAAAAGTTACGGTTGTTTGAAAAGAAAAAAAGAAAATGAAGCAAAGCAGGTAAGCAGCGCTTACCAAACCCAACGTAACAAACTAGAGCGAATTTATATATGGGGTATTTTTATCCGTCTGATATTTTGTTGTCTTTTTTGCAAGTAAAAAAATATGTGTCTTATTTATTCATTTTGTAATTTTTTTTTTTTTTTTTTGTCTTTTTTCCTCGATCCTAAAAAAAAATTTGGAAAACTAATTATATATTTAGCTGCCAACATCCAGCACGATTTCCTCGAGTCTACAATTGACGGGAAAGAGTTTTGAGAAGGAAAAAAAAAACGACTTTTCAATGCAACTGACAATTTTGCTTTTTCCATGTTGTAAATATAAAGTATATATTTCCACGGTCAAACCATCGTCAATCTTCAACAAATTAACAATTGATCGGAAAGTAGCCATGTGAGTAAATCTTCTTTAAAAAAAAAAAAAGGTTTTATTATATGTGATATAACAGGTGATTATGTAAGGATTAATTGATGGGCATTACCTTTATTATTTTTTATTTTAAATTTTCCCATTTTGAGATTATATTTATCTTTGTGATGTTCATATCGGCTAAGTATGTATATATAGAGAGAGGGATTATGGTATTTATATTGGATACATGCATGTTTTTCGAATTGTTCTTTATAATTCAACCTATATACTGGGTTAAGCAATTCAACATATACATACATGTATACACACACGATACACAACTTGTACCAATAACCATGATACCGAGTCCTTAAAATAATTAAACCAATGATACCGAGTCCCGGTATCCGGAAAGAAGGTTGTATCCGGAAGACTGATTTACTTGAACTATAATGAATCCAATAATTACATAAACCTTTCGTTTTCGCTTGATCAAAAGAGTTAATCCGATTTAACAAGTTTATTATGTCTCAATTTAATATAAATTTGATGTTTTTCTTTTCTCACATTCCTAATATGGGATATAACAAACAATTGTCAAAACTATAGACAAGTATGCTTATTCCATGATGACACTCCACATAAAGAATAGTGATAGTGTTACAACAATATAATCACCATAAAGTGCACAACACAGATTTGGACAATTGATTTTGATGCGGGACATATTGCTATATATGAGTCCCATAAAAATCAATGATTTATAAGTGAATTATGCATTTTGTTTTTTTTGTTTTTTTTTTGGAAACCGGATCTTTATTTATATTCAAGAACCAAAAAATATGTATATCACGAGTTCGCCGTAAGCAAAAAACAATCAACCACGCCTATACAAATATTCTACTTTTGACGGAAAATGCTAATAGCTAATCAATGTAGGAGAACAAAGTAGGCCAAGCTATTCGCAGTTCCCTCTCCTTTTGAATTGCTTGTTTGAATTATTCATTTTGTTGTACACATCAAAATGTGGCACAAACATTTCTCTCACATAAATTATTGTTGGCGCTTCTCCCTCACACCTTAATTAATACCCTCTCCGTCCCAATTTGTTTGGGACTTATTCCTTTTTTGGTTGTCCTAAAATAAATTTCATAACTCTAAATAGACTTAAAGTTTTTCTTTAATTGTCTAAATTGGCCCAACTCATTAATTGATGCATCCTTTAATATTGTAAAAATAATGCTACATATAAAAGGATAATGTAACACCCCTATCCCAGATACAAAGTCCTTATACGGCAATGAGACGTTCGGCACGTGACATTTAGAGTATACCCTAAATCCCACTTAAGCCTCGTGTCATATCAGAGTAATAAAAGATTCGTGGAGAAGGAAACAAGGTGAAGACTCGGAAAATAGACCCTCAGGGACTTCCAAAACAACCATCATCGAGAGAACAACTGCTGTCAAACTAAATCATAAATAACTAAAAGCAAACTATTATTCATTACAACTGTCTAAAAAAGAAGGAACAACTACAAAAGGAAACTAGAACATAAACAACACCATTGCCCATCCTAAGCTAGACCTCCAAGCTCGTCGTCAAATTCATCATGTACCTGCAATCTTCTTATTCCAGATAAAGGAGTGAGCACTAGCTAGATGCTCAGTAAGGAGAAAGAAGATCAAAAGGAAGATTCATGGTTGTCAGATGCCGGGAGACACGACATGAATCTACTTATCCAGTTATGAAACAATTGAATATAAACTTGAAACGTTTAGAATACTACTTTTAAACATAACTTGAAGCATAAAAGGAAGCCATTTCTAAAACGGATACTTAACAATGCATAGGAAACATGTCTACTTACTAAATCAGTTTATCTCGCATGCACATCGGAAGCTACGAATTAATTTGCATGCGATTTTACCACGATTTAATTCTCATAATTAATTAATTAACTACAAGAAGGTCTAAGATTTACCCAACCGGAGAGAAGCCGTGATCTTCCGGGTTGCATCTCCAAACGACGACTGGTGGACGTCGATCCCGCATTTGAACCTCTTTGAATATGCCTTCAAGAAAAACCTATTTTTTCTTCTTTCAAATTGCTAAGACGAGAAAACAAAATTTCTCTATTTTTTTCCAAATAGGCGTCGCCTATTTTATTCCAAAAGTGGCGCTGGTTTTTGTTCCAATTTTGTGTTGGGAGAAACTCTCTTTTTATAGGAAAATAACTAATAATTTGAGAGTATATCTTTTACACACAAATTTATCTTTTTCTTTCAGAAAAATAAAACTTTTATCCAATAGGAAAACAAATTTCCTATTTATCCAATAAGAAAACTAATTTCTTATTTATAATTATTTAACAAATAATAATTATATTTTTCCACATAATAATTAATTAAGAGAAAATTCTTTTCCCAAAATAATTAGATGTGGCGCCATTTTTGCCAATTAGGATAATAGAAAATATCTTTTATATTTTACGGATTATTTACCGAATAAATAATATCCGCATATTCATTAAATAAACCAACTATTTAATTTTATCTCGAGGTTCCAAAATACGAGAATTCACTCGCGTGTTAGGAGCCAACCCGGGGACCATGGACTTATAAACAATAGCTACAATAAATTGACTAAAATATTCATCAAACAAAATATTTCTACTCAACTTATTAATTCCGGAATTACGCCACCATAAATCCGAAACTGACCTCTATCGATTATAGATATAACTTATTCTCAGAAAGTCGAGTCAATAAGTATCCATTGATATAATCATTACATACAGACTAACCCTCCATAACGAAGCCGGAATATTTCCGTAAACCATCTTCATTACATATTATCCTTATTTACCATTAACCCACTAGTGATCAATTAGTTCATAACCAATACGAACTCGGCCGATCGATCAGTTTCTAGGATTAACAAATAAGGGGATTGTCTTTCTACTTCCCGCAAGAAGGAATGGATTCCATATCTGTGAGACACACACTTCTCACTCATCCCAGGATAGTGCCAACGTGAAAGTGATTTGTACCGCGCCTCGTAGCAATTCTTAACGAACACATCAAACCCTATCTTGAAATAAGAAGGAGTCTGCAATCACTTCAGGATTAAGGTTAATCCATATATGATCATCTTGTGATTTAATAAGATTTCTCAATTACGGAATTATATGAGAAATGCATATTAAATCAGTCCAGTCCTATATGACTATATCATATATAAATTTCCTACTTAGATAACCAATATCGACGGTTTGGATAAGACAGTCACACCTTAAAGTGTTCTGGGCGCATTAATGCAGGTGGTTTAATCAATAGACCCATACTTCGATTAAGTTCTCCACGGACTAACAGTTCAAGTGTATCACCATAAACTTAATCCTCAAGTGTGACACACACTAAGTTATATGGATACATATGATACGACTTGGGGTTTTCAGTAGTGTATTACTTACAAGCATGAAGTAAGTAATAAGATGAGAATAAATCTATCATTTATTAATTATAAAAACCATTACATAAATTCTCTTTTGGGCACTACATCCAACAATCTCCCACTTGCCCATAAAGACAAGCAACAATTGTTTTTGGAGCACCACGCCCTTATTCTTTCCATCCATAACATTCTCTCACTTGCTCTAAAGCAGATGTGACATATCTCCCAATTTCATACCTACCAAGCGCTTATCGGTGACATTAGATGCCACACGACTTGGTTAAACTGATCTGCAGGTTGTCGGCTTCGAGGTGATCTTTGGGACCGAAACATCGCCTCCCTGCACAGTCTGTCTAGTGGTACTTACTTTCAAGATGCTTTTGACTTCTTGTGATTGTGAAGATCCTTTGCATAAGCTACCTCTCTACTGTTTTCACAGTGAAGTGACATCGGCTTACCCAGGCCTAGAATTTTCTTCCAGATCAGCAAGAAACCTTTAAGCTATATCGCCTCTCTAGTTGCTCCAAAAGCTGCTATGTTTCGACTTACAAAGTCTAATTGGCGGTGCTGGATTGCTCCAGACTATAGCTCCATCACTATGAGTAAACACTGAAGCCGCGATCGACTTACGATCACCCTTAATCCGACTGAACGTCGGAATCAGTGTAGTCAACAATACGCAGGTTTGCACCCGAATATTCAAGCATATAATTCCTCGTTCTCAAAAGGTACTTGAGGATGCACTATACTGCTACCCAATGTTCGAATCCAAGATACGACTTTAATTGACTTTTAATTATCTGACATTCTCTATCCACCAGAGAATTTATCCCATTTTCTCTTTATCCAAATACTGAGAGAATTATTCCGTGAGGGGTTGGGTAGGAAACCTCTCTTTGAATTTTCCTTACGAAAATGCATTATCATCTTAACCAATAAGATGCATGGGATATTGCCAACAACTTTGTTGGTCCCTTGGAAAGGCTAACACAAGTTTAGAGGGAGGGGGGGTGAATAAACTTGTCACCAAAAACTTTCCCAAAACTGAAAGTACCCCAGGAACTGAGTTTCTCCGAAACTTTAAGCTGATGCTCAGTTTAATTTTGTTCTTGTCCCTTAACTTGTGCGGAGTTCAGCTAACTCAACTGAGTATAAGTCAATACTGACTTATTCTTAGTTTAGTCAACTGGCAGCGGATAGAACTAGCCTTTAGATAACAAACAGTTTGTTGATTAGAATTTAACACGAGAACTAGATAATTATAAAATGCGTAAAATAAATAAACAAGAATTATAGAGGTTTCAGGTGGTGTAATCCTGTACGTCCTCTCTTCCCCTGTGATGCGGAGGAAAATTCCACTATAACTTCTTTGAGATGGCCCGGTTACAAAAAGTTCTAAACTGATAGTCCTTGACTGATCCCTAGCTTCACTATCTAAACACTTGTAGAACAGGTGGGATTGCTGCTCTTCAATTGTTTGAAACACTGGTCCTTGAAGGGTAGAATTGCCTCTTCACCAGCTCATCACAAACACAGTCTTCCTGACTGCACTCAACTGTCCTTCACACCTTCTGGGTGTTTCACAGACTAGACCTTTGATGAAATCAAAGTTGAGACTTGAATCAATAACTATGATATATTCAATTGTGATTTGAGCTTTTCTTCTGAATAATTAAGTTTTACACAGCTCTGTATTTCTTCAAATGATAGATCTTGATTTTGCTTGAATGTGCTTGAATAATTGAAGAAATTTCTTGATCTTGCAATTAAGTACTTAGCAGGAATTCTTTCAAAATTGGCTTTCCCCCTTAATTAGATCTATTAAATCTTTTTTTTTTTAAATTCCTCCTGCTCACCCCCTTCTTTTTTATTGTAGTAGAAGTGGTCTATTTATAGGGATTTGTCTAACGTTCATCCTGCTTGAATCTTGTAACGGCTATATTTTGTGACCGTTCTGCTGTGTTAGTATTTCATCCAATAGAATCGCTTTCTTTATAACGTTCGACTGTACTATCTGCTTGTTGGATGAATGCATATGAAACTGAGTTTCCTTATCAGTTTCGTACTAAGATTTTCACTTGTCAGTTTCTTGACTGTCTTGGAGCATTAACTGAGATTTTACTCTTCTTTAAATATCAGTACTCCAGTTTTTCATCTGATTATAATTGACTTAATCAGAGTACACCATGACTCATTATTTTCTAAGAATTCATTGTCCTTATGATTCTTAGGTCTTCATACAAGATCCATAAAGTCAGCTCAGGTCACCACAATCTTGCCTGAAGTCTAACTTTACAGTCTCGACATAATCTTCATAACTGAGTTTGAACCCTCAGTTCTTCAAACTTCTATAACTGAGTCTGTGACCCTCAGTTCTTCATTCTTCTAGATAAGACAACTGAGTCTGTGACCCTCAGCGAACTTATCTTCTTCAGTTTTCTCATATTGGTGTGCTCTGTTTTTCAGTTTCTTATTGAATCTCAGTTTAACTAAATCTCAGTTTCTTATTTTCCCAGTTCACAGCCTAGAACTATTACAGTGCTTGTCTGATTAACCTATACAAATATCAGACTCTATAAAGTCCTAAACATTAATCTCTAGACATCTTTTTGCTTTGCACTATAACAGCTAGTTATGACACTTCATCAATGGGGTTAGTAATAATAACTGATTAAGCGATGAGTCATCATCAAAACATAAATTTTATTTCCAACAATTTCCCCCTTTTTGATGATGTCAATACCCTCTTTAAAAGCAATGCAAAAAGATAAAACAAAATACAGTAAATGACAAGATGAACTGAGAAACTGAGAATTTATTTGATAATTGAGTTACAATGCTGGATAATAAAGTACAACACAAATAAAAAGAACTAGAAGATAGTTTCTTTTTACTTGACAGATAAAGAAAATTGATTATCATAACTTTCTGCAACAGTTCTCATAGCATCATTTGTAGCTAAGCTTTCAATCCCATGGATGCTTGCCCAAATGTTCCATGATTCAGATAAATTGTGTTTCCTGAAGAATTTGCTTTTGAAGAGTACCGTGAAGGTGAAGACAGTTGCCCTTAGTCTTTCATTGGTGGCTATTCTTAGTAGATTTTGAACAAATTTAGGTTCAGCCTTTTCAATTTTCTCTGATTCCTTATCAATAATACCATCTGCTTCCCATTTCTTGAGTTTATTGAAGTAGTGCATGAGCAACTTCTGCATATGTAGGAATGATTCTAGAGATTCTTCTCTTGATACTCCTTCTCTTGCTGGTAAATCTCTGAATAGACTGAATAGGAGAGAATCCAAACCAACTCTTTTGTCAGTGGGCTCTGAGTATTTAACAATTAATTCCATTTCTTCATCAGTAAACTCTCCTCTAGCTTTCTTTAGTTCATTCAATTTATCGTCAGCATTTGCAAGGACTTGTGGAATCTCAGTTGCATTGACTTTTAAGAGGTCCAAACTTTCCCCCTTATTGACATCATCTTTGTGGATCGGGCTTCTGATGTAAGCGTTCAGATTTTGTTGAGTTGATGCCAAAATGGTTTGAGCTACAACTCAGTCTTTCATTCCATGTAACGCCCCATTCCCGGACACCGAGTCTTTATCCGGAAAGAGCGCTCGGCACATATATTATCAAATAAATTCAATAATATATGTAAGCCTTACGTCATAAATCAGAACTAAAACGACGCGGAAGATAAAACAACTCAACAACTCGGGGAAACCAAAAGATCGAACACACGGTAATCAATGATGTGAAAAACTAAATCCAGTAAAGAGAACTAATCATCCAACATCCAAATCCCAAAAGAACTTAAACGGAACTAATCCAAAAGAAAGACAACAATGTTTGAATTTGAACCAACAACATTATTGAAAGAATTAAAACTAAAAGAACTAAATCTTCACGAGCTCCGTCTCACACGTCCTCGTCAAAGAACTCATCAGCGTTAGCAACCTGTTCATCTTCTTTGGGGAAAGGGGAAGACAAACACAACGTAACAGGGTAAGTACGAAAGTACTCAGTAACGCGTAGAAGATCGTATAACTATGATCTCATAAAGAAATAAAGGCAACGCCGTCTTTTATTAATTCATTTCCGTTGTTAACCCTAGCTAACTATCATATTATGTTCATAGCATAACATGAGGTTCCAAAAGGTATCTAACTTAGCTCAAGTTTGTTACATCATGAATAACAAGGGCACTACGCCTAGTAATAGGATGTACTAGGACAACTGGGTGCAACCTACTTAGAGACACGCTCTCGTAGCCCCGGGAATATCTGAGTCCCGATAGTGTGATAACCGGCAGAATGTACCAGACGCTTTATCTAGCCAATCGATTGACCGGCGTGGGTACAGTCTACTTTGTCTAGTCAGAGAACACATCGCGATATTGTACTATGCCTTACCAAGCATTGCATGATGTTTAAGATTATTAATCTAGCACATATGTTTGATTAGATGTTTAACTAGCCACCTAAGTGTTTTCAAGTAAGCTCCCTCACCACTCCTACTCTCTTTCCTAGAACACTAGACACGGACAAGGCCTAGCAATTACACAGACATCGATAAACTCTAGCTTATCGAAGCACAAGGCAAATCCAAAGCTTTTGACGGTCCCACACTTCGTCTTTTCAGGGAAATCCATGTGGTGCCGGAACTAAACGCATCAAAAGCTAATTCAGGGCTTTGTCACATAAGGTTAAGCAGTAAATATGCTATTATAAGCTTGAAACACATAAAAAGAAAAACAACACTGGAACAGTCCCTGTCCGGGCGGATAAACTTGCTGTCCGATACTGAGAAATAGCTGTACGGATACACAACTCATCCGTACGGATGAACCAACACTCGGTCGACCGAATGGATAGGCTCGGTCGACCGAGCCTCTCTCTTGCACAGATACACGTTTTTCCTTGCACCACAGAGGACAGTTTTCTGCACTCTGCGTTTTCTACTCAAATTCAACCCAACCTCGACTTAAACGAATTAAAACCATGAAAACAATCATACAAATTGCTCTTCCACTTTACGAAACCTTAATCATACGATAAGAAAACCACGTTACATTAATTTGCGTGGTACAACGATCCAAACTACCAAAGCTTTGAAAAAAGGTTAAACCTTTAACCTCCAACGTCAACGGATCTAGGGATTGTTGGTATCAAAACGATCCTCGTTTCGTGGTGATCCTTTCTCTCTTGAGACGTCTGTTGAAAAGAGCAACGGATTAGCCTCGAAAATCGAAAGCCTCTTCTCCTTTTTTCCTCTCCTGCGCCTCTTCCTCTCAAAATATGCGCCCCTTTCTTTTTTTTTGTCAAAAACAACTAGGTTAAAATTAGGATTAGTTTTCCTTTTATAATCCCAATTACCTAATTATTTAATTATTTTCCTTAAAAAGAAAATCATTGTTTATCCCTTTTTCTTTTCTTTTTTTTTTCTTTCAAAAATCCATTAATTAAAAAATAACATAATATTCTGATTTTTGCTAAAAGACCGAATTGCCCTTTTTCAAAAATCGGGATAATACATTCCACTTTCCATTAATATCATTCTGTCAACCAGATTATTGAGAATGCCTTCCCATCTGTCTAGAGTTTCATCTCTTCTTGTGTCATTCTCAATAGTTGTCTTTCGAAGCTCAATCAAGGTGTTTTGACAATTTTCAGTGACAATATCCATTTTCTTTTCAAGTTTGCTTCTTTCATCTTGACTGGCCTCTAAGGACTTTAAGACTTTTCCGAATAAGCTGTTGTCATCCTTTTGAATTCTGATTATCTCATTGTGATAATACTTAATGAGATCAACCTGAGTGGGAACATCTTGTGAACTTCCAGCTTGTTGTTCATTGGTTTTGTTTGTCTCAATTCCTGTTGATTTATCTTGCTTTGGTGGTGAGACAACAACTTGCTTCACTTTTTTTTCTATATTCTACCGATCTTCTTCTTTCTTCAGATTGTTTTCTAACTTCTTCCAAGTTTGATTGATCAATAACTCTTGCAGGTGATAACTGAACATTTAATTCTTCATTTAATTCTTCATCTGATTCTTCTCCAGCCATTTTTGCCACTGTTTTTGTTATTTCTAGCAATGACTTGTCTGTAGGAGATTTATAACCTTCTTTTTCTTCTTGATGTGCATCAGACACACTTTTAGAACTAGAACTTTCACTGGATTCATCAGAACTACAAGACTCATGATCAGTAGTCTGATCAGTTTCAGTTCTCTTTTCTTGTAAGGAGGCTAGAATTCCTTCCTACAGATTATCATCATCCTGAGAATCATCATCATCATTATTCTTTTTGAGATCTCCGCCAACTGTGGGTTCCTCCCAGTAGCTATTTCTTATCAGTGCATATTCCTGATTCAGAAAATCTTTGGTATTGATTATCTCTGATAAACTTGTAATATTGTATAAATCAAATACCCGTATTTCAGTAGCTTCCATTTCAACTAGCTGATTTCTTTGATTGGCAATGGAACTGAATTTCCAAGCTTGATACTTGCGCAATCGTTCATAATCAGATGACATCAGTTCTCCATTATTATTTGATGATTGAGTGATGATCTTTTCTGATTCTCTCGTGACTTCCTCACCACTTTCTGGAATAACATCTTCAGTTTGCATAGGGTCAGTTCTTGCAACCTCTTCAATTTGCATAAGATCAGTTGTTGCAGCATCTTCAGTTTGCATAATATCAGTTCTGCTGATTCCTTCCTCAGTGGTAATTGGGATTTATGACGATTCTTTTTCAATAACTGAGACTGAGGTTGTCGGTTCAGTTTCCACTACTTTTTCTCTTACAAATTCTTTAGTAGCTTGTTTTTCAGTAGGTTCAAGTTCCAATTCAATAACTGGAACTTCATTCACTGTTGGTTTAATGAGTTCTTCTTCATTGACTTGCTCATCCAAGTTAATGATTTTTTTTTTATCTTGAGTCTGCTTCAGCTCCTTTTTCCACAGATTTAGAAGCTGAAAATCCTTTGGCTGATTCTTCAAATTCTAATCTGGAAAAAGATCTCTAGGGGGTAGATCTGGATTTTGAAAGTAACGACATCATTTCCAACGTTGTTTTATCGATCAATCTTTCATCACTTTCAGAATCTTCGTCAACATGTTCAACTCTCAGGGTCTGTTCCCCCTGAGTCTCAGCTTCCTTTTGTGATTCAGTTTCAACAGTCAGTTCTTTGTTGACAACTTCAGTTTCCTTTGTCATCTCGATTTCTTGTGAATGTGAAACTGGTTCTTGAATGGGTAACGCTTCAGTTATTGGTGTTGGGGTAGACTCAACAAGAATAACTTCAGTTCTTTCTGTCAGTGCTGATCCTTCAGCAACTGATGTAGTGATATCAAGTGTTGATGAAACAAGGTCAGATTTATTTTTCTCTAAATCTTCCAATTGTTTTATTCTTTTGCTTAATTCTTCAATCTATTCCAACACTTCGTCTCCAGTTGCAGGTTTCTTCGATTTCCTGCTTTTCTTCTTCTTAGGTTCACTTTCTGAACCCTTAGCTTTCCTTTTTCTGGCCTTTTCTTCTTTAACAACAATCTTCCCATCAGCAACTGATGTTTCTTTCCTCTTTGCGATTCCAAAATGGTCAAGAATTCTTTGAACTACTAATGCAAGAGTTTTCTTGTGATAGAAACGACATTTCGTAACATCAGTCTTCTTCTTGGGTAAGTCAATTGATTGTGCCACTAATTGATCAAATAGATATCTTTGCCAATTAAAACTTTCTCCAAACCAAATTACATAAAGTAAATCCAATTTTGCTCCAGATAGATTGCTATAGTTTCCTGTATTTCCAATTATGCAATTTGCCAACATCTTTGAGAGAAAATTGAATTCTGGTTTGAGTAGACTTGTGCTCCCGGTTTGTAAGACTGCGGATAATGCATCAATTGCTATATATTTCCATAGTTTTTCCTTTTGTTCTTTGGTCAACTTGATGGCTGCTATTCCTCCGGATTTGTCAAACCCAAAGATTTCTGCAATTAGATCTTCGGTGACCTTGATCTCCTTACCATTGACAGTAGTGGTATAGGTGTGTCTTCTCCTTCTATAGTTGTTCTTCCAAACTCATAGAAGTCTCCAATGCTTTCCAGACATACACTTTTCAAATTGATGTTGAATACAACATCATCCTTTGATCTGTTTAATTTTTGCTGTAATTGTTTTGGCTAGTGTTTGATCAATATATTTTGCAATAAACTGGTCAAGAGATATGATCATTCCGGGTTCAACAATAGTGAAAGTCATTGTTTACTGGATCTGATTGAGAATTTGAAAATTTGATGATTGAGAAAGCAAATTCAAAATTCGAGTGTAAAGTTATAAAAGAAAATTCTGGGTTATTTATAATTTGTAGGAAAGGTAGTTATGAATTGGGTGGGACTCATAATGTCTTGTCATAAATGTTTTGAGATTTGTGAAAAAGGTGGATTAGTGGAAAATATGAACGGTTTAAATTGAGAAGGACCATGTCTTTTCTTGACATCTGTAGCTAGACTGTAGTGAATAGAGTAGATGAGGTGTATCTACAGCTGTATACATTCAGTCTTGTCCTTATACTAAATTCAAAAACTTAGTTGTGAACAAAACTCAGTTCTTCGGCCTCCAGTTACCAATATTTTCCTGCAAAACAAATTTGGTACCTATCTCTGTTTGGGTCCTGATTGATTAGTTTTTGATGATACAATTTTATTTTTGACTTTGTACCTCTCTTGACATTTTGACTGAGTAAAGTCAGTTTTTACATGCTTTTCTTGTTTTGTCCAGACAGTTTTTGATTTGATTAGTTTGTGAAACTGACGTGAAGGTTCATTCCAATCTTTATCAGTGGGAAATAGTCTTCCTTTCCTTCTGAGTTTATCATTCCATGAATGATCTTCATTTTCGAATGGATATGATTTGAAGATTTTTCTTACTGATCTCTGATCAGTTTTGCCTTTTTCAGCCTTCTGAGTCTTTCTGTAAAATCTGTTGGCTTGGTGTATTTTTCCAACTGATTTTTCAGTTTTATCAGTTTGTGCAAACGGCTGTGCTGAGTAATTGCCAGTTCTAATAATTTTATCAGTTTTCTGAGTTCCTGACCGTTGTGCAGTCACAAATTTTAATGCAACTGAACATGGTCTGGACTTAGAATTATTCTGATTGACAAATCCTAAACCAGATTTATCTCCAAAAGGTTTTCCAGGTTTGAATTGAACACTAGGAATTGGATCAACTGATGATTCTGTGACGTTTATTACTTCTGTCAGTTCATCAGTTGGTCGAATTACCTTGATTTCATTATTAGTTTTGATTAAATTGATCTCAGCATTCAATCTAGAAATTTCAGTTTTCAATGACTTTTTCTCCTTTTTGACATCCTCATATTTATTTTGAATTTCCTTTAATTCTTTATGAGTATGTCCAAGGATTTATTGAAATCTTCATTTTTCTGATTGTTCATGGCAGTGTGAGTGCTGGATGTAGATGTAATTACCTCCTGATTTTTTATGGATAGATTTTCTATTGAGGAATTATCATCAATTAAAACTTGCTTCCTTTTTTCATTACCATTTGCCTGTGCTGCTCCCGGCAGTATGATTTCCTCATCACTTTCACCTTCATGACTCATGGGTAGTATAGCATTTTTTACCTTTGCAACGGATGGATCTTCAGCAATGTTTTCAGTCAATTTGTCTTCTACATAATCAGCTACTCGTAGCCATTCTTTTTCTGCTTCTTCTGAAAGATCGGTTAGGGATGGGAATCCTCTTGATTCGTCTTTATATGCGTTAAAGTCAATATCTTCATCATAACTGAAATGAGGTTCCGGATTTGTGTGAGAGCTTGTAGTACTGAATCTTTCAAATACCTGATCGTGAATATCATAAACAACATTTTGCAAGTAGTCAGTCAGGGGTTATTCAGCCAGCTTTTAATTCTAGATGTATCCATTATAATGAAGTACAGTAAAGGATTTTCAACAACTGGTTACTTCGATATCAAGTGTTGGTATCGAAAATAACTGATGACCAGTTATCTTACAAAGTAGTAGATCTCCTCCAAAAAGAAGAAACTGCTCTGATACCAATTGTTGGTCCCTTGAAAAGGCTAACACAAGTTTAGAGGGGGGTGAATAAACTTGTCACCAAAAGCTTTCCCAAAACTGAAAGTACCCCAGGAACTGAGTTTCTCCGAAACTTTAAGCCGATGCTCAGTTCAGTTTTGTTCCTGTCCCTTAACTTGTGGGAGTTCAGCTAACTCAACTAAGTATAAGTCAATACTGACTTATTCTTAGTTTAGTCAACTGGCAGCGGATAGAACTAGCCTTTAGATAACAAACAGTTTGTTGATTAGAATTTAACACGAGAACTAGATAATTATAAAATGCGTAAAATAAATAAACAAGAATTATAGAGGTTCCAGGTGGTGTAATCCTGTACGTTCTCTCTTCCCCTGTGATGCGGAGGAAAATTCCACTAGAACTTCTTTGAGATGGCCCGGTTACAAAAAATTTTAAACTGATAGTCCTTGACTAATCCCTAGCTTCACTATCTAAACACTTGTAGAACAGGTGGGATTACTGCTCTTCAATTGTTTGAAACACTGGTCCTTGAAGGGTAGAATTGCCCCTTCACCAGCTCATCACAAACACAGTCTTCCTAACTGCACTCAACTGTCCTTCACACCTTCTTGGTGTTTCACAGTCTAGACCTTTGATGAAATCAAAGTTGAGACTTGAATCAATAACTATGATTCAATTGTGATTTGAGCTTTTCTTCTGAATAATTAAGTTTTGCACAGCTCTGTATTTCTTCAAATGATAGATCTTGATTTTGCTTGAATGTGCTTGAATAATTGAAGAAATTTCTTGATCTTGCAATTAAGTACTTAGCAGGAATTCTTTCAAAATTGGCTTTCCCCCTTAATTAGATCTATTAAATCTATTTTTTTTAAATTCCTCCTGCTCACCCCCCTCTTTTTTATTGTAGTAGAAGTGGTCTATTTATAGGGGTTTGTCTAACGTTCATCCTGCTTGAATCTTGTAACGGATATATTTTGTGACCGTTCTGCTGTGTTAGCATTTCATCCAATAGAATCGCTTTCTTTATAACGTTCGATTGTACTATCTGCTTGTTGGATGACTGACATATGAAACTGAGTTTCCTTATCAGTTTCGTACTGAGATTTTCACTTGTCAGTTTCTTGACTGTCTTGGAGCATTAACTGAGATTTTACTCTTCTTTAAATATCAGTACTCCAGTTTTTCATCTGATTATAATTGACTTAATCAGAGTACACCATGACTCATTATTTTCTAAGAATTCATTGTCCTTATGATTCTTAGGTCTTCATACAAGATCCATAAAGTCAGCTCAGGTCACCACAATCTTGCCTGAAGCTAACTTTACAGTCTCGACATAATCTTCATAACTGAGTTTGAACCCTCAGTTCTTCAATCTTCTATAACTGAGTCTGTGACCCTCAGTTCTTCATTCTTCTAGATAAGCCAACTTAGTCTGTGACCCTCAGCGAACTTATCTTCTTCAGTTTTCTCATGTTGGTGTGCTCTGTTTTCAGTTTCTTATTGAATCTCAGTTTAACTAAATCTCAGTTTCTTATTTTCCCAGTTCACAGCCTAGAACTATTACAGTGCTTGTCTGATTAACCTATACAAATATCAGACTCTATAAAGTCCTAAACATTAATCTCTAGACATCTTTTTGCTTTGCACTATAACAGCTAGTTATGACACTTCATCAATGGGGTTAGTAACAATAACTAATTAAGCGTGAATCATCATCAAAACATAAATTTTATTTCCAACAAACTTGTTCTCATGAACTCGACCGAATCGATTTCTAATAATATAGTCCACTTCTCTGGTTTAGAGAAGCTTTGGCTCGTCAGTTATTGACTTTAAATAACACACCCATGTTGCTTACAACTGTTGCAGTGTCACATTTCACTAACACTAACGTCTACTCTTTACCAATATTGATACTCTATCTACGAAAGACTCATCAATATTCTGGTCAAGCCCAAATATCTCAAACATGTGGCTTTTAATGACCTAGAGGTTTGCTTTAATCCACCGATGGGTATAAGCATAGCGAGTCTACCATTGGCTTTAAGCAAAAAAGCCTTATGTTCTAAATGAATTCAAGCTTCTTTGTACGGAAAGAAAGCTTCAGTTCATCACCCCTGGTAATCTTCCTGCTTCCTATGGAGTCAAGCAAGGCTGAATGGTGAGAGAGTTTCAGGGCATCACCCCTATTGAACTATCTACTTCTCAGGGAATTACCCCTAAACCACTTGGCTTTGCTTAGAAAGATAAACTTTCTCATTCATTCGACTCATTTTCATGTAGATCCAATTACTCCCACTGGCCTAAAACACTCAGGTGGTTCTACAAGATTGTGAACAGAACTGGAGTACCAAAACTCCATTTATAGGTTTATGGCTTTAAACCAACCTCCTTTTATCAGAATCCTCTACAGTCCATCCAAAAGACCATAGGTTATCAATCACCCCAGTAGACTGTAAAGTCTGCATAATCACAACGAGTCAATGGATAAACCATACTCCCACTGCATGGATTGACATTCTGATTTGGTTTAGTAGTATTTATCAGTGTAACCCTGCAACAACCAATGTTGGATGCGGTCTGATTAAATCAGATAGTAACTCCTTGAGTAACTGTACATCAAGGTCCAAGGTTGTTATTTTAACATTATTTCAGAAAAGATGTAATAGTGTAACCTCACTATCCAATCTTAAGAATCTTATAATGAACCTTTACTCATTGCATTAAGATTTCACGAACAGTCACCATCTAAACATGTATGTAAAATCTTCAGCCCTACCTTCAAGCATCAAGTGCTAAATACCTCTATTTACGGAAGTGGAGTAAACGTAGTTCACTCCTTATCCATAAATACATAAGCATCTTCTAGGTAGACTTCTCGGTATTACATAATAATATATACCGTTATTTTGCAATCAATATCGTAATCGAGTTAAGCAGTGTATTGTAGCATATCAAAAACTATATAAGACATGGTTTATCCTTCCAGTGAAATCGTTTCACTCGGAGGTAGGCTGAGCATCAATTCTATTTATAGCCTATATTTGAGCATGAAATACTTGTTTCTCTGGTAATAGCAGAGATTCCTCCAAATATTTAGATAAACTAATCAGCGTTTCGAGTAGTCATTAGAAAAAATGTCTATTACTCAAAAGATCCCACTAGCATGTATCCTTCAAAAGACCCCGAAGGTCAATATGAACAACCTGTGATACTTCTATAGCTCTATTACCCTTTCCTAATTGAAAGGTTACTTAGTCATTTTTCCTTTGAGATAGTGTTCTTAAACTAGGAGATAGGAATCACCCTTAGCCAGTCTCTAGATCTTATCTTTAGGATATATGCACTAATTAATAGATTCTGAAGAATCGTTTATCTAAATACGGAAACCATTTGTCTTAGTAGTTTATGATGTGTTATATATACCTTTTCAGCATTATTTAGTAGCTCTGACTTTATCAGACAAAAGTCCGAGTATCAGAATCGTACTACAAATGTCATATGCACTTTCTTTAAGGCAACTATATTATCGATGTGAAAGTGCATCCATTTGGTCCAACGAATCTGAAAATAGAAATTAAATTTACGCAATATTCAAGAATTAAAATCCGAAATTTATTTCCTTATATCACTCCCACTATCTCAGCTGAAATAAATGCCCGTTGTTTACTCTTTAATCATTAATGCCTAGCTACCTTGTTCTTACAAAAGAACTTAGCTTCCGGGTCATAATCTCGGTTAAGAATGTCTCTTAGGATTCATAAGTTAGTGATCCGAATTCACTTTCCTTATCCTTTATTTTCTTTTATTAATATTTTGGTTTAGCATTTAACTTATTTAGTTTAGATGACTTACACTTGTAGACATTTACCTTCTCATTCTTGGCTTTCTATAAAAGGAAATGACCTTGAACTAGCAGTTTATAAGAGTAGACACTACTCGTAAACTGTGGGATGTCTGGTGAGATTGATACCAAATCATTCTCATCATCTTCGAACTAATTTTGTTTGTCACTCATTCAACACGAGTGACAGCAGTGACATACTTGTCAATATCACTTAAGTTCATAGGCTCAAGAGGAACATCCTCTTCCGAAAAATTAATTTTCATTCTCGATTAATGAGTTCAACGTTCTCGTTACTTTTCCACTTTTATGAAGTCGTTATCAGTCAATATTATATGTTTAGCAGTTTAGATACCTTGAGATGATATGTAGTTGCAAAAATAAATTATGACAGAAATATAAATAAAATCATACACCACAACAAATAAGAAATTTTAGGAATTATAAACGTGATGTCATGCATGCAGTTTATCCTACCATTCCAAGGATTTAACTGTAAGGAAATCAATGCGGGAACGCAGCAGAATTCAAAATTTTGATTTCTTTTTTTCCAAGATCGACTTCGTTTAAGCAACAAGCATAAAAAAAGTAGACAAAAGAATACCTTGGTTGATCCAATTGGATCGACGCTTTGTCTACGATTGTAGTTTCTGCACGAAGCCGCCCAAGTGTTCGGCCTTTACCGGTGATCCACATGAACGCCTCGCTGGAATCCTATCATGGATTGCCACCCGAAAAACTCGGCTGCTAGACCGACTTTTTCTCTCTCCAAAAACTCTCTAAGAAGCTCTCAATTTTTCACAAGAACTATTAGCTCTTGGAATTGTGATATACAAAAGAGCTAGCCAAGCCTCCCTTAAATAGGGTGACATACGCCCCATGCACTTCCCAATCTGATTGGGATTAGCTTCTACTAGATTGATGAGAAAGAAAATATTTTTCCTAATTAAATAAGGAAAATCCTTTTGATTGATTTATATCATTTAATATTCAATGCCTTATATTAAATATATTTCCAAGATATATATTGACAATATATTATATTAAATATATCTTTATCTTATTACCATAAATCTATTTTCCAAAAATCAATTAATATCTAATATTATTATTATGGTAATCTTATTAATTAAATTGCACAACTCAAATGTATCATATACATCTATCATTGGCGCCACCCTTAGCGAAAGATTTGGCATCCGGAATATTCTTTAATTAATATAATGCTATGATTAATTAATTTGCAAAATACATGTATATCATATATATATATATATATATATATATATATATATATATATATATATATTAATCAACATAATTAACATCTTGTATTTAATTTATTCATAATAAATAAATACCACCATATTAATTTACCACTATAACCTTTATAGTACGAGATAAATTCTTTCATTATTTGGTCATCAACTATAACCGCATTTTAATCCGACTCGATGTTCATATGTGTGACTCGATAGGCTTCCGAATATGTTGGCCGTAGGGACAAAGTGCAAATTATGAAAACGCCCTTCATACCTAACGATCACGGGATAGCGTCTAGCAACACACCGTGACCCCCAATTATCGGAAGAGTCAAATGCAATGACTACTAACTTTCATGTGAAACAATTACCATGCAAATTACAATCCAATCGTTGTAATAATATCCATACGATCGTTTGTCGAGTTTCAAAACATCAACGACCGTATCTTATAATCTGGATACTATGCTCTCTCGAAGTAACTTATTTACTTCCACTTTGCAAAGATTAATGAGAGTAAGACATTCCTTATAAGAAGGCTCTTTCGGATATTCACCCCTACTGATAGGGTACGCGAATTTCCGGATGACCAAACATGTATACTCTGCATGCTTCATTATCACACCCAATCACTACCGCATGATCGCCCCATGGCTAGGGAAAACCTCAATAGTTTCAAAGCATGACAATCCACATCGTGATGCCATGAAGACTCCGGTCTTACGGATAATTACACAACCGTCACATAGTGTGACACTTAACAGTGTAAGTGGGTCAGTCTAACGTACGCATTCTTTAATACACGTCCACGTACAGTCCAAGTGTCTCTACACTTTGATAGACGAGATCTATCCCCGCCTTTAATGACAGAAGACATCTAATATGTGCTAGCCTTTTTGTGCTATCAATGCCCTGTTTCATAGTACATCAGCCTAGAGACATTTAAGTATCAAACTTATTAAAGTGATTATAGATCTCATCAACCATAATCGCCTATCATGGTTTCTCTATCACAGTTTGATGCTAAGGACGTTATCATATAACAATTCAAAATTGGTTCTTTAAAAGAACAAATATGACAACAGAAAAGCCATTTAATATATGTATAAACATAAAGAAATAGTAGAAATGATCCGACCCGGTCCGATCCGGTCCAACCCGATTGGGTTTAGGACACTATTTCAACAATCTCCCACTTGGCCTAAAACCAATCACTCCATGTATCGCTCCCGTTTGCCTCCAAGACACTTCGTGTTTTGGCCTAAGTTGTAGAACTTATAGTGATCTTAGCCAAGAACATTTTCACTCATTGTATCACTTAATCAAAGTGACTGCAAACCCAGATCGTAGCTCCCACTAACCTTTATAAGACTCGGGATACACGTCAGTATATCTATATTTATCCGATTCCAAGTTTCGATAAACTAGAAACCATCCTTAACTTGTTTAAGGATGTTCTCGACATTCGCCGGATTTACTTTCACACTTGCTCATGACTATTCATGGACTATGAACATCGGGCATTACTTTTATGATGGTTCTTATAGCAGTAGCAAAGGAAACCTTCCATAAGCATCATCTTTCACCTTATCTTTATGACTACCCTCCTAACATAGATAGATCTTGAGAACACCGGCTAGCAATATCCCCGGTCTCGATCTATGCTAAACTCTTTTAGCATCACATCTATATAGGTAAACTACAAACCAACAGCAGTTAAATCTATCATTATAGATTCTTATTTTTAGAATAAGAACTGCTAATCCAAATGCTTTCGTAAAGACCTTGAACTACCAAATATTAATTGACTGTGACATGGGGTGACAATTCCCAAGAGAGATATCCAATAACTTACTCTAAAATCGTAACACACTCCCACTATCCTTCTTGCACATTGGGCATATCCCTTCTTTTGACTAAGTCAAACTCCTTTGATTATCAAACAAAAAAATCGTCTAGAGAAACTTGTGTGAGTCCATAAATGGATCTCATGGGCTCACATATCATGTTATCGTCTATGAACATTGAGTTGTTTGCCCGACGTCTTCAACACTATCATATAGCCATGATACGAAGTTTAAACAAGCATAGTCTGAATAGAACTGGGCTCAGCTGACAGCATAAAGATAATTACAAGGTTTACACCCCGTACCCTTCAGTTGTCACTATAGCCTTATGATAATCATAATACTATCCATGTCTACCATTCAGGGACATTCCTTCTAGGTAAGACAGACTAGGTCATAACCTGGTTGTCACTGATGGAATCTAATTCAGATATTATGGTTCCTTGGCCATATCTCTCAATCTTTCCTTTCAAACATTCCTTCATAAGATATTCATTCTTTAAGATGAACATTATAGCAGCCTTTTCAGGTTTGAGGCTATCCATAAACTTATAGAACTTTTGTGTGCATTGAGCGGTGTTTTACACCTCATCGCTATGCGGCGTCTGCTCATGTTCCAACGGTTGAATATCTCTTTGTGGTTCTCAAAATCTTTTGAGATCTCATTTACTCCCACTGTCTCTTTTGGAAGAATCACTTCCTCTAGAAGATAGCATGTTTGGAGACAAACACCTTTTGCTCCACGGACAAGTAAACATTATCTAGCGTACTTGCTAATATATTCCACAAAGTTGCATATGTCGTACTAGGCTCCAAGCCTTTCCGACTTTGCCTATGACAACTTCAAATCATCGGTTAAGATAGATTCGGCATTATCCTCTTCCATATCTAATATGGAATTTATTCAACCCTTATTCTTTGAAACTCGGTTAAGTATGTGTAAAGGTACAATCTCGAAACGGGTAAGGGATACTTTGTATGGCTTACGTCACACCTTTATCATATAAAGTGTAGTTTCCATTTTAGAAGCACAATCGATTGCGTATCCGAAAATGGTATCCTTCAAGGGGGAATCTTATTATTTTTCGGACAAATTCTGAAACACCCTTCAAATATTAATTACTTCAATCCAATTGGAGATAAACTCCTGTAGCTTATCAATCTCATATTCGTACTAGCTCGAACTTTTCGGGCTTTCCAAATTGTGTCACTTCACTGAGTACACTTGACTTTTCTAAATATAGTCCAAGAGAGAGATAAATAATTACTTATGGTATAAATTGTCATAAGCCAACAAATATCAATATGTTTAGGCTTTAGACAACTATCTAGATTTTATAACCCTTTCATAAAAGGGTATTTTAGTCATCTTTGGATAAGATACGTATAACCCACATGATTCATAATCATATGGTTCAGCATCATCAGAATGACGTTTAATTACACGCTTCTCTTCCAGAGAGACTATGTCTAGTATAACCACAAATATCAAGGATAACAGCCATATAAATGTTAAGTTGAGATTCATCACTCATATCAACTATATGATGACAATAATCTATCATGTTAGATTCAGTGACTGTTCGACCTTATCGGAATAACATGTATTCCTTACAATTGAATTTGTCCATTAAATCCTAACGTATAGCTGAAAACATGTTCTTCATAAGAACCGGAACATGATAACATTTATTTAGTCTCCTTATCAGTTTACTAGATTCAGAATATGGTAAGTGTTACAACGTTTGCTTCCCTTTCCAAATCTGTATTTAATCTTTCTAATTTAATCATACTCGTAGGATATCATATATCTGAGAGTTGACTTGAACTTAGATGGATTTATCTCAACACGCTTGCCTAGAATAAAGACTTCGATAAGATATCTTATTTTAAGCACATGCCCTAACTTCCCTTTTAATCCTTCAAGCACTTGTAAATATTTCTTAGAGTAGTCTTCATAAGACTTAAGAAAGATAACAAGAGCTATGTCTTTCCTTTCATAAAGAAAATCTAAATTTTATTAAATAGTTTATTCAACCTTTTAAATCGTATTCAAAACATTGACTATTTAATTAACATTTAAGCAATGATTAAAGAATTAAGTCAATACTTAAATCTTACAATTTTGAAAACAACCTTTCCAAAATTCGATGCGGTCATTCTTATTCAACATTTGAATTAATTGTCATCGTATGACAGAATTATCATTTTGGATCGTATCCAATATATGATTAATTCGTTGAAACTCATTTTCAAATGATTCAATCATACCATGAGCTTCCGTTTCTTATTAATAATTAAAGCTTCGGAGCACTGCATCAAATATGTAGTCTCCTTGTCTCTAACTACTACAACGAGGTTGCTCGTGTCATTGTTTATCTAAATGGATTAAAATTACTTAACCATTTTTTAGAACGTTTCTCAAAAGGGTAACAGTCATAATATGGTTTTACTAATCGAGAATAACAACATAAATATTAAAGTTTGCTAAAAAAACATTAAAAAAAGAAGATAAAAGAGTGTTGTTGTTTATACACGCAAAATCAAAAAATGGTCTTTTGGTTTATGATTTTGCTCCCACTAGTCAACTACTCCCAATTGACTTTCAAGAATATTTTCAAAATTCTTTAGTGGCCAAGATCCCATCTGGTTACTCCGATTCTCGACGAGGGCCGATCAACCGGAATAATTCGAAAGGTAGGTAACACTTACAAAGCATATCTCTATGTGACTCTTGGAGGTTGACTAGTCAACTTTTTGACAATGTACATCTTTATGTGGTAGTCAACCCATTGCCTCTAGAATAAGACGGTCATGACGAGGGCCAATCACCACAATACTCTAGTCAAGTCATAACCCAATATTCATGAGATCTCATACGATCATATCTCAATAACGACGATATACCCGAGGTAGGTCAACTCCCGATGAGGGCCGATCAGTTGGATCCGAACAAGGGCTCTTCATCGTCGCTATAATATTGGGAGACAATATTTCGACTTGATTTTTGTTGTGGAAGTATTTACGTAAAATAATTCACTTAATTAATTTTAATTACGGTCTCATCAAATATATCTATCTCTATAGACATATATCCTACACATTTATCTTGATCGTGCCTAGTCATGCATCTATCGTATCATATAAAATAAATACAAGCACAAAATAAATAAACACGTAAAGTAACCGGTATGATCATGGACTTTTCCTAGGTGCGGTTTCGAATACAAATTGACGAAACCGCGAGTCACAATCTAAGGGTAGCTACAACCGCCAATAGGATCTTTAATGCGCCATTCTCCAATGGGATCTTTATTCTTCTTTCTTTGGTCTCCATCTTCTGCTTCATTCTTGTTACATTTAATTCTATCTAATAAAATAAATACACCCGCCGTACACGGGGGAGTAACGGGAATGGGATAAATGCATAAAATAAACTAGGTCACGTTCTTCATAACGGCCTAGGACAATTTTTAAACCAACAGAAAAATTAAATCATTCACATCTATCCTATCGGTCGAGTCCATGATCAATCGGGGTCCATATAATCATATTATATCTACTATATCTATATTCCATACAATAACATCTATGAAAAAGATAAAATTAAAAACTTAACTACTTGCGTCTTTATTAATCGATTAACGTTTAATCAATTAAATAATTTTACCCAATCAATTAACTAATTAACATTTAATTAATTAAATGATTTTAATCGAAATAAAATTAACGATTAATTTTAAACCGATTTCAATTTTAATTTTAATTAATTAGAACTACTCCAAAAATAAATCAAAATTAAAATTAGGTCTCTTTTGTTTCTTTCCTTTTGATTCCTAATCAAAAGAGATGCCTTTGGTTTCCTAAACCAAAATGCACAAAATTTGGAAAAGCCAATATTTTAGATGATATGTCTGCCACTTTTCAAAATCAAATATTTGGAAAGGGCCTAGGCCTATTCCAAACAAAGTTTGGAAATACCATTATTATTTTAATGTCATGTGGCATCCCAATGACCCAAACTATTTGAACCATTAGTTAGCCATATGACACAAATAAACAAAGGAGATATTAATCACAACTATGAACCATATAGAAATACAAAATAAACAAAACAAAACCGGGGACTACCGTCACGCCGACCGGCAGCCGCCACCACCGGTGATGACACGGTGGTGGTGCCGCCGATTGGCCGAGCACCGCTATGGCCGACCCCTTTTTTTTCCTTTTCGTGTATCACTTTTGCGAATAAAAAATCTTTCATCTTTTAATTACGTGATTTAAACGATAAAATTAACAACGCAAATTAACATGCTTATTGCTTAAGCTCAAACTCGCTCTGATACCTTAGGAAATCAATGCGGAACGCAGCGGAATTCAAAATTTTGATTTCCTTTTTCCAAGATCGACTTCGTTTAAGCAACAAGCATAAAAGAAGTAGACAAAAGAATACCTTGGTTTATCCAATTGGATCGACGCTTTGTCTACGGTTGTAGTTTCTACACGAAGCCGCCCAAGTGTTCGGCCTCTACCGGTGATCCACACGAACGCCTCGCCGGAATCCTATCATGGATTGCTACCATAAAAACTCGGTTGCTAGACCGACTTTTCTCTCTCCAAAAACTCATTTTTCACAAGAACTATTAGCTATTGGAATTGTGATGTACAAACTAGCTAGCCAAGCCTCCCTTAAATAGGGTGACACGCGTCCCATGCACTTCCCAACTGATTCGGATTAGCTTCTACTAGATTGATGTGAAAGAAAACATTTTTCCTAATAAAATAAGGAAAATCTATTTGATTGATTTATCTCATTTAATATTCAATGTCTTATATTAAATATATTTCCAAGATATATATTGACAATATCTTATATTAAATATATCTTTATCTTATACCATAAATCTATTTTCCAAAATCAATTAATATTTAATATTAATATTATGGTAATCTTATTAATTAAATTGCACAACTCAAATGTATCCTATACATCTATCATTGGCCACCCTTAGCCAAAGATTTGGCATCCGAATATTCTTTAATTAATATAATACTATGATTAATTTGCAAAATACATGTGTAACAATATACATATTTAATTAATCAACTTAATTAATATCTTGTATTTAATTTATTCATAATAAATAAATAAATATCACCATATTAATTTACCACTATAACCTTTATAGTACGAGATAAATTCTTTCCATATTTGGTCATCAACTATAACCGCATTTTAATCCGACTCGATGTTCATATGTGTGTGACCCGATCGGCTTCCGAATATGTTGGCCGTAGGCACAAATTGCAAATTACGAACATGCCCTTTCATACCTAACGATCACGGGATAGCGTCTAACAACACACCGTGACCCCCAATAATCGGAAGAGTCAAATGCAATGGCTACTACCTTTAATGCGAAACAGTTACCGTGTTAATTACAATCCTATCGCTGTAATAATATACATACGGTCGTTTGTCGAGTGTCAACACATCAACGACCGTATCTTATAATCTGGATACCATGCTCTCTCGAAGTAACCCGCTTAGGTTTAGGACACTATTTCAACATTAACCTCATATCATATTGCCGCAGCAGGGTCAGTATCAGCACAATGACGATTCAACAATTAAACAATTAAGAATCAGACATCTCCATTTAATTGTTGATTACCTTTCTTTTTTAGCCAAGATATTTCCAAAAATATCCTTGTGAGTGTGACCTACTGTTTCAGATATCAAAGTACGCCCCGAGTATGCCACCGCAGGGTCAGTAAGTGACCCGACGAGTTCACAAAATCCTATCCTTTCGGAGACCAAGCCTTGAATTTTGATAGGGGTGAAGGCCATCCGCAGGGAGCCGTAATCAAAGCGGCTCGAGGCATCACTTCTCTCACGTGCTTGTGTCAACAGTAGAGGCCGTGGGGTCGGTTGTCACATTCCCCGCTCCCACTCGTTATTTTGAAAATTAGGTAGTCTTATTAGGATTTTCAAAATTTCTTTCAATCCGAAAAACAATAAATCATGAACATTTAAATTAATCCTCCCACTAATTTATCGGTTCAAAATACCGTCTAACTAGTGTCAATATATTCACGATTTTCCAATTTTATGGATTTATAAAAATACCTTGTGTTGACACTACACAATTTAAAATTCACCAATAATTTTATAATCCTAATACATTGGGACTTATGAATTTTTCAATAATTTAAAACAATAAATCACGAGATTCAACGCTCCCACTAGATTATCGGTTTCAAATACCGTCTAACTAGTGACACTATATTCATGATTTTCCAGTTTTTCGATTATTTAGAAAATCTCTTGTGTAGACACTACACAATTAAAATTTACCAAAAAATTTTATAGTCCTAATTATGTCATGATGAAAGTTTTAGGATTATAAAATTTTACAATAAATCAAGAAAAACAATCATCAACTTATCGGTTCCAATACCGTCTAGTCATCGTCCTATCTTTTCTCGATTTTCCAATTTTATGATTATTAAAATCCTTTTTGTGTAGACACTACATAATTATATCCTCAAAGAATTTTAGATCCAAAATTAAATTTACCCCATAAATTTATTTATATCATGTGAATTTTATATCTCAATAAAATTCTGTTTCCTTTAATTCATTTAATTTACTATTAATCTAAATTAATTATCGTTTTAATGCATGTCTAATTAATGCCAAAATTAATTATTTACATTTAAGTATATGCCACGAGTGGAATTCATGAATATGATGCATGACATGGTTATATCACATAAATAATCACATAAGAAAATAAATGCGAAAAATAAACCACTGAGATGGACCTTTGGTACCACCGTATCTAATCTATCAACTGAAAAAAAAAAAAAAAAAAACCCCTACATTTAAAGGATTTACTAATTTCTAATTGTTTCTGCCGCCGCAATGTATATTATCAAACTGGTCCGTTTTTCTAAAAAAAAAAGCTTCATCCGATTTGGTAGGACGCCTTTACTCTCGTCGTTGCAGCGCGGGTTCGAACCTCTCCAGTTGCACTGTTTCTTCTTTATTCTTCAAAAACAACTTTTTTTTCTGGAAAACTCCAAAAATTCAGATCAATGGAGAATCGAACCTGGGTTCATTATATAAAAAATGCATTTACAACTTTTTTTTTCTGGAAAACTCCAAAAATTCAGATCAATGGAGAATCGAACCTGGGTTCATTATATAAAAAATGCATTTTCACCACCACGCCATCGTGCTCATTGTCAGGATACTCCACGAAAATATTCAAATACACCAGAGCCGTCGAATTAATCTAAATTCTAATTACAAAGAAATTAAATTACAACAAATAAATTACATAAAATCATATACCCAGAAAAATTTAGGTTTACAATAGATCTAACGGTAAACAAGTACCAACCCCAATTCATCTCGTCAACCAAATCATTCAATCACGCATATATATAATAAACATATAAAAGATGTAATTTTTATTCAATTCCACACCTTATTAATTAATTATGCAATCGAGAACGCAAAATCGCTTTAACCTGGCTCTGATACCACATTCTGGATATACAAAAACCCGAATCCGGATCCGATCCATAATTGGATCGTCAGATCTGATTCACAGCACCGATCGAGACGCTCGATAATGCACAGCATAAGCTACGAATTAAATTCGCATACGATTTTACCATGATTTAATTCACATAATTAATTAATTAACTACAAGAATGTCTAAGATTTACCCAACCGGAGAGGAGCCGTGACCTTCCGGGTTGCATCTCCAAGCGACGACTGGTGAACATCGATCCCGCATTTGAACCTCCTCGAATATGCCTTCAATAAAAACCTAATTTTTCTTCTTCACAATTGCTAAGACGAGAAAACAAAATTTCTCTATTTTTTTCCTAATAGGCGTCGCCTATTTTATTCTAAAAGTGGCATTAGTTTTTGTTCTAATTTTGTGTTGGGAGAAACTCTATTTTTATAGGAAAATAAATTATAATTTGAGAATTTATCTTTTACACACAAATTTATCTTTTCCTTTTAGAAAAATAAAACACTTATCCAGTAGGAAAACAAATTTTCTATTTATCCAATAAGAAAGCTAATTTCTTATTTATAGTTATTTAACAAATAAATAATTATATTTTTCCACATAATAATTAATTAAGAGAAAATTTCTTTTCCCAAAATAATTAAATGTGGCGCCATTTTTACCAATTAGGATAATAGAAAATGTCTTTTCTATTTTACGTATTATTTACCGAATAAATAATATCCGCATATTCATTAAATAGACCAACTATTTAACTTTATCTCGAGGTTCCAAAATACGAGAATTCAATCGCGTGTTAGGAGCCAATCCGGAGACCATGGACCTATAACCAATAGCTACAATAAAATAAATAAAATATTCATCAAACAAAATATTTCTACTCAACTTATTAATTCCGGAATTACGTCACCATAATTCTGAAACTGAACTCTATCGATTATAGATATAACTTATTCTCAGAGAGTCGAGTCAATAAGTGTCCATTGATATAATCATTACATACAGACTAACCCTCCATAGACTATCCGTAACGAAGCGGGAATATTTCCGTAAACCTTCTTCATTACATCTTATCCTTATTTACCATTAATCCACTAATGATCAATTAGTTCATAACCAATACGAACTCGGCCGATCGATCAGTTTCTAGGATTAACAAATAAGGGGATTGTCTTTCTACTTCCCGCAGGAAGGAATGGATTCATATATGTGAGACACACTTCTCACTCATTCCAGAATAGTGCCAACATAAAAGTGATTCGGACCGCGCCTCTTAGCAATCCTTAAGGAACACATCAAACCCTATCATGAAATAAGCAGGAGTCTGCAATCACTTCAGGATTAAGGTTAATCCATATATGATTATCTTGTGATTTAATAAGATTTCTCAATTACGGAATTATATGAGAAATGCATATTAAATCGGTCGAGTACTATATGACTATATCATCTATAAATGCCCCACTTAGATAACCAATATCGACGGTCCGGATAAGACGGTCACACCTTAAGTGTTCTGGGTGCATTAATTAATGGTGGTTTAATCAATAGACCCCATACTTTGATTAAGTTCACCACGGACTAACAGTTCAAGTGTATCACCATAAACTTAATCCTCAAGTGTGACACACACTAAGTTATATGGCTACATATGATACGACTTGGGGTTTTCAGTAGTGTATTACTTACAAGCACGAAGCAAGTAATAAGATGAGAATAAATATGTCATTTATTAATTATTAAAATAATTACATAAATTGTCTTTCGGGCACTACTTCCAACAATAGGAGCACATAAAGAACATAAGATCATGCTTAATACCATATCTAGTCTACGAGAAACATACCAAAGCATAACAACGCCGAACTCACATCCTATCTCCACTACTCGTAACTTAACTGCATAAAACATTTTACATAAAAGTAACTACAAAACAAAATAACCTTCTTAAAACATAGTTTGGAATGTATACAATATTAAAACAACTTAAAGGTTTGATCTTTAAATTAAAAACAGAACCTTTTGATAAGAAGAACTCCTTGCCTTTAGACGAGCCAAACCCAACCAAAAAATGAACTACAATTAGCCTTTGAAACCTCAAGAACCTACAAACACCAAAACCCTAATCTCAAAGCCAAGAACCAAAACTTAACAAGATCAATCTACGAATTAACGAAAGACTACGATAATTACCTTATTGAGAAGAAGCAAGATCCAAAGCTGCTCCTACATCAGGATCTGCCTTGAACTAAGTCTTTGATCTGTGGACATGTCCTGGACAAGGTCAGACACGTCCTACACACTAAAACTGGGTCGCTGAACCGAGAGCAATGCTCGGTTCAGCGTGCCGGTTGATCCTGGACACGCTCTGGGCTGTCTGGGACATAACCTGGGCACCCTGGGACAAAACTGGGGCTTTTCTGGGGCACAGCATGACGATTTACCAAGGGGATTCCTCGGTTCAGCGTGCTTGGAAGGGTGGAAACTCCAAAAACACAATTTTGATGAAGTCTAGTGCTCCTTGGAGCATTTTTATAGACTTCTTAGGGCTTAGGTCGTTTTTCCCATTACTTGAAGGAAAGGAAAAGCTAAAAAGAAAAGAAAAAGGAAAAGAAATTTCGAATGGACTAAAATACCCTTACAAAGAAGTGAGGGGTTTTACATTCTCCCCTCCTTATAAGAAGTTTCGTCCTTGAAACTTGATGCACCAGGTAATGAAGGAAACTCGAAGAAAAGAGAAAGTCCACAAACAAAATGGTCTTGATGAGCTTGATTAAAGCCTAAACGTCAACATCCTAGACAACAGTTTTAACACCCAAGCTTTCCTAACTTAGGCTTGCCCAAGTTTTCCGAACTTAGGCTTTGATACCATCTGTAACGCCCCTGCCCCGGATACCGAGTCCTTATCCAGCAATAGGACGTTCGACACGTGACATTTAGAGTAAACCCTAAATCCCACGTATTAAAGCAACTTATCCAACAATATTAAAACAACTTAAAGGTTTGATCTTTAAATTAAAAACAAAACCTTTTGATAAGAAAAACTCCTTACCTTTAGACTAACCGAACCCAACCAAAAAATGAACTACGATTAGCCTTCGAAACCTCAAGAAAACCCAAATCTCAAAGCCAAGAACCAAAACTTACCAAGATCAATCTACGAATTAACGAAAGACTACGATAATTACCTTATTGAGAAGAAGCAAGATCCAAAACTGCTCCTAAATCTTGATCTGCCTTGAAACCGAGTCTCTGATCTGCAGACATGTCCTGGACAAGGTTAGACACGTCCTGGACACCAAAACTGGGTCGCTGAACCGAGAGCAATGCTCGGTTCAGCATGCCGGTTGATCCTGGACACGCTCTGGGCTGTCTGGGACATGTATTGGGCACTCTAGAACAAATTTGTGGCACAGCAGAATGCTTTACCGAGGGGATTCCTTGGTTCAGCATGCTAGGAAGGGTGGAAACTACAAAAACACGATTTTGATGAAGTCTAGTGCTCCTTGGAGCCTTTTTAAAGATTTCTCAGGGCTCAGGTCGGTACTCCCATTACTTGAAGGAAAAGAAAAGCTAAAAAGAAAAGAAAAAGGAAAAGAATTTTGAATGGACTAAAATACTTTAGGTGAGAGGTTTTACCGATAAAAAGGTAAATTACTTAAATTTTAAATGACCAAACAACTTATTAATTGATGTCTCCTTAAATATTATGAGTTCCGAAATGTCTCAAATAAATTGGAACGGGAGGAGTAATTAATGGTGCTCGCTAAAAAAAAATGGGGTCATAGGCCAGAAGGACAAAATAAGATACAAAATAGGAAAAAAAAAAAAGACATTTTAGTAATAGGCGCGTTTTTATCCTTCTCAACCACTATATTTTTTTCTTGTCTTTTTCCATCATTTTAGATAAAAAACAGTCTCCACAATCTTTAACCTAAAAAAAAATTAAAAAAATGAGAAAAGTCACTAGAAGAAAAATTCCGTCCACATGTGATATTTTTGGAAAAGAATTCTGGTGACCCCACCGTTGATTGTGGTCCTACATCTTTAATAGGTAACTAAAACTGGCGGTTTTTTTTTTTTTTCCTGAGAAAAAAAATAGGCAGGTTTAAACACGAACCAAACATAAACCACAACATACCCTAGGGGCCAACCTACACTATTTAAGGTGGAGTCATATGACTGTATATTGAACCAGAATTTTTTTTCTAATGTTAAAATGATGTTGTTTTGTTGTTAAAAAAATCAGTTTTAGGCTTCGGTGATACAACTGAAACGAATTTCTAGATAAAAAAAATATAGTTTTAAAATTCGATGAGCTCAGTGAAACAAATTCCTGTATCCGCCAGTGAAATACAACATAGCCAAATAATTAAACAGAGAGATGCGTGCTGAGGAGAAATGAATAAAAATAGGGGGTTTTATTGGCACACTCATTTTTTACTACTGACACCACACTACTCCCAGTACCACAAAAATTACTTCGGCATCCGGAGATTTTTTAATAAAGGGAAAGTCGGTGCCACTGGTGTTCGTTGTTGAACACCAACGTCAGTGTCACTGTGTCAGTGTCAGTGTCACTAATGTTGGTGTTCAACAACGAACACCAGTGGCACCGACGTTCCCTTTATAAAAGTGTCAAAACTTAGAAACGTCAGTCCACTGGTGTTCGTTGTTGAAAACCAACGTCAGTGTCACCGACGTTTTTTTCATCGACGTTTATATAAGTGTCAACAACGAACACCAGTGTCATCGACGTTTTTTTCATCCGTAAAAATAATCAAAAAATGATGACAATAGTAAAAAGAGATGAGCCAATAAAACCACTAAAAATATTATGATTTTTTTTTAAAATTTGTATTCTTACTTTATTCTTTGTTTTATATTGTGAAGTATAAAGTGTCTATGGGTGTAAACTATTTTAGTGGAATCATGAATTGCGAGGACATTAATGGATTTTTGACGCAGTGTATCACATGTTCAAGGACATAAACAATGGGCTAATATAAAACTTAGAGGCTCTCTTACTTTAGTTTTTATTATAAGAGAGACGTTGGCTCATAAGGGGTGCATTGCATGCAGCCTTCATTCATACATCTCTCTTTCATATAATGCACTTTCATCGTGTTTGTGAAATGTCATAAATAAAATATTGTAATGTTATAAATGAGAGATTGTAATTTAATTCACTTGATACAACTTTTATACAATAACTGTATTGTAAAATTTGTCTAGAATTGGGTGTAAAATTAAGGGAAACTTGGAAATTTATATCTCAAAAGTTAAATATTTGATATATATGTGCCGCAGAAAGTTATTTGCTAAATACGCCTCGCATGAGCGACGCACACAACCCACAAACGACACGCAAGCGTCACGCGTGACCGACGTACGCATCCCACATACACCGCGCACCTTTCGTGGTGTATAAAAGCACCAAAAATCTTAATATTGTAAAAAAAAAAAGACTAAATGTGAAGACCCTGATCCGGATACCGAGCAAAAGATATAAAATTTAACTTTTGAGGTGTCCGGATGAGGGTCATCGCATTTAGTCTATTTTTTAGGAATATTCGGATTTTAGCTGCATTTATACACCACGAAAGGTACGCGGCGTATGCGGGATGCGTACGCCGGTCACGCGTGAACGTGCGCAGCGTATGCAGGTTGCGTGTGTCGGTCACGCGTGACGCGTGCGTCGCTCCTGCATGACATATTTAGCAAATAACTTCCAGCGGGGCATATATATCAGATATTTAACTTTTGAGGTATAATTCTTTGTTTTTCTTCTTCTTCTTGATCATCTTTGATTATACCGATCCATGTATTCATAAACATATTATTTGATCGATCAGCTTTGCATCTCAAAGAAAGTCACTCTTTAATGCATGGTCCAACCGTTTCTTAATGGAAATAATTTCCATCCTATTGAAGGATCAGCGGCGTAACGAGGATCTTGAAATCAGCCAAATCAAGCAAGAAAGATCAAGTGTAACAAAGTATGATGATATGAAGACAATCCGAGATTAAGTTATATGATCCTAATTAAGATGAAGATAAAATTCATCAAGTTCCTAGCCGGGAATAGAATCATCTGATTTCTTAGGTATCTGCAATAACATTTTGTTATAGCAGTTTTCTATGTTAAAATGGCCAGATATTTCATCATTATCAAGGATGGACGACGACGATGACAAGTCAATCCATGGCCCTTTACCAGACATACTTGTCTGCTCCTGGCTTCTTTGGGAGATAGCAGAAACATTTGTTTGACGTCTTGTGATACTGTCTTAAAGGCTTTGAATTGTGGATCACCACCACCGTTGATGCTCGGGTTGCGTTTGATTAACGGTGCTTGAACCGGGATTTCGCCTTGAAGCATCTTAACCATAGAAGACATGGATGGCCTGAGAGTAGGAGATGGATTGGTGCATAATAGTGCCACACTTTACATTGTCATAGCTTCTTCAGATGTATAATGTGCTCCAAGACTTGGATCCACTAGCTCTAAAAGATTTCCTTGTTCTTGTAGAACATAGGCCCAATCAAGTAGATACACAAACTCTTCTTTTGGCCTATAGTTTGTGTTGCTTTTGCACTCACAATCTCCAACATAACCACCCCGAAACTGTAGAGGTCTGCTTTATCTATCAATTAACCCCTCATTGCATACTCTGGTGCCATATAACCTCTGTACACAACAACAAGCAAGTCAAGATTTATTCTAACAATTGGATTATGATTTAATCCACTGAAAAATAGGCTCACTCACACGGTTCCTGATTTTCACGTGCTAATGTGCGTGTTCTCTTCTTCATTTAGCTTGGCTAATCCAAAATTTGATATCTTCGCATTGAGATCTTTATCAAGAAGCATATTTGTAGCCTTTATATCACGATGGACAAGCTTATCTTCTTTCTTAGTCAGGTTTTTTTAAAGAATATTCGGATTTTAGCTGCATTTATACACCACGAAAGGTAAGCGGCGTATACGGGATGCGTACGTCGGTCACGTGTGACGCGTGCGCTGCGTGTGCGTGACGCGTGAGCTGCGTGTGCGTGATGCGTGCGTCGCTCCTGCCTGGCATATTTAGCAAATAACTTCTCGCGGGAAATATATATCAAATATTTAACTTTTGAGGTATAATTATTTTTTTCTTCTTCTTCTTGATCATCTTTGATTATACTGATCCATGTATTCATAAACAAATTATTTGATCGACCAGCTTTGCATCTCAAAAAAAGTCACTCTTTAATGCATGGTTCAACCGCTTCTTAATAGAAATAATTTCCATCCTATTGAAGGATCAGCGGCGTAACGAGGATCTTGAAATCAGCCAAATCAAGCAAGAAAGATCAAGTGTGACAAAGTATGATGATATGAAGACAATCTGAGATTAAGTTATATGATCCTAATTAAGATGAAGATAAAATTCATCAAGTTCCTAGCCGGGAATAGAATCATCTGATTTCTTAGGTATCTGCAATAACATTTTGTTGCAGAAGCTTTCTATGTTAAAATGACCTGATATTTCATCATTATCAAGGATGGACAACGACGATGACAAGTCAATCCATGGCCCTTTACCAGACATACTTGTCTGCTCCTGGCTTCTGTGGGAGATAGAAGAAACATATGTTTGGCTGTCTTGTGATAGTGTCTTAAAGGCTTTGAATCATGGATCACCACCACCGTTGATGCTCGGGTTGCGTTTGATTAACGGTGCTTGAACCGGGATTTCGCCATGAAGCATCTTAACAACAGATGACATGGATGGATTGGTGCATAATAGAGCCACACTAAACATTGTCATAGCTTCTTCAGCAGTATACTGTGGTCCAAGACTTGGATCCACTAGCTCTAAATGATTACCTTGTTCTTGTAGAACATCGGCCCAATCAAGAAGATACTTTAACTCTTCGTTTGGCCTGTAGTTTGTGTTGCTTTTCCCACTCACAATCTCCAACATAACCACTCCGAAACTATAAACATCTGTTTTATCTATTAGGTAACCCATCATTGCATACTCTGGTGCCATATAACCTCTGCACACAACAACAACAAGAAGAAGAACAAGTCAAGATTTTTCTAACCATTGGATTATGATTTAATCTACTGACAAATAGGCTCACTCACGCGGTTCCTGCAATTTGCATGCTAATGTGCATGTTCTCTTCTTCATTTAGCTTGGCTAATCCAAAATCTAATATCTTCGCATTGAGATCTTTATCAAGCAGCACATTTGTAGCCTTTATATCACGACGGACAATTTTTATGCGCGATTCTTCATGAAGATATGTTAGTCCTCTTGCTATGCCTAAGCTTATCTTTTTTCTTGTCTCTCAATCCAAGTGAAGAGGCTGTTTTTCATGATCTAATAAAACCAAATCAAACGAAAGAACATATAATGTGAATTATATCGCATGATCAGAAAATGAACATATGCTTACCAAAAAGTGCTCGTGCTAGCGAGTTATTTTCCATGTATTCGTACACCAGCATTAACTGATTTCCTTCTATACAGCACCCATAAAGCTTCACCAGGTTTGGATGATGCAAGGCAGAGATCATCCCGATTTCTGTAACGAATTCACGGTTGCCTTGTCTTGACTTTGAAGATAGTTGCTTAACAGCAATAACTGCACCATCTGCTAATACACCCTATTTTAGAAAAAAATGTTTTGAATGCAAAAATTCAGGAAACTATGTAACAAGATTTTGACAAATAGGAAAAGTATAACAACCTTGTAAACCGGTCCAAATCCTCCTTCTCCAATTTTGTTGACAGGGTCGAAATTTCTAATAACAGTTTTGATCTATCTTAAAGTAAAGTAACCAGTTTGCAGATGCAGGCTTTTAAGCTCTGCAAACAACAAGAAGAAAATTCAGCATTTGTTTGGCAGTTACATTAACAATGTAATTGGACTATGAATTTCATTAGAAACCTTGATCTTGAGCAGATTTGCCTCCTAAGTACCCTTTTCTCCAGAGAGAAAGACTCATCAATATAACCGCCGCGACCAAAGTGCACAAGGCAACAACAACTCCGATGATAGCTCTCGTAGATAACCCTGTACTGGTGTCAAAGTCTACAGGAATGAAATAGAGATGTAATTCAATCAAGGACATTGAGATTATTTGAGATATAATATATATATATATATATAATATATATATATATAAGAGTGAAAGTTACAAACTTGACGTCACCTTAATTGCAGATATCAAAGGTCCATAAACACCTCTATCTGGAATTGCTGTAGTTCCCTTTCCTGTCCTGTCCAAGTGAATCTCCAATGTGCTTCCATTAACTAATACATCATTCAACTCCTTAGAATTCGATTCCAAACCCACCGGCTTCTTCCATGATATTGAAAAACTTTTGCCTGCATAAATTCTCTAATATGATGAAGATGTCAAAAAAAAAAGGAAAAGAAAAGAAGAAGCTAATCTTACTTACATGTATTGACACGTCAAATGTACGTTTTCCAATGCTACTGAAAGTCGTGTCATTAGAGTACATAATTTCTGCAAAATGTAGTTCTTTAACCATCTTTCTTAGTTGCCTCAGGATTATGATTTAATCTACTGAAAAATAGGCTCACTCACCCGGTTCCTGCAATTCGCGTGCTAATGTGCATGTTCTTTTCTTCATTTAGCTTGGCTAATCCAAAATTTGATATCTTCGCATTGAGATCTTTATCAAGCAGCACATTTGTAGCCTTTATATCACGATGGACGGGCTTATCTTCTTTCTTAGTCAGGTTTTTTTTAAAGAATATTCGGATTTTAGCTGCATTTATACACCACGAAAGGTAGGCGGCGTATGCGGTATGTGTACGTCGTCACGCGTGATGCGTACGCTGCGTATATGGGTTGTGTGCGTCATTCACGCGTGCGCTGTGTGTGCGTGACGCGTGCGTTGCGTGTGCGTGACGCGTGCGTCGCTCCTGCATGGCATATTTAGCAAATAACTTCTCGCGGGGAATATATATCAAATATTTAACTTTTGAGGTATAATTCTTTTTTTCCTCCTTTTTCTTAATCATCTTTGATTATACCGATCCATGTATTCATAAACAAATTATTTGATCGATCATCTTTGCATCTCAAAGAAAGTCACTCTTTAATGCATGGTTCAGCTGCTTCTTAATGGAAATAATTTCCGTTCTATTGAAGGATCAGCGCTCCCAACGAAGCCAGCATAAATCCGATCCGAATAAAAAAAAAGAAAAGGCAATTTCATTATGGTGCGTAATGAGGATCTTGAAAACAGCCAAATCAAGCAAGAAAGATCATGTGTGACAATGTATGATGATATGAAGAGAATTTGAGATTAAGTTATATGATCCTAATTAAGATGAAGATATAATTCATCAAGTTCCTAGCTGGGAATAGAATCATCTGATTTCTTAGGTATCTGCAATAACATTTTGTTGTAGAAGCTTTCTATGTTAAAATGGCTTGATATTTCATCATTATCAAGGATGGACGACGACGATGACAAGTCAATCCATGGCCCTTTACCATACATACTTGTCTGCTCCTGGCTTCTATGGGAGATAGCAGAAGCATCTGTTTGACTATCTTGTGATAGTGTCTTAAAGGCTTTGAATCTTGGATCACCACCACCATTGATGCTCGGGTTGCGTTTGATTAACGGTGCTTGAACCGGGATTTCGCCTTGAAGCATCTTAACAACAGAAGACATTGATGGCCTGAGAGTAGGAGATGGATTGGTGCATAATAGAGCCACACTTAACATTGTCATAGCTTCTTCAGCTGTATACTGTAGTCCAAGACTTGGATCCACTAGCTCTAAAAGATTACCTTGTTCTTGTAGGACATAGGCCCAATCAAGAAGATACACAAACTCTTCTTTTGGCATGTAGTTTGTGTTGCTTTTCCCACTCACAATCTCCAACATAACCACCCCGAAACTATAGACGTCTGCTTTATCTGTTAAATAACCCCTCATTGCATACTCGGGTGCCATATAACCACTGTACACAACAACAACAGCAACAACAACAAGTCAAGCTTTTTCTAACCATAGATTGGATTATGATTTAATCTATTGACAAATAGGCTCACTCACATGGTTCCTGCAATTCGCGTGCTAATGTGCGTGTTCTCTTCTTCATTTAGCTTGGCTAATCCAAAATCTGATATCTTCGCATTGAGATCTTTATCAAGCAGCACATTTGTAGCCTTTATATCACGATGGACAATTTTTATGCGTGATTCTTCATGAAGATATGTTAGTCCTCTTGCTATGCCTAAGCTTATCTTCTTTCTTGTCTCCCAATCCAAGTGAAGTGGCTGTTTTTCATGATCTAATAAAACCAATTCAAACGAAAGAACATATAATGTGAATTATATCGCATGATCAGAAAATGAACATATGCTCACCAAAAAGTGCTCGTGCAAGTGAGTTATTTTCCATGTATTCGTACACCAGCATTAACTGATTTCCTTCTATACAGCAACCATAAAGCTTCACCAGGTTTGGATGATGCAAGGCAGAGATCATCCCGATTTCAGTAACGAATTCACGGTTGCCTTGTTTTGACTTTGAAGATAGTTGCTTAACAGCAATAACTGCACCATCTACTAATACGCCCTATACCAAAAATAATGTTTTGAATGCAAAAATTCAGGAAACTATATAACAAGATTTTGACAACAAATATGAAAAGTATATCAAGTGTCAATTCTGATAACAACCTTGTAAACCGGTCCAAATCCTCCTCTCCAATCTTGTTGACAGGGTCGAAATTTCTAGTAGCAGCTTTGATCTGTCTTAAAGTAAAGTAACCAGTTTGCAAATTCAGGCTTTTAAGCTCTGCAAACATCAAGAAGAAGGAAATTCAGCATTTGTTTGGCAGTTACATTAACAATGTAATTGGACTATGAATTTCATTAGAAACCTTGATCTTGAGCAGATTTGCCTCCTAAGTACCCTTTTCTCCTGAGAGTAAGAATCATCAATATAACCGCCACGACCAAAATGCACAAGGCAGCAACAACTCCGATGATAGCTCTCGTAGATAACCTGTACTGGTGTCAAAGTCTACAGGAATGAAATAGAGATGTAAGTCAGTCAGAGACATCGAGATTATTTGAGATAATATATTATGTCTGAGATATATAGAAGAGTCAAAGTTACAAACTTGGCGTCACCGTAATTGCAGATATCAGAGGTCCATAAACACCTCTATCTGGAATTGCTGTAGTTCCCTTTCCTGTCCAGTACAAGTGAATCTCCAATGTGCTTCCATTAACTAATACATCGCTAAACTCCTTAGTAATTCCGATTCCAACCCCACCGGCTTCTTCCATGATATTGAAATCTTGAAGAACAACTCTTCCCTGCATAAAATTCTCTAATATGATGAAGATGTCAAAAAAAAAAAAAAGGAAAAGAAAAGATGAAGCTAATCTTACTTACTTGTATTGATACGTCAAATATACGTTTTCCAATGCTACTGAAAGTCGTGTCGTTAGAGTACATAATTTCTGCAAAATCTAGACGCACACGGTAGCTACCTTTTCTCATACAAAGACCATAATACTTAAGGGAAGAAGGGGCAAGGCGAGCAGTTTTATAGAACTCTGCACCACCGATATTGAGTGAGAATGAGTTTGTTGCAATATAATTGGCATCGTCAAATCCCATAAACACCCCCGAGCTGGTATAAGCCCATTTCTCTGAGGATGAATAGAAATACGACGGACCCTCATTGTGTAAATCCTCTTCATATAGTTTTCCATCAATTACAGTTCTTCCTCCCCCACAATTTATGAACAACGAATAATCTGGCAAGGAAATGAAATTGCAGAATTATATATATATATATATATATATATAACTCCATGCTTATATACTGATGAGAGCATCGATTAATAAATAGGTGGGATCCCTCACACTTAGGTTTTTCAGAGCATGGAAGGTCTTTCTTTGAACACCATGGAACTCTAAAGCAATCAATGCAAACAAATTAATCTCATTTCATGAAATGTATGGAAAATCTATGTTAGGGAAAAAGTAGCTGATTTCACGGTATTATATATTAGCACACTCACGAGTTTCCTGTTGAAGATGAATAGCTAGATACCAGATTTCTGATGGAAACATAAACTGTATTAGTTATAAGAATGATATATTCAATACAGAAGTATTCAAAAAAAATATATATATATTTCTTACATTGTAGAGGAAATGCAGTAAGTTGCAGGTGTCTCTGTAAAATTGTTGTATGACAGATCACTGCAATGAACATTATCACAATATATTTGAAAGTACAAATGTTGTAATCTAGTTTTCTTAAAGTATAGGGTACTAACACTTTTTGTTTACTATCCAGCAACGACGGGGGTATTTCACCAGTAAACGAGTTTGCAGCAAGAAACCTGTCTTGAACAAACATTGATTAGCTTCTTCTTCATAAATGAAGAAACAGAAAGAAAAGAAAAGAAAAGGACTTGTATGATCAAAATTTTGTTTCCGAGCGAGTAATTAACCTACATATAATCGAAATTCAGTCCCGGTAATGTATTTGGTATTGGACCGGTCAAAACATTGTAGCTAAGATCCCTGCCAGTTCATCAACATTTCAATGAGATCAAAATTGCTATGTATGACATGAAATAGTATGAAAAGCTTAATTGAGAAAAAAAAAAAAAATTAACTCACAGAGTTTTTAGATTAGCCATGCCTCCTATATATGCCGGTACTTCACCAACAATCGAGCAGTTTCTCAATATTCTGCAAAATGGAAATGATTTTTTCAAACAAAAGTTTGCAAGATCAAATAGCTAGCATAAATATACAGATTAAAAGAAAACTTTCTCACAATGTTTGCATAGATTTCATGCCCTCCAAATTAGGAAATGCCATGCTTGAGGCATTTAAACCAAGTATTCTCCTAGCAACCAGAAGAACACTATTCAGATGAAACATTTTTTCCCGGTTATCAGTATAATTTGTGTGTGTGTGTGTGTGTGTGTGGATATAATGCTCACAAGCTATTCAAGTTCTTCAACGCCGATATGGCAGATGGAATTGGACCCTCCAGTAGGGTGCCTTGCATATCCCTGCAAAGGATTTCTTCCACACTTGAGATTCCCCACCAAGAAACCATATTTACTAAACAAAAGGAAAATGATACTACACAACATTGTGCCACTATGTAGATTGTAATAGAAATAAAAAAAAATAAAAAAAATGAGATAGCCCATGATATAAAAGATACTAACAGCCTTCCTAATTTTGTCCAGTTGCCGATAAAATCCGGTATTTTACCGGAAATCGCATTGCCATCTAACCTCCTGAAAATAAAAAAGACAGAGAAAAAACATAGCTGATATGTTCTGCTGAAGGAGAAAAGAAGAAGGAATTGACATAACCAACAGACTTACAAGTCATTCAACTCCTTAAGATTGCCAAACGTCTCCGGTATTGGCCCCGTAAAATTATTGGCAGAAAGCATTCTGCAAGAAGAACATGTCATCAATCAGTTAATTAAAGTGATTAATTATTGATAAAAAGAAAAAAAATAATAGAAAAAGAGTATACATGTCTTACAGTCTTCTCAAATTGCTCAATCTTCCAAGACTCTTGGGAAGAGGTCCTCCTAACAGATTATCTTCCAAATTCCTAAATGAAAATAACTTGAAATTAGCTGTCTGCCGGCCATTTTTTAAGACTAGCCAATTAATACAGGTGGTTTCAACTTACAATTGTTGTAAAGTACGAATTTCACCTATTTCATCTGGAATTCTACCTCTTATACGGTTTCCAAATAGTACCCTGCATTTGATTCAAGTTATAATTATATGTTTTCGAGTTTATCGTTGATAAAACTAAATATAATTAAATGCCGTTTTTGGTAGATAGTTTTAATAGAAAAAACCAACTTACAAAATGGTGAGTGGAAGCTGGGAAAAGACTGCTGGAATTGATCCATTTATATAATTGCGAGAAAGATCTCTGCCAAAAATTCAAGAAATCAATCAATTAATGTAAAATAAAAGGTGCCATTGTTTTTCTTTGGCTATGGCCTATGGCATTGACTACATTAGCAAATTCTTGCACAAGAATTGCAATCATTTTCTCTTTTTTTTCTTTCATTTCCAATACGAGACAGAAATCAATGAAATAAAGTGGATTAAGATCACTTTTAACAAAAAAAAACAAAAGCAAATGGGATCGAAAAAATGTGTAAGTAAGCTCACAGCTCGGTTAAATGGGTAAGATTTGCAATCTCTGCAGGCAAAGTTCCCGTCAAATTGAGACCTTTCAGTTCACTGCAGCAATCCATTAATTTTTCAAGTAGAATAAGGGAAATTCCATACATGAAAAGAAAATAATTACTATAAAGAGAAAGTAAATACTATTTGAAAGTAGTTACATGGTAATGACATGGCATACTGTGTTGTCACTGAAGGAGCAATCACAGGTGACATTGCTCAAAATTCTATCATCAACACTGAAACTGATGTTGAAACCACTTGTTCCATCTCCACAAGAATTTCTGCTCACATTCCAATGCTTATTCTGCAGCTTGGTTGATATTGTTTCAAGAACTTGCACTGAAATTCATTTCGAAATGTGGGTTTTGTCACAAAATGGATATTTGTTAAGTATGAGACTCAATCCCACAATGCTAATTTTGTGAGGTCTTTTGTTCATCATATAAACGAGGCATTTAGTTAATTATGTTTTACCTTGGTAGTAAAATTGACGCACCAGAAAACCAAATCCTAGGTTCAAGCCTCTGTTGAGGCAAAAAAAAAAACAATGTGTGCGTCTATATCAATGGCACAAAAGCATTCTAGTTCACTAAAAAATATTCGTTTAGCGAGGATTCATTTATCGAACATTATTTTAAGCCATTTTGCCCAAGTCGGGACCGGAGAAAATTATTTATTTGACGAAGTTATTCATTTATCGATTATTTATTTATCGAGTTTTAAGTGTAGTAGTAATAAGGTGTATTAATTAAAAGATCATTTCCAATAATATGCATGCAAGTAATGGATAACAGGGTATCCAGAAAAGACTCTCTTCTAAAAACTCTGACCTCTCTCTAACCTAATATATACTTTGCCTCCCTTGTTGTTCTTCCTTTTCCGGCGCTGGCCGCGCGCCAAGAGCCACCGGCACCGTGTGTCTTTTTCTTTCTTTTTTTATTCTTTTTTTGGCTATTTTCTTCTCTCTCCCATCTGCTTTGTAAAAGTAGGCCTACGATGTGCATGCTACTTTTTGGTGGGATTTTTGGTCGTCGGCAAGGACGGAGCTTAAGTATGGGCTAAGGGGGGCTCAGCCCACCCAGCCCTTTTTTATTTTTTCTATATAATATGTATGTCCAGTCCATCAACTCTTCAGTTCACTAGAAAATTAGCCTTTCAGCCCACCTAACATGAGCTACTAAAAGCAGGGGCGCCCCTGTTGGGGGGGGGGCCAAGGGGGCCATGGCCCGGAGCCCCCCCGAAAATCAATGAATTTAAGAGCTCCATGAAATTTTGACCTAATATTATATATATATACTGTATTTATATGAACAAGAAATGTATTATCTTAATGGTTAGTACTTATGTATACTAGACATGAGATTTGGTTTCAAATCTTGCAAGCTACAATAATTTTTGTTTATTAAACTAGGACTAGGAGCCAAATAAGTAGGTTTTTTTTCCTTCAAACCCATGACTATCACACGCAGTTTTTTTGATTTATTTTTTTATATATATTTTGGTTACTGGTTTTTTATGAAGGGCGAGGGCCTAAATTTTTTTTTTTTGGCCCTGAGCCTAAATTTGGACAGGGACGCTCCTGACTAAAAGTATATGTTACAACAAAAAAATGATTCCATTGGGATCACACTTTTATTTCCGACACCACGATTATTTCACACTCGAAAAATTACTTCAAGCAACATAGAAATAATCGTGAGTGGTACCTAACGTTTAAAAAATAGCGTCAGTGATGTCATTGGCGTTATAGTTACAGAAATGTCACTTGTGAGTAACATCAGACCCAATAAACATACATTGGCGTTAACATTTGTAGTGTGGTGCGGGAAGTAAAAAAATACATCATAAAGTATAAATAAATATTAGTCTTTTGCAGAAAATTTATGCCGTATAAATAACATTGGAAAAAAAATTCAGCCCACTTGACGAATTTTTTTTGGCTCCGTCCTTGGTCCTCGGAGATGGATGCAACCTTTCTTTTTCTGACAAGGGTCTGTTTTACTCTTTAGGACTGCTTTGTTGGAAAGCTTGGCTTTTGGCGATGGTTGTGGTGAGCTTGACTTTGAGGTTCCCCAAAAGTCTTGGTGGAAAACGGAGGCTTTGGTTAGGTGTTGTCTTCTCTCTATTCGAAGGGGAGTTAAGAAACTATCGTCGGTAATGGTTGTTTTAGGTTTTGGTTTGGTTGGACTGTAGCTTGGAGCTCTGATCGTGTGAATGGGTTTTGTTAAAATGCACATTGGGCACTTGTAATTGTTTCACCCACTATATTTAGAGGTGTATTTCCCTCACCTCACGACCTTGGTTTTGAGAAAGCGGCACATTCTCTTATATGAGTTTGGACTTATATTTTCTACGAGGTATCAAAGTCACCCCTTATAATGCGAATGTTCAGCCTATTTGTTGGCCTTATAGTGCCATTTATATGCCTTGTGTGACATATGACTCAGGCTCTTTATAGGCACACACTTGAGGATGCTTGTTGAATTGTCCCGCATTGGGCACTTCGATTGTTTTACCCACTATATTAAGAGATTAATTTCCCTCAACTCACAACCTCAAAATCAAGCCAGAGATCAACAAAATGATTTGGCCCATGCAATGCCGACTAGCCTCCAAGTTACTTGCAAGAATATCATCTCGATGTGGCCTTCCTTTCTAAGTCCAACGCCTCATCCTCCTCAAACATGGTACGAGAAAAAATTTATGCACCATTCCATTTCACTCATGTCGATGTGGCCTTCCTTTCTGGGTCCAACGCCTCATCCTCCTCAAACATGGTACGAGAAAAAGTTATGCACCATTCCACGTCACTCAATTACACAATTAGTATCCTATGATAAATTGTCTATTCCTCACAAAAACTATGCAACTGCTTTGTCCATTAATAAAGAACCAACTACAATTGGCGAAGCGAAACAAGATCCACGATGGCGGGCTGTTGGAGAGATTCCCACACTCTTGAATAATTAAAGAAATATGGTAGCACATTTATTAACACCAATTGGTTTTAATACAACGGTAAGCGCTTGATCTTAACATGGTATCAGAGCATCTCGATTTTCTCTCTCGTTATGTCAATTATTCCCTAAACCCTAACCCTTTTCTTTTAAAAAAAAAGAAACACAAAAATTCGCAGCTTTTTTTTTGGTTTCTACAGTAAGTTGCCAGTGATGATCGGATATCGAAACAAACTCCAATCGTCACGAAATTTTGAGGGTGTGTTCTTAATTCTTTCTTCTACGATTTGAACAGTGGAATTAACATTTGAGCGGTTCAATTTCTCTGAATCATCCGTCGACCGAACTGCATGTGATTCGGTGCCTCAGCAGAACCTTTCTTGCGACGATCGGATATTGAAACAAACTCCGATCGTGACGAAATTTTGAGGGCTTGTTCTTATCATTTTCTTCTACGATTTGAACGGTGGAATTTACGTTTGGAAGGTTCAATTTCTCTTAATCATCCTGAAACTGAACTGCTGTGATTTGGTGTTTCAGCTGAAGCTTTCTTGCGACGATCGGATATCAAAAAGACACTCTAATCGTGTTGAGAAAGATTGTCCACACTTCTGATTGAAAAATTGCGCAAGTGTTGAGACAGATTGCCCACACTTGAGGCGGGGTGTTGGAGAGATTTCCACACTCTTGAATACCTAAAGAAATACAGTAGCGCCTTTATTAACACCAATTGATTTTAATACAACGGTAAGCGTTTGATCTTAACACATGCCACAATGAGTGATGAAGCTAAGGCACTTGAACGAAACAAAAACTTGAGTTCAGTCCATCTTCCATCTTATAAGCAACCAATTTGTTGTAATTAATTAAGAACCAACTACAAATGACGAAGCGAAACAAGATCCACGATGGCAGACCGTAATGCATGATGAACTTGAGGCACTTGAACGAAATCCCTCTTCCACCTCATAAACAAGCAATTGGTTGTAAATGGGTCTATAAAACAAAGTTGAAGGTGGATGGATTCAGTGCTCATTGGTCACTACGGATTCTACAGATGCCGTTGTTTTGTGGTTTTGGTTGGTTTTCTTTCGTGTTATGATCGTCCGCATTAAGTCCGATGCTTTCCAATTGCTTCTTTTACCAAATCAAGTTCTCTTTAATAAGACAATATTTGGTATAATTGAAGTTCTCCCAATTATGTGTTTCTTTTGTTTTATTTGTATGGTCGTTTCCTGTAGTAGTTGGTAGTTTTCTGGTGGTTGTCCGATGTGGTTCCGACGCGTGTCTGGTTGTAATTTCATATTTTTAATAAATCTCTTTACCTGGAAAAAAATGGAATAGACGAGATATCCTTATTTCAACAAATTTTGTGTGAAATAGACTACACCTTTTAAAACATGTAAAAAGACTATCCTGCCCCCCATCTTCTCCTTCTATCTTCCAATTTCTCTTATTAACACACCTCCAATTTGCTCCATTAACACCATATCTTCCAATTTCCTCCATTAACACACCTCCAATTTCCTTCCATATTCCATTATCGGCCTTTCCATCTCCAACCCACTACCCCATTCCCCATTCCATTCAAACTCGTTACCAGTGAAAACCCAAAATCCAACTCGTTACCAGTGAAAAACACAAATTTCAACTCGTTAACATGGAAAAACACGATTTATACTTGTTACTAGTGAAAAACATGAATTCGAACTCGTTTTGAGATTTAGGGGTTTAGGAATTCAGGGGTTCGGAGGGTTTAGAGGGGTTCGGGGAGGGTTCTTGAGGGTCAGGTGGGTTTTTCGACGGGGTTCTGTAAAGGATTCATGGTTCAAGGTTGATGGGAGAAGATAGGGGTATTTTAGGTATAAAATAAGGGTTCAACCTTAATAAACAAGAATTTGTTGAAAGAATCTAAATAAGCAAAAATTTGTTGAAATAATCTAAATAACCTAGAGCCCCGAAAAAAAACGGATAACTAAGTATATATTTAGCTAGGATAATGATATGTGCACATACACTTCCACCACATCTAGCCAGTGATAAAAGTGTATCCATTACAATGAATGGAAAAAATTGTGTAGTGATTGTCCACTACACATTTTGTGTATTGGATGTACCACCCTCCATTTTGCTACCAACATCCAGCACGATTTCCTCGACTCTGCAATTGCCGGGAACAAAAATCGAAAAATGATATGTACACTACACATATTGTGTAGTGCACATACACTACCTAAAGTGTAGCCATAGATTAAAATGTACCAATTAAAATGAATGGATAATAAGTATGTACTGATTGTCCACTACACATTATGTGTATTGGATGTATCACCTTAAAAAAAAAAAAAAATAAAAAAAAAAAGGACTTTTCAATGCAAATGACAATTTTGCTTTTTCCATGTAGTAAATCTACGGTATATATTTCCACGGTCAAAACATCGTCAATCTTCAACAACTAAAAATAGTAGTACTGCTACTCTTCCACACAAAGAATTCCTACGTACAGGGTGCAACATTAGTAAATCTTCTTTAAAAAAAATGGTTTTATTATACTCCCTCCGTCCCGTAATATAAGTCTTTTTAACTATTTTTTGGTGTCTCAAAATATAAGTCATTCTCACATTTCAATACAAGATTAATGCATTGTTTTCACTTTCACACTAAACAATGCAATATTATAAGCCAATCCCAAAAAACAATACAATATTTTGCCTTAAAATATTAAAAAATAACTTATTTATGATTTTTCTTAATCTATGTAAAAAGTTCAAAAGGACTTATAATACGGGACGGAGGGAGTATGTGATATAACAAGTTGATTATGTAAGGATTAATTGATGGGAATTACCTTTGTTATTTTTTATTTTATGTTTTGTCCATTTTGAGTTTATATTTATCTTTGTGATGTTTATATCGGCTAAGTATATAGAGAGAGGGATTATTGATATTTGCATGTTTTTCGAATTGTTCTTTATAATGGGTTAAGCAATTCAACATATATATATATATATATATATATATATATATATATATATACACACACGATACACAACTTGTACCAATAACCATGATACTGAGTCCTTAAAAAAAATAAACCAAAGATACCGAGTCCCAGTATACGGAAAAGAAGGTTGTATCCGGAAGTCTGATTAACTTCAAAAATATAATGAATCCAGTAACTAATTAGACCTTTCGTTTTCGCTTGAGTTAAAAGAGTTAATCCGGTTTAATAATTCTGTTATGTCTCAATTTTATACAAACGTGATGTTTTTTTTGTTTTTATTATTTTTTTGTTTTTTGTTTTGACATTCCTAATATGAGATATAACAAACAATTGTCAAAGCTACAGACAAGTATCTTATTCCATGTTGACACTGCACATAAATTATAATAATGATACATACACAACGGTTGTGGCATAACAAGTGACACAACGCTGATATGCACTGTTGATCATATTAGATTTACATCATGATTAATTTAGACACATTATGATCAACGGTGTAGATCACCGTTGTGTCACTTATTATGCCACAATCGTTGTGCCCGTATCATTATTGTCGGCGCTTCTCCCTCACACCTTAAATAATAATTAATGGTCCTCTCACCTAAAAAATAACTAAACATGAGAAGAGTCACAAGTGGAATAAAATTCTGGAGATAAAGAATTTGCTTCCGTCCACATGTGATATTTTGGGAAAATCGTGGTCCTACATTTTTAATTGGTAACTAAAATCGCCAATTTTTTTAGGGGAAAAAAAGGCATATTTAAACACATGTCTCTTTATTTTTTATTCCCATTAAAAAGACGAAAGTTTTGTTAATTCGAACGATAGCTAATTTATAACAAAATTAGCCTCCGTCTAGACTAAAAAACTCAACACACCGTTGGACTACGACCCATCAAAAAGCTAGACTACGACCCGGCACTTGGCTGTGCTACATCAAACATAAACCACAACATGCAACAGAACTAAAGGGATATTGACGCTTTTGGTCTCTTATGTTTTGCTTTGTTTCAAAAATAATCTTTATGTTTCTGAATTACACTTTTGGTCCCATTATTTTTGTATTTTATTTCAATTTTAGAACCCCTTATGTTTCTGAATGATACTTTTGGTCCCTTATATGTGTATTTTGTTTCAAACTTAGGGGACCAAAAGTGGCATTCAGAAACATAATGATTATTTTTGAAACAAAGGTAAATCATGAAGGACCAAAAGTGTCAATATCACCAGAACCAAATAATGAATTAAAGAGATACGCGATGAGGAGAAATGATAAAAATACTGTGCCTTTAAGGTATAAGGCATAGAGTAATAATAGAGGCACAATAAAAATTACACAACGGATGCCACAACATGATTTCCGACCCTTGATTTCGATGGGTCCACATCACAATCAATTAACACTCATCAAAATCAAGGGTGGAAGATCATGTTGTGGCATCCGTTGTGTAATTTTTGTTGTGCCTCTATAATTACTCTAAGGTATAAGGTATACTCAGATAACAAACAATTTGATAAATATAAATTAATCTTACTTTTAATTCAAAATAACATAATAATAAACATTTTGGTAAAATCAAATGTATCTTGACTTAATTTTTTAAATAAACATAAAAAAAAAATTGGATATGTTGTGGGGATTTCTTTACATGGTGTATGAGAGATAACAGAGTAAACAATTTAGTAATCTTTATAATTATTAGAATGACCAATAACAAATAATTTGATAACAAATAATGATTCTGAACCACACAGTTTGAACGGTGTAAATAAAGTGACAATGGAAGGATAAAGAAAAAGTGCATGTATGATGTATAATTGAAACATAAGGTGAGTGCGAAAGTTCCTGAAAATAGTTGACGATATAAATTGAGAAATTATAATTTCAGGTTAGGACCCCATATCTCATATCAGGTCAAGTCAGATTTGATATTTTTTTTTAAGTTTTCCGTTGAAATTTTCTCAACCAGTCCGTTGAAATTTCCTCCCAGCACGTTGAAAATTTCCCCTCAGTTTGTTGAAAAAAGGGATGCACCAATGAAATTTCAATAGGCTGGGGGAAATTCCAATGGACTGGTGGAAATTTCAACAGGCTGGGAGGAATTTTCAACGAGGGACTTAAAAAAATATATCATGTCTGACCCGACCTGACATACAATATGAGAAGTGACCTAATAAATTCTACATTACTGCATGGAGTATGAACAGATTTGACTCTTTGATGTGATTGCTATAGTCCTCTCTCGCCAAAGTTGATTTTTTGAAAGATTATTATCAGCAACAAAAGAAAAAAGAAAAAGAAAATTAGAGAAATTTACGCTCGTCATGTGAAACTTGTATCAAATGATATAAATTATGATTAATTTATTTTTAACTTCTTATACATTGCATATAATCGTATTAATTATGTGAAAGAGAATAAAAATAAAAGTTTCTAAGCTATATATATACCATTTGTATAACGGTTATAAAATCATTCTAGAGTATGTTTTAAAAAATTTACAATTTGCAATTTGTATTGAGTTGTGTCATGTGTGTGTCCCTCAACAACAAGTGACAAATGAAAAGTTATCTTAAGCCACAGAAACTTTATCTATTACAGTAATCATGTAGATTGTAGACCTTTTGTGAAATAACCGCCCGACATAAACATAGAGAGAATGATCTATATCCAAATTCCAACCAATTAAATTGAGAAAAATCACTCAAATCTATGAAATTAATTAATGGCACTTCGGGGAAAGAAAATTAAAAGCCAGACTTCATGATATATTTAAGTTTCCATTTGAATTTAACGGTAAGAAAAAAAAAAAAAAAAAAAAAAAAAACTGACAGCACACACGAAAGATCTTAAATGTGCAGATCGAGAAAGAAATTGAATTACATTACATACCTTCTTCTTGAGGCAACAGTTGGGCAAATGATGTAATGAGGAGGAGGCGGCTGCTGAAGACAAACACCGTAATAATAAGTAAAAGAAACGGTGGCAGTACCGATTTACTACTCGGACGATAAACTGTGGGTTTTCTTGAAACCATTTTTTGACAAACAAAACAAGGCGGCTTCATGTCCATGAACGAAACGCTGGTCGTCTTCGTCCTACGTACGTAAGAATATTCAGAGAGTAATATATGTATAATATTATATAGGGGAAAAAAAAAAAGTGTCTATGGGGGTTACTTTTTTTGTTTTTTTGAGGGGTGGGGTTACTTCTTTTTATTTGGAAGTTAGGAGGTAGTTGCCCTATGGAAAATGTGTCATGGAACAATGAGACTATCTCGATGATAGATACATGGTAACAAAGGGTACTTTAGACAATGATTAAAATTTTGTGACATCTAATCGATAAAACTATAAAACTGTTAAATCGTTTTTGCTCTATTTTCTTCCTATTTTCTCCAACACAAGATAGTACCCTGATGATCGCGAAAAATGAGGCCCACTCCTGACGCATAGTCCATGTAAGATGCATCCACATTGCATTTTACTATCCCTTCCATTGGTTTCTCCCAACGATCCAGTAAAACACAACCATGAGCCTGGAGCTGAGATACCTGAGTGGCTTGTAAAAACTCTCGTGCCGCACCAACGGCTTAAGAGCAAACTCGAGATACATAGACCGCCAGGTGATAAAAAAATGACACTACAGCGTGCCTTCAAAATATGCCACATCTGGCAGACCAACTCCGCTAGCTCCTCCCGTTGTACCTGCTCAGCTAGAAACGCAAAAAACCTCGAAAATCCGCTGCCCTTCCATGACGTATCAGGTCTCTAAGGGCGATTGCTCTCACACCCTGGCCGCCAACTTACACTAAAAAAGAACATATGCCGTAGATTCGTCTGCAAAACCACATGTTAGGCAGCCACATGTCCCCACATTCCTTCTAACCAGATTCCGCGACACCGGTAAGCAATGATGAAAACACCGCCATAGAAAGTGTTGAATACGTGGAATGACGGAGACATGAATTGGATCTGAGATGGGCTAGTTGATTATATTTGGACAATCGGGTAGGCTTAATTAAGATGTTTTGATGACTTAAGTTGGATTATAGAGGTTTTTTGGTGTAGAATTTTTTTTTTGTCAGGTGGGCTTAGCCCACCTCAGCCCTGCATTCAGCTCCGTCCATGTATACATGGTTGCACAGAGACACCCCAACACCGCTGACACACCCTATCCGGCCCACCGGACCCAGAAGGGTTGGCGCTATTAGTCCTCTTCCGGTATAAAGATAATGCTAGACGATAACCCGTCTTCACCGTGTAAATTCCCACCGCTCATACTATCCAGGTGCCGGCCGTATGCGATTGGGGTATTCAAAATCGCATCACTCTCCCATGGCCTGAACACCTCCCTCACCAATGAAGCATTCCATTGTCGTGTTCTTGGAACTAGGAAATCAACCACTTTACAAGTCGTAGGAAGGTCATGGTCCGCATGGGCAATGCAAACAGACCGTGATAGGCAACCCAAGCATCACGGAAAACAAAGATAGAGGATCCATCACCGACTCTCCATCGTAGTCCACTCATCAGCAGATCTCGCCTATCCAACACTCCTCCACATGATTGACGGCCTTGATGTCATATTCGTAGGTAAGAACGTAGAATTGCATTAGTACTTTACCCGAAGGACTTGCCCCAATAATGACCCATGGCACACAAGAATACGTCATGCCTGTTTAGCCAAGAGTGCCAGGTTGAAACACTCCAGGTCCTTGAATCCCAACCCTCTCAAGTTCTTTGGCATGCAAGACGTTTCCCAATTTTTTCCTAACAGTGTATCAGTCGAGATTTACGTTTATTTTTCTACAACACCTCAACTTGAATCGTTTTTACTCCAAGGATATAACATGTTCTTGTTTTATTTTTTATATATTACATGTACAAGGCCGGACTAAAGGCTTATAAAGCCATTTTGTAATATAATGAGTTAGCATAGTAGAATTGTGGCCAGGGAAAACAATTGACACGTAACTAACTTATAGTCATGCCACTAAGCTGCCATACATGGCTTTAACTTAACAAGCATATCTAATTTATCCTTTCTATGTATATCCTAATTATACACACTAGGTTTATGAAAGCCGTGCAAGGCACGACTGCCCATGGTATTATTATATACAAAAGAGTAAAAGTTGTGAAATATGGGGGGTTATAATAAACTTAGTAACAAAACTGAAATTGTATGACTTATGATGGAAACATAAACAAACATATTAATAACATAACTAGCCATTACATAATTTTACAAAGACCTTGGAGTGCTCAACCGAAGTCATTACTAAAAATACATACCAAAACATGCACTTTCTAGAAGCACAAGGTGCCCAATTGCTACATATGATAGTTAGTGGGCAATAAGCAAAAGTGGGTAACATAATTAACCCATGTAAGGGCTTTGGTTTTCATATTATAAATCCATTAGTTGTGCCACACTGAAAAACTAATGGTTCTAATATGTAAACTTACCCTTTTCTGTTACCAAAAGGCCAAAAGTTGCAGCACATTTATTACTACCAAGGTTCTATATGGCTGGACCACACATGACTGCGCAGATTATATTTTTCCAGTCTCCTTCCCCTTAACCTTTTTCCTTGGGCTTTGCTGAATTCCTGAACCTGTGGCTGTTGTGTTTCCACCAGGACTTGGCATTGGAGAAGGTGGTGTTAGGACTGCATCAAGGTCACCAGTAGACACATTACTGAATAAAAGACTTCTTTTAGGACATGAAGTGGCTGCAGAAGATGCTCTTACAATCCCAGATGCATCAGCAATTTCTTCGATAGCCAGCTTTGTGTTTGGGCTGAAAAACTGATTCTCTGTTTCACCAAGTTGAGAGACAGCAAGTGATGAGTCCACACCATCTGTACAAGAACCACCTTCAATAGTCGTAGGGGCCCTTGATGGTGCACTTTGTTCACTAAGCTGAGAGACATGAAGTGACAAGGCCATACTAGCTGTAGAAGAACCACCTTCAATAGTCTCAGGGGCCCTTGATACTGCAATTTGTTCTTCAGTGTACAGTTTCACAATAAGGCAGCTTCTTTCTGTGATTCCCCTGAATGATTTTTCATGATGCTTCACAAAGCAGATGACAGGTTTTCGGTAGATTCTTCTTTCGATTTCATTGTTCAAGGGAGCATTCTACAAAAGGAAGACAACAACACACATATACATGATGTAAATTTAAGTTAAAAAGAAAGGGAAAGAAATAAACAAGCAGCGTCTCCTACAAGTGTGTGTATATATTAAAAGTGTCATATTAAAAGGACACAAGTGTACATAAATTAAAAGAACAAACATAAGAAACAACAAAGCAGAACTGGTATTAGTAGAGAACCAGATCTTAGAAATAGGTCACAAACCTGATAAGCTGCTCCTTTAATTTCTGCCCCCGTAAACCCTGTTAATTTTTCCGCATCCGGAGAAAACATAGTAGCTGATAGTGTCCCGGTTTCATCATTCAGGAAAACACCAATATGGCAGCTGCATTTTAAGAATGGAATGTGTTAGTCATTGAAATGAAGTTCTTAGAATAACAGTTGGGTGAAAGAAATACCGAGCCTCAAGTCGTGTTGCTTTGTCACACGCTGTACATGTGGTATCCCAGCCTACTGGTGCTTCAAAACTTTTACCACAGTTATGACAAGCACAATACCACAGCTTATTTTGTGCAGGAAGCAGGTGTATAGTGCCTGATATCCAACCAGCCTTGACCTGTTGAATGTTTAAAATAGAGATAAACTATTAAGTAAGTGGGTTTAAAAGTAATTTTGTATCATTTATTTTGTTCAGCTACATACCACATCCTGATTTGCTTCAAAGTCTCTAACTGGGACAATCATTTCGTCTGTCGGTGGAAGAAGAAGCCTGTTAATGTCTAAGTAAGCTTCATCGTCCACAAGTTTTTTGATTTCTTCAGCATTCCTAGTATACCTGTTTAGAAAGGAACATGTCATACAAAAACCGGAAGAAAGGAAGGAACAATAATATACCAAGCAAGCAGTGGGTCAGCCTCTGGATAAGGTGGGTCATGAAGGAAGAAGGAATTCTTCTTAGTTGTTATACATAGACCTAAGCAAATAGGAAGAGGTAGCTGTATTACAAAATGAAATAAATTTTTGTAAGTAGATTTAGGGGTAGAAATTAAAAGTTACCATGGTGTGTAGTGATTTTCAAGTTGCCACCGACAATGATTGTTGGCTGGGGAAGTCTTGCTGAAATGCTGTAGTCTTCATTGTCCAATGTGTCCCCCCACAGGCGCAATGCCATGATTTTTTTCCTTTGGTAAAATTAAAGCATATGAGTGTGCATGATGTGGAATAATACAAGACCATTTATCACAGACTGAAATAGTGAACAAACATGCATCAGTAAACGTTTTTTTATTCAGTCTTTCGTTATCATACTCACGTTTTTTCTGCGTATGTCTTTCGTACCTATTATAAACACATAATGTTACTGTGGTTGGTCCATTAACACTTCTTTATACACAATATTTTTGGTTGTGTTTGTTTTTTCAGCCTTGAAAAAGGTAGGAACAATAAGCAATTTAACACAACATGCAGTTTTTGCACGTGATAAGGCCACATAAAGTTGTCCATGTGAGAATACGGGATCTTTAAGATACACACCCACAAAATCGAGTTTGACCTTGTGATTTATTTATTGTCATTACAAAACATAATCTAATAGGAAACTGTATTCTTTTGTAAGGTATTGGTGTAAATTCCCCATTAGTAGGGCTCAATGGAATTCTATGTATGAAAACAGCTTTGCCAGCATGGTCTCCTATTGTTATTTTCGCATGTATTACATTTTTATCTAGTTGTCTACAAATTAAACGTGTACCGTTACATAGTCCTTCAGATGGGTCTAAATTTCTAAGCAAAATAATTGGTGCATTAGGTTTCAGAACTAATTTGTGGGGTGGTAACCCATTAGGAGTGAAATTATTCAGCATAGCTTCATAATGGCCCTACTCATCTGGATTCAAAGTTTGATCAAAGCCTATGTATTCAGTTTCGACACCTGGAAATTGCTGAATCATTTGTTCATTGATCTCATCCACAAATACGTTTTTGGTTGTAAGAATGGCTCTGTTAATATAACAGTTTGCATTATGATTAGATGCTTCAAAAGATGGGAACACTTTATCAATGAGTAAATTTAGACCATTGTCACTATGTTTGTTTTCTATCAGAATATCAATAGGTAATTCTATAGACTGACTGTCATTCTCTTGATGTTGTCCTTCACCAATTTGCAACAAAAATATGGTAAAGGCAGGATCAAGACGTGCACGCATGTTCTGGATAAGATTAAGTTTGGTTAACCTAAGCCATAAAGCTGATCGTATTAAGGATGCATCAATTGTTTCAGACTTGGTACCTTGTGGGACGACTGGTAGAATTTGTCTAAAATCACCACCTAATACAACAACTTTACCCCCAAAAACTTCTGAACTATTCGTAAGGTCTTTTAGTAAGTCATCAAGTGCTTCTATTGCATTTCTTTTAGACATTGGTTGTTGTCTTCTTCTAAAAAACCACAAGCCAAAGCTGAATCATGATATGATTCAAAGGCCTAACCCCGGTAATTTTTTAAGTCATCAAAAGACTTAGGACCTTTTACCTTGGACAAGAGTAACTTTAAGTAATAGCGTTCACCCTCAATCGGATTTACAGTTACTATTCGGCCTGCTGGATTGCCTCTACTCCGTATCTTCCACCTTTTTTTATTATCATTTTCGCACACAAAAGAATCAGGAAATTCCCCGTAAGTGTGGTTTTTCTGTTTTGCATGTAAATTTGTATTGTTCATAACGAAGAACTCTGTAAGCATAGTTTTTTTATTCAACGGATTATTGATTACATTTTCCAGTTTGTGCTTGTAATTAAAGTGTATTGGCTGATACTTTTCCAGGTGAACTTGAAGTTGAATAACAACTGGTTTCATATCACCTAAACAGAACTTGAAAATCCGCCAAGAAGCTTCCGGTGGAGATATCCATTGGCCGGATTGGTATTGCTCAATTTCATTTATTTCTAATTTGGAAGACTGATCTGATATGTTAAATAGTATTCTATCACTTCCCTTACATATGTATTTATATATGTATTTAACTGCTTTTACAGTAGAACAAATCTCAACATTAATATGACAGTCATATTTTGCAAGTAAATACGGGTTGTATGGGACAACCCATCTATTGTCTAACCATGCATTTCTAACTTTCACTCGGACACCGTTGTTTTTCCTTTTGTAATTTGGGTATGCATCTGAGCTTACCATGGTTTCCTCAAAGAAGTTCTTTGGGTATGAGTTCCTACATAACCCTGACTTTTTCTTACAAACGTTTGTTGGGTTCAATGAACCACACGGCCCGTGAAGCATGTTCTTAACAACTAACTTATACAAATGCGGGAAAATTTTTTCATCGGGTAATTCTGCTGAAACGAGCTTATCAAACTCTTCAGGTCTATAAATTTTGTAATGTGGCTTCAAAATCAGCAAAAAATGGGCATGAGGTAAACTCCTCTTTTGAAATTCAATGACATATGTATAAGCAGCAACTTTACCAAACAGATTTTTTTTGAAAAGGTCTATTTTCAATTCTTCAAGTTTAGCTCTAAATATCCTAGCTAATAAATCAGGACGGTTTTGTGCTTCTTCTCCTTTGTTTAAGAGTTCTTTAATTTCTGGCCAGTTAGAATTGCATGTGATAGTTAAAAATATATCGGGCTTAACAAACTTACGCACTAAAGACATTGCGTCTAAATATTTTTCCTCATATGCCTAGGGCCACCGGTAAATGCTGCAGGCAAAACAGTCCTTTGCCCGATCTTAGCAGCATCGGTTTCCCCAACAGACACAGCATCAACTATTCCTTGTAAGAACTCTTGCCTTATATTTTTTTGTTGTACTCTAAAATAGTCTAATCTTTGAGTTTCAAGTTTTACAAACATGTCAATAACAAAAGCCTACCAAACTGCAGGAGGTATGATTCATCATTCTGTCTTATCTGATACTTATAACAGTAGTACTCTCTTATTGAAACATAATTACTATCATCAACAACAGAATTTAAGGCTTCATTTTCTTGGCCAATTAATTCTTGTACACTATTGGCATTACATGGATCAATTAATTTACTATTTTTTTCATCCCTTTTGCGTTTACGTGAGTTATTTTTTACACCAGTCTTACTTATTCATTGATGCCATCCTAGTTGACCATATGGAAACATAAGAGGATACTGAAGAGGATCATAGCAACCAAAGTAGTACTGTATTGGATGTGAATGACCATTATGAGTATAGACTTTAATGTTTCGTTGTTGATTAGCCGTTCCATCAACTAATATCCCAGCAACCTGTGGGACAGTTGGTTTATTATAGATTCTCTGATCAATTTTAGGGTTACAAAATAACACAATGTCCAAAGTGTCAAGGTTAGGTGTCATGCGTAAATCACGAAAGAATTTAGCGTAAGGATTTTCAGCAAGCACTGTTAAGATCTGTGCAAGGGTCATTTCATAAAGGCGAGGGCATTTAGCTAACCTGTTGGCCAATTCATATTCAGTATCATGAAAGTAGAATTGTAGGTTGTTGGATTTCTCGTTTGTGCCTATAAGATCATCCATAAAATGGTAAACCTGGCCCTGGACACGAAAGGTGTAGATTCCTTTATTAAGACATGTCAACTGTTTATCATATTTCGCTCCGAATGATGTGAAAGCCAAATGATTATTGTATGTTCTAATTGATGCCCTAAAATTAATGGAATCCTGTGGTTTTTCAGTCAGCAGGGCTGCAAGGACTGAGGGTAATTTGGTGCTAGCTAAAGCAACATCACCGGATGAACATCAGAAATTTTCAGTCTCGTGCAATATTTTCTTAGCTAGACAATGTTTGCACACAAGCACTGTCCTAAGTTTATCTGATGCCTCAACAACCACATCAAGCAGATCTCTACCTGCCTTACCAACTGCATGATTAATTTTTTTAGTAGAAGCCTTGACTTTCAATGTGGAATTACCACTGGAAGTGGAACACACAAGGTTGGAAGGCACAGAACCCACATGGGATGCATGCCTAATACTTCGGGGGTAAAGGCCATGGCCCACAACAGATTGTGTTTTAGACAAACATGGCTGTAGTAAAGCGTTTCTAGAATTTTTTTGTTGGGAAGAACCTGACAATGGTTGGGATAGTTTTTCATTAACTGAACATGGCATATTTATTGGTTGATCAACACAATTAGCTGCAAGTGTTTTTGTTACCTTGCCCCTATTCTTTTTCTTTTCATTCCATCTGATAATTGCTAAACGTCTGTATACTCTTTTATCATGCTGAAAGTTACTATTTGTGGGGATGTTAATTTTTTTGGGTTTCTTCTTGGCTTTCCAACGTGATATAGCAAGAGCTCTATATGTTTTGGTCTCTATATTACTGTAGGATTTACTTGAAAGAATACGATCATTCAACTCTAACTGGACCACAGCTGACACACAACTCTTGTTTCTAGGCATTTATTTTTTCTCTTTTTGATATGTATATGTAATAACTAAGTAGAAAACAACACCTAGGGTAGATATATTACCTCAAGAGACAAAAACAATAGGCAAACAATAAATTGTTTATCCAAACCAATTAATTTAATTCCTTTATTGATAAGAACAGAAAGTAAACAAAAGCTGGCATAAATTCTCATAAAATTACAAGCAAAGCAAGAAAAAGGCACACAGTGGAAAAATGTTCGAATGAACATACCTGAGCAGCAGCCACCGGAGCAGTAGGCATCACAGAAACAAGGCAACAATGCAATATCTTTTTTCAATCCTTATTTGACCTTCAATCCTATCAGACAATGTAATGGACAAAAAAACAGGATGTTAAAAAAGGCACAACCAACACGATGGAATGTAGGTAAACAGCAAGAAGGACATATAACCGGAGCAGACATGAATAAAGATATCAGTACAAGCATAACAAGCAGGCATACATTGTAATATAAAACATTGTAGTAAAGCTGAGAGATTGCATAAATCACACATCGCACACCCAAAATCCATATATAAATATACAGTCAATCTGGATCTGTATTGATCATTATAGACCATTTTATGGAGAGGAAATGGTAAAGGTTTAATACATATTTATTGGTTTCATATGACAAATCTCTAAGGACTATCATTATCTTTACCTAAAGACCTAAAGACTAACAAAAAACACTACATACTGACCTACTGACTATTCTTAAACACTGCAAAATCTGCAGTCCATCCAAATATGATATCATGAAGCAATACTACAATCATTTAATATGCAGGCAGGTGAAAAAACCAAGAAAACAAGATGGAACAAAGCTATAAATGCAAGACACCTTTAATGATATCTTGAAAGACCAAAAGAACTTAATAAATAAGAAACGCACAAAGCTTAACATAACAACAATAAACACTGCATAAAGACCTAAGGACTCCCTATTTTTAGAGACCTAAGGACCATCTTTAAGCACTGCAAAATCTGCCTTTCATTCCAATATGATATAATGAGGCAACACTACACATGTATATCACCTAAAATGACTGCAGATTCTTAAATCAAATACGACTTCAATCTTAATGGCTGTTTAAAAAAAGCTAATGGAGACCAAAAAAATTGTGAGCAGATTCTCTACATGAACTAATATAAAAAACAACCCAGTATGTGATGCATCCATACATATTTATTGGTTACACATGACATGTCTCTAAGGACTATCATTTATCATCACCTAAAGACCTAAAGACTAACAAAAAAAATATACATACTGACCTAAGGACTATCCTTAAACACTGCAAAATCTGCAGTCCACCCAAATATGATATTATGAAGCAATACTACATTCATCTAATATGCAGGCAGGTGAAAAAACTAAGAAAACAACATGGAACAAAGCTATAAATGCAAGACACCTTTAATGATATCTTGAAAGCCCAAAAGAACTAAATAAATAAGAAACACACAAAGTTTAACAGAACAACAATAAACACTGCATAAAGACCTGATGACTCCCTATTTTTAGAGACCTAAAGACCATTTTTAAGCACTACAAAATCTGCCTTTCATTCAAATACGGTATTATGAGGCAACACTACACATGTATATAACCCAAAATGACTGCAAATTTTTAGAGCAAATATGCCTTCAATCTTAATGGCTGTTTAAAATAAGCCAATGATGACAAAAAAAATTGTGAGCAGATTCTCTACATGAACTAATATAAAAAAAAAAGTCAGTATGTGATGCAGTTGCAAGAACAACATTAAAGAGCTATGGACAAAGTAACTCAATCATCATTTATAAGGCAAACACCGAAACATGCATTAATGAAGGAAATAAGAGTTAATTTCGGTGGGTAGAGGAAAGGAATCAAGAAGAACCTTAACATGCAGTGAGTAAGCCTGGAACATCTGAGGGGTATTTAAAGCCAATAAGGGCTGGCAAAACAGTGTAAAGACCATTAGAGTGATTATTGTTATTATACAATGGATATTAGACCGGAAATCAACAATTATACATACCTATGTAGATCTGAGGCAGATTGAAGTGACTTTTTTGCTCTCAACCTGTAGCAAGACAATATCCAAGCTCCTCTGTCCGGGAATGCGAAGAAACCAACAGTCATTCGGCTGTGTTGTAACTTTTGACATCAGCATGAGTAAAGCCTCCTAATTTCACAGCAATTTCTTTGATTGACACAAATTTTCCATCAGCTGAGAGGGGCTTAGGGAGGCAGTAATGACAACCGACCCCTTAGATGACGTGAATTGGCTGGCGTACACCTGAATCGCCATATGATCCACCGTGTAAACCCTAAAACCGGCGGATAATGGTTTGACTCTGTGGATATTTCCCGTTTGGAGAACTGAAAGTGCTGTCATTTGTTTTTAGAAAATGAAAATAGAAGTAGAGAAGTAGATATTTTCTTCTCTTATCTCTTAGTTAGGTTGATACGTGGCAACCACATATATACCTAAAATCACCAACGTGTCCCCACCCCAGGCTTTTCCCCTTCCTTTTAATATATAGGTATATATAGATAGATATAGATATTTACACCCCCCACACACCCACACACCCACACACACACACACACACACACACACACACACACACACACACACACACAGATATATATATATATATAACATACACGTATTATAACATACACGGCTGATATTTTCTATTGTGGGAAAGGGACTATGCCTTTCAAATATTTGGGTATGTGGGTGGGGCAGAATATGAAAAGATTGAAACCGTGGAATGAGATTATTCAGAAGTGCAAGAAAAAGCTAAGTACATGGAAATGGTCTTCTCTGTCAGAGGATGGTAGATTGGTTCTCATAAAAGCTGTTGTAAGTGCTCTTCCGCTTTTCTTTTTCTCCATCTACAAGCCTCCTGAATGTGTGTTAAAATTATTGGAAAGTGTGAGGTCTTCTTTTTTTTGGGGCAGGGGTGGTTCTTTAAATAAAATCTCTTAGGTTGTTTGGAAAAAGTTACAAGCTCCAAAGTCTTTAGGGGGTATCGGGGTGGGTAGTCTCAGGTTACAGAATTTGGCTCTTCTTGGTAAATGGTGGTAGCGGTTTCATTCTGAACCGAATGCTTTGTGGAGATATATGATTGTGTCGATTTATGGTGTTGAGGGTGCGTGGGATGTTGATGGAATTAGGAGTGGGGGTGGGGGGATTTGGAAAGGTATTGTAAGTTCTGCTGTAATCTTTAAGAATGTTGGTGTTAATTTGTTGGGGTCGGAATTTTGGGTGGTGGGGGATGGGAGTAAGGTGAGTTTTTGGGATGATAAATGGGTAGGAGCAGTTCCTTTGAAAATTGCTTTTCCTAGGCTTTTTAGGTTGTCTTTGAGCAGGGGTGTGGCTGTTGCAAGGGTGGTGACTTGGGTGGGAAAGAGACGTAATTTTTTTTGGTCATGGAGAAGAAGTTCGAGGGGCTTTGAGGAGGAGGAGGTAAGGGAGTTGGAGAACTTAATCAATTCTGTTTGTAGCTTCACAGGTGAAAACGATAAATTACGGTGGAGTCTATGTACAAATGATATCTTTTCGGTGGCCATTCTGAGGAAAAAGCTAGAGTTGGAATTTTTAAAAAATACTTTTTCGGAGCGGGAGAAGGTTGCAAAGTGGAACAAACTTCTACCTTCGAAAGTTAATTTATTCATGTGGAAGGCAAGTCTCAACAGAATTCCAACAAAACCGAATCTCATTTATCGCGGTATTGATATTCATGACTCTTTTTGTCCGTTGTGCTACAAGTTTGAAGAATCTATTAATCATCTTTTGTTCGCTTGCGATGTTTCATTTTTGATTTGGTCGCATGTTTTAAGTTGGTGTAAGATAGCTGGGTTAAATGCATTCTCCTTTTGTGATTTATGCATCCTTTACGCCGGTCCGTCTCCATTGTCTTTGAACTCCCGTTTATGGTCAGCAATAGTTGGTGTCACTGCCTGGGTCATTTGGAATTAGAGAAATAAAGTCATTTTTAATTCGTTTGTCATTAATCCGGAATTGATCTTCAGAGAGATTCAGAGGTTGTGTTTTTTCTTGGCTTTCGAATGCTAGTTGCCTCAGGAAGCTAGAATGGGAAGATTGGAAGGCAAATCCGATGATTGCGGCTTCTTGAGACCTTAGGAAAATGGTTTCGATTTTCATTGACGTGGAGATCAAGGCTATTGCTGTGACTTGGTTTGTTTGCGGAATGATTAGTTTGAGGTTGCTTCTTTTATAGTGTTTTATTTGAAAATTGGTATCTTTTACCTAGAACTTTAAAATTTGTTTGTAATTTTTTAGCATCTTGCTGATTAATGAAAAGTTTCTTGGCTGTTCAAATATATATATATATATATATATATATATATATATATATATATATATATAAGGTTCGCGGACGTTGAGACTGGCACGAAAGTCTTCAAATAATATTCGTGAAAGCCCCTTAGTGAAAATGTCGGCAATCTGGTAGCGGGAAGGGACATGAAGTACACGGACGTGGCCACGAGCAACTTTTCCCGGACAAAATGGATATCCATTTCAACGTGTTTGGTGCGCTGATGTTGCACGGGATTTCGGAGAGGAATATGGCACCGACATTATCGCAATAGACAAGGGTGGCTTTATGGATCGGACAATGAAGTTCCAAAAGTAGGTTGCAGAGCCAACATGATTTAGACACGATCTTGGTGACACCTCTTTACCCAGCTTCGGCACTGGATCGAGACTGTGTGGGTTGGCGTTTAAAGGACCAACTGATTAGGTTATCACTGAGAAAGACACAATAACCAGAGGTGTATCATTGAGTGGTAGGACAACCACCCCAATCAGCGTTGGTGTAGAAGACAAGGGAAGAGACTGAGGATTTGTAGAGGTGGAGGCCGTAGTCAAGTGTTCCTCGGAGATAACGCAGAATGCGTTTGAGAGCATTCATATGAGTGTCCTTAGGATCATGCATATGTAGAATAAGAGATGTTAGGTCTAGTGAAAGTCAAGTACTGTAATGCCCTAGCAATACTGTGGAAGTGAGTAGGATCATCGTAGGGAGAACATGACTTGGAAAGTTTAGACAGAGTGTCCACGGGTGTGGAAACAGGTTTGCAAGAATGCATGCCTGCACGCTCAATTATTTCTTTGGCATATTTTCGCTGGCTGAGAAAGAGACCCCTGGAATGGCGAGTAACAAAGATGCCTAAAAAATAACAAAGGGGTCCAAGATCATTCATAGCAAACTCGGAGGCGAGAAGTGACATAATGGATTTCCGAAGTCGTTCTGATGAGGCAGTGAGAATAATGTCATCAACATACAGTAAAATGTAGACCATGTCAGAGCCTTTACAGTATATGAACAATGAATGATCAGATTTGTTGTGTGAAAAGCCAATGGAGGAAACATAATCTGCAAAATGTTGATACCGGGCTCGAGGGGCCTGCTTCAGGCCGTAAAGAGATTTCTTAAGGCGGCACACATAGTTTGGGTGATGTGGATCCTGAAAACCCATGGGTTGATGCATATATACGGTCTCATTTAGGTGACCATGAAAGAATGCGTTCTTGACGTCGAGTTGATGAACATGCATGACTTTGATAATGCCAGGCTGAGAACCGTTCGAATTGTTGCTGGTTTGACCACGGGACTGAATGTTTCATCACAATCTACGCCAACTTGTTGAGACCTTCCATCACTATAAGACAGGTGTTGGTCCCTTGAAAAGGCTTTGGTTAAGTTTAGAGGGGGGGGGGGGGGGTGAATAAACTTAACACTTAAAACATTGGAGTTAACAAATTCCGCAACTTCAGCAGCCTTTTGATCTTTCAGGAGTCTGCTGAGACTTCAGTAGTCTGCTGCTAAACAGTAGTCTCCTGAGTTGAGTTTGCTGAATTTGTGCAGCGGAATAATATCAAAATTAAGCCTTAAAACTTGTTGTTAAAAGTGATACTAAATATTAGATACTCAGTAGTGCAAGTGTGTGATTTCAGTTGCTAGATTCAGTAGGTTGATGTATAAGATAAACTAAGTGCAGAAAGTAAAGTAAGTAGGCAGATTTTATAGTGGTTCCAGGTGATGTAATCCTGTCAGTCCACTCTTCTCCTGTGATGTTGGAGGAAATTCACTAGAGATCTTTGATGCAGCTTTTACAAAGATTCCTAAGTTGTTTGTCCTTCACCAATAACTATGGCTTCACAAACTGAAAACTGGGAACAGGTAGGATTGCTGCTCCTGAGTCTTCCACTGGTCCTTGAAGGGTAGAATTGCCTCTTCACCAGCTCCACCACAAACAACAGTCTTTCACACCCAACAGATGCTTCACTGTCTTCAGCAGGTTCTTTATAAAATAAAAAATGAATCAAATAAATGATTCAGTTGCAGCAGCTTGATTAGGATGATGTAATCAGCAGCTTGCAGTCTCCAAGTGTGTAACCTTGATGCAGCTTGAATACAGAATACACTTGAAGAAATTTACTAGATCAGCAACCGTATGCTCAGCAAGTTCAGCAGGGTGTTTTTCAGCTTAGTATTATCACTTAAAGTTTATCAAAATTCATCATCTTTTTCTGAGTTGAAAGTCCTCTATTTATAGGTAGGGATGCATGTGACTTGTATTTGAAATTCAAATGTGACCGTTCCTTGTTTTTGTCCCATCTGATTTGCAGTCTGTCACTATTCATAGGACTGACACTGTCAGAATTCCTTTTTGACAGTGTAGTCTGTCCACCCCTTTGACTTGTATCCAATGGATAAAAATATGAATCATCCCAACGTCTTTTTAATCTCAACCTTTGATTTTCTTGATAAGTCAGAGGTAGTTGGCTGTCCTTATCCATGTGATTTTCCAAAATAATCTTGAAATAATCGAGGTATATATCAGTAGGTTCATCAGTCTACTGAAGTACCAATTAGTCCGCTGAACTCATATTACTGTATATAAAATACAATGCAGCTGATTACTTTTATCTAACTTTTATTTGTGAAGTTAGATTACATCATTTTAATGATAACTAAGTTCCAAACATCATCCAACTTATGGAACTTAGACCTTCTACACAAGGTATATGTAATCAGTTTAGGTCATCACAGACTTGCCTAAATTCTGATTCCATATCCTTGACTTTAAATACTAAGTTTGATCCCTTAGCCTTCTGTAACTGAGTTTGAATCCTCAGCCTTCAGTCTTCAGTCTTCAGTCGGTTCAAGACTAGTCTACTGACCTATCTACCCTACTGACCTAGACCAGTCTACTGATATCAATCAGCAGGCCTTTATAGTGCTTGTTTGATCAAACCTATTTATGAATCAAACTCTAATAAACCTATACATTTGATCTAGACATCTTTTTGCCTTTGCACTATAACAGCTAGTATGGCACTCATCATCAAAACTAAGAAATAAGTCCAACAATTTCCCCCTTTTTGGTGATGATGCCACTACCCTCACCTAATCAGCAAAGCAAAAAGATATACAACAAAAAACAGAACAAATTCAGTCAATTCTCATTATAATCATTGTTCAGTTATTACAACTAGATACAGCAAAGATAACGAATAATAAGTATATGCTGATCTATTGTCTCTTTTCTCTTTCTCTTCTAGCCTTCTCAGCTTGTTCTTGATAGGCTCTGATTTGTTCTATCATATCCCTCATCCATTCATTTTCAATCAGTGTAAAATCAATGTAGGGATTGACTTGCTTCCACCAGTTCCATGCTTCAGGGAGGATAAGATTAATTTCATTCACTCTGAATCCAAACTTCATATACAGCTCCTTGAATTCATCCAGTGAGTCCCTTGCTTTTGTAATAGGTAGCACCTTATCACCTTTGCTACTTCTTCTGCCTCTGTTGCTTGCCCTTAAGGCTCTGACTCTTGCTTCTCAAAATTTCAAACCCAAGAAAGAGTTAAGACCTTCATGAAACCCCATGTCATGATAAGGTCTCCTCCTGTTGTAATACTCTTTCTTGTACTGTCTAAAAAGATCATCAGTGAGTTGAACTCTGCCAGGTGCAGGTTGCCTGAAAGCATTTGTATCATCTGTCCATCTCTTCTATGCAAAGAGTCTTGCAGCCTCCTTTGCTGCAGCTGATTGGCCCTCTTCCCCCTTAGTGACATCATCAACAAAACGGGAGATAAGGCCATGAATACTCTCCTGTGAGATAACCACTCTATGCAGTTGGCCTTCCATAGCTCCAGTTCTTGTATCAAGTGAAGTTATCCTTGATTGCAAGGTCTCCTCCAGTCTATTGATCCTTTCAGTCAGTTTGGGATCAGGCATATCAGGTTGTTGTGCAGCAGGCTCAGTAGGTTCAGGTGTTGCAGCAAGGTTGTCAAGTTTCTGATGGATAGAAATAAGTTGATCTTTCAGAAAGTTATCTTCTGCAGTATTTCCAACCTTGATGCCCCTCACATCTAGTATCAGATCATTCACATCATTTTGAGTAGATGTGAAGTTTGAAGCAACTGTGGCAGTTGATTGTCTGTTTTCATTTACCATCTTCATCAGTTCTTCAAATCTTTCTTCCTGTCTGTCCAGTTGTGTCCTTAACTGTTGCATATCATGCCTTACAGTCCTTAACTCATTTAACACTTCAATTGGCACTTCACTGGTCATCCTTCCACCAGTGGCTTCATCAGCAGGCTCCTCAACATTGTAATGTGGCCTCTGATTGCTTATCACCATTGCCCAACTCCTATCCAGTCCAGCAGGGTTAGGTCCTTCATATTCCTCCAGGATAGGATCAATGGCAGGTTCCTCAAAAACAGGTACAAATGCCTGAGGGGGATTAACATCAATATCTTCTTCTTCAGGCATCTGAAACTCCTCATCACTGAAGTCAAAGTCTAGCAGCTGCTCATCCTCATTAACAGCAGTCTGCTGACTATCTTTCCCTTCAGTGGTCTTGCCTCCAGTAGGCTCCACTACAGCAGCCTCATCAACAACAAGGGTTTCCTCCAAACCCAAATCAGGTTCCAACCTTTGTCCAGGTGCTGTTTGAAACTCAGCAGCCTGTACCTCATGTTCCAACCTTTGTCCAGGTGCTGTTTGTACCCCAGCAACCTATACCTCCTCTTCAATTCCTTGTGGATTGAAAACATCCTCATTATCCACTTGGAATCCTTCTGCATGACCAATCTTGTGCAGGATGATGGCAGATTTAGTAAGAGTGCCCTCAAAGTCAAATCCATCCTGATATTCAATGGATTCCTCTGAACTGACACTAGGTTCAATGAAATCAATAACCTTCTCTCCATCCAAATCCTCACTCTGTTCAACATCAGTTTGTACAGTAGGCTCTACAACATGAAATGTAGAAGATTCATCAGCTAGCCTACCAGCACTCAGATTGATTCATTCATTGGTCAATGCTTCCAAATCATCCATGGTGAGATCCTGTAGATCCTCATCCATCTCTCCAGTCTGCTGGCCCTCAGCAGACTTACCAGTAGCAGTAGACTGTTGTGCAAGTTGTTCTAAGATTACTGAAGTCCCACTGGTTCCTCCTGGTCCAGAGGGGAAATCTCCTCTAGAGTCTGATGATGAGGAAGAATCATCATCACCATCTCTTGGATCTCTAAACTTGATACCTTCCTCTTTCTGTTGTTCATCAAACAGATCCATCAGTCTTGATTGCAGCAGGGTGGTATCAACTAGATCCAGCAGGTTCTCTACTCCCAATTATTCAAAAGCCCATTCTTCAAAATCTGTCATAGGTTCAGCAGCTGGCTTTTGTCTCTTGTAGAAACCAAACTTCCATTGGAAGTATTCAGCAATTTTCTGAAGTTTGGGATCTACATACTCTTCAGTTTTCTTTCTTTCTTTTACATGCCTTTCAAATGGCATAAAAGATCTTCTGGGAGCAGCTCCAGTGCCTTGTTGACCTCCAAAGGTTCCAACAAGTAAATTCATGGTTTATTCAACAGATGTTTGAAAGTCAGTAGGTTGCTGAGATTGTACATTTGTACCTACTATTTCCATCTGTACCACACTTGGTTCCCCCTGACTTACATGCTCATCAGCAGGGTCAGCAGCAGACTGCTCTTCCCCCTGAGTTCTTGCCACACTTGCAGGGTCTTCAACCAAGTCTTCAATTACCTCTTCAACTACCACAGCAGGTTCAGGTTCAGTGGTTTGCTGTGGTTCCTCAGTAGATACTACATCAGCCTCAGGGTCAGTAGACTGCTGTATATCTTCAACAGTTTGCTCAAAAACAACCTGTCCAACATCAGTAGACTTGACAACCTCTTCAGATGAGGAGTCAGTAATCACCACAGGCGGAATGATAGTTAAGGGCTCAGCTTCAACAGCCTCTTCTTCCTCTTCTACTGATGCCTCTTCTTGGGCTCTCTGTGCCTCCAAAATTTTCAATTCTTTTCCTTTGCCATGCTTTTTCTTTTTGGCAATCTCCTTCATTCTTTTGGAGAGAGGTTCATCATCATCTTTTCCAGTAGATTTTCTCTTTCTACTAGCTTCCTTCTGTTGTTCCCTTAAAATATCAACAATAGTTTTTCTTTCAGCTACAGCAGGGTCAGTAACCTCCACTTGACCCTCAGCAGACTCAGCAGTCTGTGCTGTTTGTTTCCTTGTCTTCTTTGAAGGCTTTAATACCTCAGTTATTTTCTTTGTATCTCCAGCCTTTCTTTTCTCAGCAGTTTTCTTGGGTGCAGCAGGTTTGATAGATATCTTCTTAGTTTGCTGAACCTGCTCACCACCAGCATCACCATCATCTCCATCACTATCATCACCAGCAGCCTCTCCAGCAACCACTTCATCATTATCTAGACCAGGGATGGCATGATCAATTTCCTTCTTGTATCTAGACTGATTTATCTGAGAAGATTCAAGATCAGGAACTGCCAAATGATTCAGCAGGGTCTGAATCATCAAACCTAAGGGTAAGGCCTTTGATTTCCTTTTCCCTAGTTTCTCCTCCTTGGCTACTTTCTTCATATAATGAATGAAATAACCAGCCCAATCAAACCTCATGCTCCTGCAGATGATTATCATCAGCTCTATCTTGGGTCCTGATAGAGTATCCATACTGCCAACTAGCCCAAGTATGTTCTTTGCAATGAGCTTGCTCAGCAGACTGTACTCATATCCAATATATTTGCAGTTGATGCCTGGTATGGATTTGGTGGCTGCATTTGTTTTAATCTGATCAACAAACGCCATTTTGTCCAATCCCATTGCTTCAGGATTGACTGGACCATCCACCACTTCTTCAAATCCAAACACTTCCCTCAGTAGACTAGAGGAAATTACAAGCTCCTCAACATTCACTGTTGTCTTGAATGCTTCAGTTCCTTCTTCCACAACCATATTCTTCCAGAAATCAATAACATTGGTGTATGAGATTGTTTCTAGTCTGATGTTGAGTTTGTTCTCCAAGCCTGCAAACCTCCTTATTCTTCGACCTATATTAATAGCCAACTCTGTTTGTTTTGCATCAACAACATAGCCTCTCACACTTTGGCTTGATTCGATTTGAACTTCAATCCTTTCCGCCATTGAAATAAGAAAAAGATGAAGAAGAATTGCTCTCAAATTTGTGTTCACACAATGTAGGATTTGCAGAGATAAAGTAGAAATTTCAAGTAGAGAGTCCGCTGTATAACAGTCTGATTATATAGACAGTAGGTGGTTGAAACTGTCAGTGCACGTACATCCATGTCAACCATGATTAATCTGAATAAATGCTGGCTTGACACGTGTTCCATAACGTATGATAACCGTTAGATCGTGTTAACGGCGGTTATTAAAGGATAAAATAAATATCCCGCCAATATGCTTTTTGACTTTAATAACTTTGACTGTGTAACGTTCCATCCAGCAGGGTTGTCCTCAGCAGGGTGGCCTCAGCAGTCTGCTGATAAAAAGGCTTCAACAGCCTGCTGACATATATACTCTGCTGATTCCTGTTTTCTTCTAGTTTTGTTCAATTGATAATACAAGATGAAGTTTAATACCAATGACTGATCTGTCAAGTGAGCTCACCCAAAATGACAAAGACCAATCCCCTTGGCAACCTCATTTGCTCAATTGTCCAAACATAAGTACATGGAATTGTTGATACCAATGACTAATCTGCTAAGTGAGCTCACCCAACATAGCAAAGACTAATCCCCGTGGTGAATTCCAATACATTGCTGAATATCAGTCAACCTTTATGATTCCAAGTTCAGTCCTTAACTTAGCAAATCTTTCACTATCAAGTGGCTCAGTGAAAATATCAGCAAGTTGATCTTCAGTAGGGATGTATAGAACCACCACATCTTTCTTTTCAACATGATCTCTTATAAAATGATGTCTCACATCAATGTGCTTGGTTCTAGAGTGCAAAACAGGATTTTCTGTGATTGCAATTGCACTTGTGTTATCACACATAATTGGAATTTCCTTTTCTTCAATTCCATAATCCCTTAATTGTTGTCTTAGCCATAGTACTTGTGCACAGCAACTTCCAGCAGCAATGTATTCAGCTTCAGCAGTGGAAGTTGCTATTGAATTCTGTTTCTTGCTAAACCAGGAAACCAGTCTATTTCCCATTAACTGACAGGTTCCTGAGGTGCATTTTCTATCAATCTTGCAACCAGCATAATCAGAATCTGAGTAGGATATCACTTTGAAGCTTCCTTCCTTGGAATACCATATCCCTACTCCCAAAGTCTCTTTTAGATACTTGAGAACTTTTTTGACTGCACCTAAATGACTTTCTTTAGGTTTAGATTGAAATCTTGCACAAATACCTACAGCAAATGATATATCAGGTCTGCTGGCAGTTAGGTACAGCAGACTGCCTATCATCTTTCTGTATAAGGTTTGATCAACATCTTTGCCTTCTTTATCTTCATCCAATCTGATATTTGTACTCACAGGAGTTGAATTCTTAGTGCTGTTTTCCATAACAAACTTCTTTAGTAACTCCTTGGTATACTTGGTTTGATGAATGAAGATTCCATCTTTCATCTGTTTAACTTGCAATCCCAAAAAGTAGTTCATTTCTCCCATCATACTCATTTGGAATTTACTCTTCATTAGATTTGCAAACTTTTCACAAAGTAAATCATTTTCAGAACCAAAAATTATGTCATCCACATAAATTTGTACCAGCAGGGTGCTGTCCCCTTCACTGATTCTGAAAAGTGTCTTGTCAATGGTGCCTTTTATAAAACCATTGTCCACCAAGAATTGAGATAGAGTCTCATACCATGCTCTTGGTGCTTGTTTTAATCCATAAAGTGCTTTGTTGAGTCTATACACTTTATCTTCTTGATCTTTAACTTCAAATCTAGGAGGTTGCTGAACATACACTTCCTCCTCTAGAATGCCATTCAAAAATGCACTCTTGACATCCATTTGATATACTTTGAAGTTCTTATATGCAGCATGTGCCAAGAATAATCTGATAGCTTCCAATTTTGCAACAGGTGCATAAGTTTCATCAAAATCTATTCCTTCTGCTTGAGAATAGCCTTTTGCAACTAGTCTGGCCTTATTCCTTACAATGGTACCAGATTCATCAAGTTTATTTCTGTATACCCACTTAGTACCAATGATATTTGCATGATTTGGCATATCAACTAGTGTCCAAACTTGATTTCTTTCAAATTCATTTAATTCCTCTTGCATAGCAATTATCCAATCTGGATCTAAAATTGCTTCTTCAACAACTTTAGGTTCCCTTTGAGATAGAAAACAAGTAAACATAGCTTCCAGTTGTCTTCTAGTCCTCACACCTTGCTGTACATTGCCAATAACTTGTTCAGCAGGGTGATTCCTTAACCATTGTGGATTTTGGTTATTTTGATTTTCAAGAACATCATCTTCAGTAGGGTCTGCTGTAGCTTCTTCTACAGGGGGGTCAGCAGATCCTTGAACTGCTTCAGTTGTTGCATCAGTAACATTATCAGCAGGGTGTTCAGCAGGGGCAGTATCAGAAACTTTTATGTCATTCAATCTTTCCAAAACTTCAACACAATCTGGATCAGTGACTTGTTGATTCTCAGCAGGTCCACAATCTTCATCTTCCATAACAGTAAATTTAGGTTCATCAAACACAACATGGATTGTTTCTTCATGTTTCAGTGACATCTTGTTCAGTACCCTGAATGCTCTGCTGACTGAAGAATATCCCAAGAAAATTCCTTCATCTGATTTTGGTTGGAATGTTTTCAAATGTACCGTATGATTTAGAATAAGACATTTGCTTCCAAATGGATGGAAATAGGATATGTTAGGTTTCCTTCCATTCCAAACCTCATAAGGTGTCTTCAGCAGCTTCTTGTTTACTAATGTTCTGTTTTGTGTGTAGCATGCTGTATTTACTGCTTCAGCCCAATATCTTTCAAGTAGCAATGCTTCACAAATCATTGTTCTTCCTGCTTCCTTTAAAGTTCTGTTCCTTCTTTCAGCAACCCCATTTTGCTGAGGTGTACCAGCAGCAAGTTGATGTAGTACACCATTCTGTTCACAATATTCTCTTATAACTTTGTTGAGAAATTCAGTGCCTTGATCTGATCTTATCTTTATAACTGTTAAACTTTTCTCATTTTGTAATCTTTTCAAAAGATTAGGCATGCTTTGAAGTGTTTCACTTTTCTTGTTCATAAATATCACCCAAGTATACCTTGAATAATCATCCACAACCACTAAAGTGTACTTCTTTCCTGTTACACTTGTTGGAGTTATTGGTCCAAAAAGATCCATATGCATCAACTCCAACACTCTGTTAGTTGATTGTTTGGTCTTTGATTTGAAACTTGACTTTATCTGTTTACCTTGCTGACAAGCATCACATATAGCGTCCTTTTTGAATGTGATCCCAGGTAAACCAATCACCAGCTTCTTCTTCACCAACTGATTGATGTCATCAAAGTTTAAGTGATTTAACTTTTTGTGCCATAACCAATTGAGTTCAGATTTGGTATGCACTACCAGGCAGGTTTCTGGAACTGCAGTATACCAATCCACAACATACATGTTCTGTTGTCTTCTACCAGCAAGTACAACCTGATCACCTCCTTCATTAATGACAATACAGTTGTTTTTGTCAAAAGTGACCTTGTAACCCCTATCACAGAATTGTCCAGTGCTCAGCAAGTTGTATTCCAGTCCCTCCACATATGCAACATCCTTGATTGTAAGTCCATTTCTCACAAGTGTGCCATATCCTCTTGTATATCCAGGTGTATTCTTGTTGCCAAAATTCACCCTTGGACCATCTTTTGCTACAAAGTTTGACAGACAGTGCTTATTCTTTGTCATGTGTCTGGAACATCCACTGTCAAAGTACCAGACACCCTACAAAACAAAGTTAATGCATTTTAGGTACCCAAACCTGTTTGGGTCCATAATGGTCAGTGGTAAGCATGACCCTTGGCATGTCTCCATAAGGTCTTCTCCTAAATGTATCATACTTTGGTTCATACATGTATTCCACACATCCATAAGTTCTAACAGTAGGTTGTGTAGGAATCACATATGTTTTCTGGCCTTTTGGTTTGTAATGCTGTTTGATGTGATTCTTGATGTTAGAAGCATTAGTATAACCATTAGTTTGCTGTCTGTTAGGAACAGCCCTGTAGTATGGAGTCTGCTGAGGCCTTGTATAAGTCCTCTGCTGATTCCATTGCCTAGGTTTTACCCTAGCAGCATGGTTATCCTTACTGTTTCTAGCATTAGATGCAGAAATATTCCAATCATCATCAGTAGGGAACATTCTACCTTTCCCCCTGAGATAAGTATCCCTTGAATGATAGACATTTTTGGGTTTAGAATTCTTATCCTTGGAATATTCCTGTTTCTTACCCTTCTGTGGTCCAGCAGACTTGGTAGCAGGTCTGCTATCAGCAGGCTTAGAAGGTACAGCAGTCCTACTTTTAGATTTACTCTTTATATTAAGAGCTGTTGACTTCTTTGACTTCTGATTTTGCTTCTTTGAAGCATTCTCATTGGGTTTAACTACCTCAGCAACCTTACTGGGAGTTGGATCTAGTGCAGGTACAAACTTAAGACCAATTCTGGAACTAGGTTCAGTAACCTTACTGGATCCATTCTTGTTAGATTGCTGAGTTCCAAATCCAAGCCCTGTTCTATCTCCATAAGGCTTTCCTGATTTGTATGCAGTATTGGAACAAGATGGTTCAGCAGATTCAGAGGCTGCTGGATGTTCAGCAGACTTATTCTGATTCTGTCCAACATCTTTTTCCTTACCTTTGAGAACCCTCAATTCAGCTTTCAATCTTCCAACTTCCAATTCAAGAGCTTCTTTTTCAGCCTTCACAATCTCATAACCAGATTGTATTATCCTTAGTTGATTAAGGATGGCATCCAAAGTCTCATTGTTGTCAGAGTTTCTAGGATTTGAACCACAGGTTGATTCACAATCACTTCCAGCAGGAGTGTTGATGGATACAGTGTTGTATACCTCCTCAGTTTCATCCATATTGGCCATCAAAGCATAATCCTCCATATCAGCAACCAGTGCTGTGTCATCTGATTCATTTCCCTTTTCAGATTCCACTTCATACCCTGATTCATCTTCAGCAACCATAGCCTTCTTGCCATGTCTTCTTTGTTGACTCTTGGTCTTCAGTAGGTCTGGACAATCAGGTCTAAAATGTCCAGGCTTCTTGCAGTTGAAGCAAAGATAATCAGGTTCCTTGCCTTGTTTTAGCTCAGGACAGTCAGGTTTGAAGTGTCCTGGTTTCTTGCAATGAAAACACAGATAGTCATTATCTTTCCTTGGTTCTTCTTTCCTTCTTTCAGTAGGCCTCTTTGTAAAATTTCTTGCAGGGGCCTTTCCAGTTTTCATCATCCTGATTTTCTTGCTCAGTAGGGCTATTTGTTCTTGCATCTCATCCAGCATATCATCCTGTCCTCCTGATGTTTCTTCATGATGTGAAGCAGCCAATGCAGTGGTCTTTGGCTCTTCCTTTTCAGTTTCAGGCACAAGCTTTTTGCTAAATTCATAAGCCTTTAGATATGAAAACAATTTGAAGGTGTCTTCTTCATGCAATTTTCTCATTTCTTCAATTGCAGTCACCTTCATTTTCCAAACATCTTTTGCAGGTAGAGCTTCCAAGATTTTGGTGTTTATTTCCTCTTTTGAATAACTTACACTCAGCAGGGTAAGTTCTTCCAGGATTGCATTGAATCTTGATTCCATTTGCTCAATGGTTTCATTAGGCAGCATCTTGAACTTTTGGAACCTCTTTCTGGCTACACTGATTTTGTTCTTTTTTATTGCATCAGTGCCTTCACAGATCAAGTGAATCTTGTCCCAAAGTTCCTTTGCAGTCTTGCAATCTTTGACCTTCATGTACATATTGCTATCGAATGTTCTGTAAATGATATCAATAGCAATGTTGTTGAGGTTTGCTCTTTTTCTGTCTTCTGCATTCCATTCTCTTTTTGGTTTAGGAATGTACTCAGTTGTGTCACCCACTGTTACTGCCTTTGTAATCTCTAGTGGTCCATCAGTTAGTACATCCATCATCTCATCATGAGTAGCAGCAAGGTATGCCTGCATACGACGTTTATACTCATCAAATCTATCAAGAGAACACATCAGCATTGTTCTAGCATACCGAGTGTTGTCCATGATGCAAGTCTTTGAAAATCAGTAACTTGAAAGAAAGTTTTAAAGAATTTTCACAAGCACAACAAGTAGGATTACTTCAGAACAGAAGCACTGCTCTGATACCAATTGTTGGTCCCTTGAAAAGGCTTTGGTTAAGTTTAGAGGGGGGTGAATAAACTTAACACTTAAAACTTTGGAGTTAACAAATTCTGCAACTTCAGCAGTCTGCTGATACTTCAAGAGTCTGCTGAGACTTCAGTAGCCTGCTGATAAACAGTAGTCTACTGAGTTGAGTTTGCTGAATTTGTGCAGCGGAATAATATCAAAATTAAGCCTTAAAACTTGTTGTTAAAAGTGATACTAAGTATTAGATACTCAGTAGTGCAAGTGTGTGATTTCAGTTGCTAGATTCAGTAGGCTGATGTATAAGATAAACTAAGTGCGTAAAGTAAATAGCCGATTTTATAGTGGTTCCAGGTGATGTAAGCCTGTCAGTCCACTCTTCTCCTGTGATGTTGGAGGAAATTCACTAGAGATCTTTGATGCAGCTTTTACAAAGATTCCTAAGTTGTTTGTCCTTCACCAATAACTATGGCTTCACAAACTGAAAACTGGGAACAGGTAGGATTGCTGCTCCTGAGTCTTCCACTGGTCCTTGAAGGGTAGAATTGCCTCTTCACCAGCTCCACCACAAACAACAGTCTTTCACACCCAACAGATGCTTCACTGTCTTCAGCAGGTTCTTTATAAAATAAAGAATGAATCAAATAAATGATTCAGTTGCAGCAGCTTGATTAGGATGATGTAATCAGCAGCTTGCAGTCTCCAAGTGTGTAATCTTGATGCAGCTTGAATACAGAATACACTTTAAGAAATTTACTAGATCAGCAACCTTATGCTCAGCAAGTTCAGCAGGGTGTTTTTCAGCTTAGTATTATCACTTAAAGTTTATCAAAATTCATCATCTTTTTCTGAGTTGAAAGTCCTCTATTTATAGGTAGGAATGCATGTGACTTGTATTTGAAATTCAAATGTGACCGTTCCTTGTTTTTGTCCCATCTGATTTGCAGTCTATCACTATTCATAGGACTGACACTGTCAGAATTCCTTTTTGACAGTGCAGTCTGTCCACCCCTTTGACTTGTATCCAATGGATAAAAATATGAATCATCCCAACGTCTTTTTAATCTCAACCTTTGATTTTCTTGATAAGTCAGAGGTAGTTGGTTGCCCTTATCCATGTGATTTTCCAAAATAATCTTGAAATAATCGAGGTATATATCAGTAGGTTCATCAGTCTACTGAAGTACCAATCAGTCTGCTGAACTCATATTACTGTATATAAAATACAATGCAGCTGATTACTTTTATCTAACTTTTATTTGTGAAGTTAGATTACATCATTTTAATGATAACTAAGTTCCAAACATCATCCAACTTATGGAACTTAGACCTTCTACACAAGGTATATGTAATCAGTTTAGGTCATCACAGACTTGCCTAAATTCTGATTCCATATCATTGACTTTAAATACTAAGTTTGATCCCTTAGCCTTCTGTAACTGAGTTTGAACCCTCAGCCTTCAGTCTTCAGTCTTCAGTCGGTTCAAGACTAGTCTACTGACCTATCTACCATACTGACCTAGACCAGTCTATTGATATCAATCAGCAGGCCTTTACAGTGCTTGTTTGATCAAACCTATTTATGAATCAAACTCTAATAAACCTATACATTTGATCTAGACATCTTTTTGCCTTTGCACTATAACAGCTAGTATGGCACTCATCATCAAAACTAAGAAATAAGTCCAACAACAGGCTTTATGCCGCTCAAAAGAACCATTCGAGTGTTTTTTAATTCAAAAAATCCACATAGAATGAATAACATTTACATTAGGCGGTTTAGGTACAAGGTCCCACGTACCATATTTAATAAGAGCATTAAATTCGTCGGTAATGGCGGCCTTCCAATTCGGGTCCGACAAGGCCATTTTGGGATTGCGAGAAAGAGGTGATGGGACGGTGGAAGTTAGGAGATTGTACGGTTGTTTGGGCTTGAAGATTCATGACGCGGGTAGTAACGGTTCGGTGTGTAGAGAGGGCATCAGTGGACTGGGCCGTCGAAATGGGCCGAGGGGGCGAAGAGAGAAGAGAATTAGTGGAGTTGGAGCTGGGATGGGCCGGTTTGGGAACTGGGATGTCAGCTGAGATGGGCCGTGTTGGGGAAGGGGGAGTGACTGTGGCTCATTGGAGGAGGCCGAAAGAATGGGAGTTTGGGCTGGGCCTGGAGGATGCAAATGCTGGACTAGAACAGGATGTAGGTCATCATGTAAGAAGTCACATTGGGTTGGGTGGTTTTTTAATTTTTTGCAAAAGGAAACTAATATTCATAAAAAATAACGTGACGAAAAATGATTATTTTGTTGCTTGATAAGTCGTAGCCTTTGTAGGCTCGGTGACTGGAGGGGTACCCCAAAAATACGCAAGGGGTGGACCGAGGTTGGAGTTTGTGAATTGTGGTGGACAGATGGAGGGGATAACATATACACCCAAAAACTCGTAGGTGTGTGTAGGAAGGATCACGGTGAAACAGAAGTGGGAGACTGATGATTAAGGGATTTATTGGGAAGAATATTCAAAAGGTATGTGGCCATTTCAAGGGCATGATGCCAAAATGAGTGAGGGACGGAGGCACGAGCAATGGGACTACGTATTAAATTATTGATGGTACGTAGTTTGCGTTCGGCTTTCCCATTTTGCGGCGAGGTGTGTGGTCAAAAAAATCAAATAGTGATGCCAGTTTGGGCGGAATGAGTTTTAAAAGAGTCGTTATCGAATTCTTTTCCGTTGTCGCACTAGAAACACTTTATATTGATCGCAAATTGTGTGTGAATATAAGTTTTAAATGAGTTGAATATAGGAAAGACCTGTGATTTTTTATTAATTGGAAATGTCCACAAAAAATGCGAAAAATCATCCAGAAATATTAGATAATATCTATGCCCAACATAACTTAAAATTGGAGAGGTCCATAAATCACTATGGATAATATCAAAAGGCATCAACATACTAGTAACCGAAGGAGAAAAAGGCAATTTAATGTGCTTTCCAAAAACGCAAGACTCGCAAATAGTAGAATTAAAAGAACAAGGTAAACTAATAAATTTATTTTTGCTAAGGGAGCGTATAACCGAGGCTCTCGGATGACCCAGACGATCATGCCATAAAGTAGGTGAAATAGCTGCAAGCGTGGAATGGGAGTGGTGGTAGTGCTGAGAGTGAAGGTGAGGGGATATAGGGCCCTAGTGTTGTTACATCTCATGAGTTGCTTCCCCGTTACAAGATCCATCACAGAAAACCCAAAAGGGTCAAATTCCACGGCAACATTATTATCAGTAGTAAAATGGCGCACATAAATTAAATTTTTAATGATTTTTGGAGCATGAAGGACATCATTTAAAGCTAAGGGTGGGTGAGGTGGTGGGAGGGAGGAGTGTCCATGACCGTGAATCGGAATGTGCTCACCACTACCGACAATAATATTTCGATTTAATTTGCTCAAATTAAAAAAGGATGAGAGATTATCAGACGAGCCCGTCATGTGACAGGTAGCACCGGTGTCGAAGTATCAGAAATTTGTATTTATTACATTTATTGTACACAGATTTATAGCCTAGAATCAAGCCTTATTGTATATATGAATGTACATACATCAATGAAACAATCAAGGAAAATCGTTTCCTTTTATCGTATCAGAGCAGGAGATCCCGAATTCAAGCCTCCCTTTCCAGCACAATTAAAAACAAACAAACAAAAAAAAAAACCAAGTGTTAAACCCCACTCTCTTCATATAGGCGCACACTTCCCAAACAAAAAACAGAAACAAGTCAAGTGTTGGGTCTCTCTCCCTTCTTACTAACATCAATTGGATTAGTACAAAGATAAGCGCTTGATCCTATTAGTAGGATTGCCCCAGGCAAATCTGTTGCTAGACGTTAGTCTTTTTGAAATGCCTGAACAATTTAAGGATACATAGAGATCATTTAACTGTAGCATTACTCAAATCTTATTCATTTGTTCTGCAAATTCCTTGCAATGCTAAACAGTAGTAACTAAATTAAAGTAGAAGAAATAATCATGAAACCCCATCCGTTCTTGGTAAACTCCTGTCCAACAATTGTGAAAATGCACTTTGTGTTAGCCAACATTCGTTCTTGTCCCCATATATTATTATACATGTGGATCAAGATCAAATTGTCCCTAAAGGTCAACCTGTCTAAAGCTCCAAACGATGGAGGACCGAGTGAGAGGCTGAGAGCTTAGATTTCAAAATACTTATTTTGTAAGCAAATTATTTTGAGTGTACTTTTAGTTGCGCTTAGTAGTATTAAAATTAGAAGAGGAATGTATGGTGTTTTCCGGAAACAATAGACAATGTATAGTCTTCATTTGCTTAGCCTTTTAGAACTCCTTTTGTTCTTGTTGTTGTTGTTTCAGACCATATAACTGCGATGTGAGAATCCCTTCTCTAAAGTTCACAATTAGCATTGATGTCTAAGGCAAAACATACATAACATGATTGCTTAATACACAAAACACATAAAACCATATACTTGCAAAATACAAATAACATGGAAATATTGAAGTTTAAATACTAACTTCTTCAACGGTTGTTGCCAAAATTATTCCATAAATGCTTGATCAGAACAAGCATAATTTGGTTGTTCATACTTTTATCTCACACTTGCCTTATCCGAGAATTGATAAATGCACGCAACTCATCGGATCATGTTCAAGTAATTCTTGAGGCAATGTTTCACCCGCCACAGGTCTCCATCGTTTAATATCCATTTGACGCTCATCTTCGATGATCATGTTGTATAAAATGATGCAACAATACATAATATTATTCAAAGTTCGTTGGTCCCAAAATCTTATCGGATCCCTAGTAATAGCCCATTTTGCTTGAAAACCCCCAAATGCCCTCTCAACATCCTTTCTACAAGCCTCCTGCTGTTGTGTGAAATGTTTTTCTTGTTGGAGATATCCCAAGAAATGGGGGTAAAGTGGTCAACTTTAGCGCGAATTTCGGATACGCTCCGGTGTAATTCATCAAGAGCTTTTGACGTCTAAAAATTCTACTCACGGAGTAGATAATGTTTGGATTTGGAATCACTCGATTCGGATATCGGGTGAATAAGAAAACAATGCCTAAAGTTGGTTGAAAATGCGTTGGAGATAAGAGTTGAAGGGAGAACCTCAACTCAATCTCCCACATTGGAAGTTTGGGAGACTTGAGCTCTATACATAAGAGCTAGTGTATGCTCTTATAGATGTGCCCCAAGGGGCAAGGCACGTTTGTGCAGGAGGGAGGACCTAGATAACTCCACACATGTGTGCGCCGCCGTCCGGCTCGGCTGATACTATTAATTTTTTGGACAAAATTTCTTTTGATATTAACCAGAAAATAATTATTAATCGTGAGGCGGTTCGAAGGTTCCAGAATAGTGTGGAAACACGAAGTAATTTAGTCAGCCAGACTTAAATCAACATGTGCTGAATAATTTACGGCCGAGATTTATTTCCTTGATGGAAAAGTCGAGCAAGCCGTGTCATAAATGAGTCATTCGACCAACCAAAATTTAGATGACACGTCATCCGACTAATCAGAAGCGAGGATTAAGTCGGTTAATGTTTTAATCAATGTGATTGATCAAGAGTCAGCTAGGTTAACTTTTCCAAAGGGAAAAGTTGGCCGACTCTTACGATTTAATTCGACCAATGATATTCGATCTTTACCTCCTCCTCTCCACTATATAAACAACCCCATGGATGATGATTCAAGCATTCAGTTTTCTCTTGTGTCTTCCACTACTAAAAGGGTCGAGCATATAGTCTAGTTCTTGAGTCGAAGAGTAGTCGGATCACTCTGTAAGTTCGCCGGAGGTTGGATTGTTGAAGTGCCTCTCAATCCAAGACGTAAGCCATTGTATCTTAGGAGGAAGTTGCTACTACCGTGGGCACTGATAGCGTGTAAGTCACTAACATCGATATTATTAGCAAAATACTAGGTACATCGTAGTATAGTAAATGCGAGTCAAGGTCGATCCTACAGAAACAATGCAACTATAAGTATAAACGATTCTAACCTAATTAAGAAGCAACATAGAGGCGGTCATGGACCAACAATAACATAAAAGAAAACAAACTTGGTACACCTCTCCCTCTTCTCACCGATCTACTAGCTTGGATTAGTCAATCGTTATGTTTACTTCCCCACATAATTTCCTTAGATTAATCGCGAGCTTAGTTTTAATTATCATTATCATTATCAGCTACGGGTGCAACTCCTACTCTTATCTACTCCGACAATGGTAGTAGACAATCTATATGCAAGCTACCCTCCTTAATTGGTCCGTAATAGCCCATACGCATAAAGAACTAGAATTTCCGATATCGAGCGCTGACCCATACCGCTAACCCGCCTAGACATCTGTTGACATTGATCAGTACGTTCTTAAGGTCCATTCAAGACTATGTCCAAACTTAGCACTTCACTATTCGTATTTCATGCTAGTTTACGATTACAATAAGCAGATTGGCCATGTTAATTAAACCTGTTGATCAGCGTAGCTGTAGTGAATCCCAGTTTTAGGTTCTCTAAATTATGCCTCGGTAAACCGGTATAGACCGCCGGTTTACCGGGGGCGGCTTTTCCTATCCCTGGATCTACATTGCTCAATTACGATTATTCTAAGTAAATTATGGGGTCATTAAACATGCAGATTAACTAAAACACATAAATACGAACATATCTACCATATTGAAGACAAAAAGGAACGTTCAAAGCTTCATACCTTCAACAATGGAGATCTAGCTCGATCTACTCAAGCTAGAGATGATGGAAGAAGGGAGGAAACCAAAAACAACTCTTCAAAAGCTTGAATAACAGTATTTCATCAAAATATATAATGTATATGAATATAATGGAGTGCTTATCAAAAGAATATGTAATACTCAGTTGATGCGGCCTTATATAGATACAATGACCGAATTAAGACTCTTTAAAACCCTAACCGACCCAGATAATACGGTAGAATCAGTTTCGTGTCCAACAAGTCCTCGGTTTACCGGCCCTAGCCTCCGGTAAACCGGGCCAACTTTTCTCTTTTTTCTTCAGCAGGCTTATTCTTGGACTTTAATCACTTGGCCCAATATATTTCTTTCGGTCTAGATCCACTCTTCAATACTCCAGATTCGGTACATCCTATAAAACATACAAAACGAGATGAAACAGTACCAAATCTTCAGGAAAATAGCATAGATGCAGAATTACGATCCTGGAAACACGCATATAGCATTTAACATATATTCCATATAATAACGAGCCTATCTATCCTCTCTTGAGCAGAATTTGGGGTAAATAAGTGTATAATTATTGGTACCATTTAGAGCGTTATCATCTACCCCCCACTTATCTTTTGATCATCCCGAGCAAAAAGGCGAAAAGAAAACAACACTCTGATCAATATACAAGTTAATTAAAAAATACTATGCCTTACTAAGTTAAGATCAAGATCATGCCACTCATATCCATCAGTAATGCATTAAACACTATTCACATCATGAGCCAATGTGTGTGTGCAATAACTTTCACAACCCCTAGTAATGCAGACAATCTCACATTACATCATCCCGTAGTCGAACTAACCAGTCTCGAACATGTTATTTATAAGTCAAATTAGCTGGCAAGGTGGTTCCAGAACCGAGTATATATTACTATTAGGCTCACATTTACTGGTCTATGCAAAATTCGTGCGTCTTACGCTCCATCGACTAAAATATTTTCCAAAGAGAATATAGATGTGTATATTTCAATGCACTTCTCTTTGTTGGCGGGTGAACTCTCATTGATTTAACTATCCTCATGGCCCCACTCATGATAAACTACCGAATCCGAAATTCCTTTGCCTTTATAAGCGTTTTTGGAACATGATTCGTGATGAAACTAGGGTCAACTCTAGTCAAACCAATATGCTATCGACTACACACCAAGGGAAGTGAGTTATACGTGCTTAAAATGGTTGCTCATAACAGAATATGCGCTTAATACGCCACTACTTCAGAAGTGGGCACTTACTCTTACTTGTGCAAAGTGAAACAAAGATGAAGTCAATTAACTCTAAAAGATCAAAGATATCATAATTTTTTCAAAATTCTGTCGAAAGGAATCAAAGTCTAAGTGGTGAATCGTACATCAAAGATAATAAAGATAATCACGCAATTCACGGAATATAATGCTAAGAAGCTAAGTGACGTTCCTCTACCCCCCCACTTAATCGAAACAGTGTCCCTAATATGTAAGATGAAAAATGAAAAATGAAAAGGAACTTAGCTTCGGTTAAGGGTGGAACCAAAGAAGAAACGGATCATCGTGCAAATCATCGGGCTCATGTAAGTAATTCATGAAGAATCTAGGCTAAGTATCTCAAATAAACCAAGAAGAACAGTGGTGACAAGAAACTTGGACAATAAAATCGCGGCAGTAAAAGAGAAAATAATTAACTCTAAAACAAATTAAGCCGACAAAATGATTATAATATTAATAAAAGTCTGCTATATTAACTAGATAGGAAAGGAAAAAAAACAAGAAAATGGCAAGAACAATAAAAAGAAATAAAAACTAGTCATCATCAGTATAACCCTCCCAATCATCTCTAGGCTCAAAACCAGGAGGTGGACCAGAACTTGAGGCAGCAGCGGCAGAAAATGAGGCTCGGTGATGTGGGGCAGTCCTAGGTGGCGGGTTCGAGGAAGGTATGCCAAAGTAATCTATAATTCTGTCCATTTTGCGGTGCAAACTCACAATCTCTCGCGAGTGCTCATCTAGCATAGCTCTCTGAGTCCGGGGTGCTCCGAGGACTGGAGTACGCTCCCTTTTAGCTCTTCCAACCCGTCTTGGAACTTGTTGAACTGACTATGAACTGATCATCGGCTTATGGTCTTCCCAATTATCACTGAAGAGGATTTTTACCTCGTCCTCTAAAGCAAACAAGTCAATCATCGGCCTGTATGGAAATAGCTCACGCTCAGATACGGCGGCAAGCTCGTGAATACGGCTATGCATCAGAAGACCGATGTTGACCGGAGATCTCTACTCCAGATAAAACATCAACTCCGCCCTCTTGGTGGTGACAGAGACCGTGTGCTTGGTCGGTAGAAGGCGGGAACAAACAAATCTATTGAACATCTTCCGGTCCCAAGATAACTCATTCTCTAGGAAGATGGTGGGGGCTCCTGCTGGATTGCGCTTCCATTTCACCCCAAAAAACTCAGCAATCATGTTCATCCTCTCTAAGTCTTCAATATTACTCGAGGATGTGTACTCATCCGGGCCCACTGGTGGATGTCTAACCCCAAAATAAGCATTGATCCGCTCAATTGAAAAGTCAACCTTAACCCCTCGAACCATATCAAATGTAACTCCGGGGTTGTACAAAACGAAAGCATAGAATTCCCTTACCACCGCAGTGTTGAACCGAGTCGGTGAATCCGCTATATCTAGAATATCTTTCTCTCGTAAAGCTTGTGGCAAGATCGAACCGCAGTCGTCCAATTCTGCCCCTCGTTCTCGAGCAACTGGCCTTGCGTTCTAATGCCCTCGGAATGACTCATAGATCTCTAAAGAATGGAATTACTCAACCCCATCTATCAAGGGGTTAGCATCTCCATATATGCTCTGATAACCACTGGGACGAACAGAAGATCGGCTATGCTTGGGACCCATACTGGATGATAACATGACCTGATGCGGAAGCTTTTTTTTGGAAAAGTTAACCTCGATAAACCGGAGGTAGGTCACGGTTTCACCGACCTAATTTTTCTGGATTTCTTTTTGGGACTGTGCCTCTGTCAATGGAAGAAGAAGAATTGCAGCGCCTCACTATCACAGCAGCACTAGACAGCAACAGAGGTGAAGAAAATGGTTGTTTTGGTTGGTAAAAATGGAAGAAAGGTTTGATTTTGGTGGAGGATTGGTGGTGATAGTGGTGGTGATGGTGGCCGATTTTTATGAAGGAAGAAGAAATGGAAGAATTGTTGTGAATTGAGAAGAAGATAGTAGATGGAATGATGATAATGGTGGTGAGTGGGTGGTTTAAATAGAGAAAATGAGTGAAGGTGGAAGGATTTGGTGGGAGAGAAGAAATGGGGTGAAGGATTTGAGGAGGTGATTTATGGGATTGAGGTGGAGTTATGGTGGAGTGTGGGAAAGGATGAAAATTTTGAAAAGAGCGGGAAATAGGACGGTTTCTGCTGACTAGTAATGCCTAGTGCAACGTGTGTCCTCCACGTGGCTCTATAAATTCAGCTTTATAGACTGGCGTTCAGAAATCTGAAAAACCAAACTCGGTAACCCGGAGGTAACCTAGGGTTTACTGGGGGTACTTTTTCCCCAGATTTCTCTGTCTCCTTCACTGCACACTTTGCTCAACCTCTCTGCTCAATTCTGACCTCAAATTGACTAGCCTTTTACTCTTTCCATTGTTATTTCCGACTCAAAACATAACCTACTTCACTAAAATCCACAACGAGTGAAAAAAACCTTTCCACAACCATTGGGGTCAAGCCTAAGGGTGCGGTAGGATGAAAAAAAGCTCGTCCCTTCATCCGGCTACTTTTATTCATTCCTAATCTACCTAAGGGTTTAAAGAAATAGTTCTGAGTTTAGTCGCCAGCTCGACTTTCTTCAGATTTCTGATCATTCAAGGGTTGGAGCTTTAACTCGCCAAACTTTTGCTCCAGAGGTTTGTACTTTTATAGAACCCTTTTGAGCTCTCTTCCTAGCACGTCTCTCTCTTTGCTTGCGTACTAGGTCTGCCTCTAAGTCGAGATTTAGACTTTAGATCCAAGGACTCCACATTTTCCACTTTTAGCTCAAAGGGTTCACTATGCAACACGGAAGGACTAGCTTCCGTGAGGATCTTGTTGTGGTCCTTCTCTTCTCTCTCTCTCAGCATTAGTCTCATGAATTCATGCTCAACGGTTTCTATTACAACCTCTCTATTCTTATGCCCCTCTATCTCTATAATTTCCACCTTCCCTGAAGCATACGTCATCTTGGAACTTTCCGGCATATTCTCTAAGGGTTCTAAGATTTTGAAAGATACAACATCATTATTCAACCTCAATGTAATCTCCCCCTTATCAAAATCCATGAATACTCTGCTTGTCGCTATGAAAGGACTCCCTAACAGAACCGGGGCACTCGGGTCCTCTGGTACGTCTATTACCGTAAAATCAATTGGATAACTGAACCCTCCTGCCTTAATCATGCTCTTCCGAAGCAGACCGGAAGATATATCTCTAGTTCTATCAAAGAAGTGATGGTCCTGGTTTGATTCATTACGACCGGAAGCTTAATCTTTTGGCAGCGAGAAAAAGGTAGAATGTTGCAACTCGAGCCAGAGTCATAGAGACCTAATCCTACTGATATACCATTAACAGAAATCGGGAGTCGGAACATGCCAGGGTCTCCTAGCTTCACCATGGTGTCCGAGTCTGGGTAATCCTCAGGCTCAGAAAACATCGTGTCAGGATCCTCTTCAAGATCATCAGAATCATAATCCGAAGACGATATGTCAACTAACTCATCAGGGAACTCACCTGGACGATACGTGTTATACTCCTTTAAGTTCTCTTCAGGCTCTTTCTTGATTTCTTCTTCTTTTTTTTCCAACCACTTCTTTATAGATTCATAATGCTCTCTTGCTTCAGATCCAGGGTACATGGAAATCGGTGTGATGTTCACTATCATTCTAGGCATATTGCTTGACTTGTTTGCTCTTTTTCAACTCCGGTTTGATCGAATTTTTGAAGTGTTCTGATCTTCCTGTGAAAAAACAAGGAAAATGTTAGCAACTTCCGCTTCAGTAGGGTGTGATCCCAACTGTTGCGGACCTACTAACTAAAATCAACAGGGAATTGATGGGAGTCAATTTCATATGACTCCGGTGCATTGTTTACCCCCGTTTACCACATTTTCAGCACATTTTTGGGTGATTTAGACCGTTTTCGGAGTGATATCGTGAGCTTATGGCACGGGGAGTGAATCCGTTACCTTGATGGATTACTACCCTTTTTGTTGATATTAACCCCATTCCCGAGCACTTTTACCCTCCGGAATTGTTTGGATATTTTTGGTCTTTTATGATGTTGTAGGGTATTAGTGTCTTGAGGACCCGGAAGGCGATGATTTATGGTGAAAAGCATGATCAAGGCAAGAGAAGAGATCAAAAAGGGGATAAAAGTTGAAGAGTTGGGAAAAAGGGGTTCAAATGCGTGTTTGAACCCCCCAAACGTGCGTTTCAAGAGACACAACTTGATTAGAGTCCAAGCCTTCCAAACGCGCGTTTGAACCTCCTAAACGCGCGTTCCAATTCCACCAAACGCGCGTTTGAACCTCCTAAACGCGGGTTCCAAGTCCACCAAACATGCGTTTGAACCTCATAAAGGCACGTTCCAGTTGAAGATCAGTCAAGATCCTGCCCAGAAATGAAGCGAAACGCGCGTTTGCACTAAACGAAACGCGCATTTGAAGAAATTAAACGCCAGTCTCAGCCTCCCAAACGTGCATTTGAGGCCATTTTCTGTAGATTTTCCCCCATCTATAAATACCCTCCTTAGACTATTTCTTAAAACACAACCATTCTCTTAGCAAAACCCTACCCATTTCTTAGCTCGAATTTTGTAATAACTTAGAATACACTCTTTTAGCTTAAATCAACACTATCTTAGCTTAATCTTTCCATTTCTTAGCTCAGATTTCTACTTCAAACACTAAGAGACCATCTTTTAATTAATTCTCTATTTTGTACTTTTGGATCTTGTTTAGGGTCAAATTATAGTGATTTTCACATATGTTTTATATATCAATTTCCCTCATATTTGGATTATTTTCATAGGAATCGAGCTTATAATTGATTAATTGAGTAAATGAGGTTTTTAATGGTTAAATATGAAAATGTAACAAATTATGTGCTTAAAGTATGATTTTATGTTATTTTGGAATTGTGTTATGTTTTGGTATGTTTTCCTATTGTTGTAGATACTCAATTATGTTGGAAAAGGTGATCCTAAAGAGCTAATTTCGAGATAATAGAGGATCAATCAAGTTTATGGAAGATAGGAAGAGATAAGGAAAGAAATCAATCAAGATAAAGATGGAAAAATCAATAAATTCGATGTCAAGGCTAAGTGGACGAGCGTCCATTATAAGCAGACGAGCGTCCGGATTCAAACGCACGTTTGAGAAGCGGAACCAGCGTTCAGAGGTGTATTTTACATTCAGAGAGTTTGGACGAGAAGTGAACGAACGTCTGGCACAAGTTCAAGGCTGAATGAACGAACGTCTGAGATACTGGACGAGCGTCCAGAGGAAGAAAATCAGGATTCCGGGTAGCGCTGAACTTCCAACGCAGTTCTTGATATGATAACAACCGATTTGACTCTGGACCTCAAGAGAAGAGTTGTAGGGCTTGAAGAGAGGATTCTACAGGATTTTGAATCACTCCATTCCGACTTACGAGGCCCGAGATATGAGCGTTACAAGTTCAGAATCTGTTCCAGGAGAGCTGGACGGGCGTCCGACATTATGGACGGGCGTCCAGCACCGTTACTGTAGCAACCGACTTGATTTTCCTATTTAAACAGCTGCGCCCCAACCCTATTTTACATCAGATTTTTCATACGAAAATTACACAGAGCAGCAGCCGCTTTCTGGAGTTTCAAGGCGGTCACCCGAGCCTTGTGCTCGGGTGATCCGGGTTAGATTAGGATGTCGCTTTTCTTCCGCTTTCGTTTCATGGATTCAATCATGTACCAAACTACGTGAGTTTATTTATTTAATTTATTCAATCCTTTTTATTTCTATGATCTTTAATTTATTTTGTATCCTTCTTTGATTATGATGCTATGTGAACTTTATCGAGAGATTGGTTTACAATTGATATGTTTATAATACGGAAGTTGCATAAACGCTAGATCACCATAGAAAGATAGGGTTTTTAGCCATTAATGATGACAAGTTAATGAGTTAGATTCCTAGGTTGTTAGGTTCTTTAAAAACGAGAGTTAATTGAATCTACACCCAAGTTTTGTTTGGTAAATCAGTCTCAACACTCGAAAGATGAGAGATAGATAATTGAATTCACTACGAAAGTAGGCTTTCATAGCTTGAGAGATAAGTTCACTAAGAGATTAGGGATTTGTGTCTCGTGAAAGGGTGAAACCACAAATCGAATTAGAATCATGAGATTAACTAGAATTGAAATCACTTAGGTTTGTACTTTGGTTGTTCCCATGTTTCCTTAGATTAGTTTGTTAATTTTGTTCTTAGGTTAGATTTATTTTGATTGTTCTTTTATGGTTTTTCCGTTTTTATGTTTTGTCGTTCGTTTATTTGTTTTCGTTGAGTAGCAATTGAGAGGATTACTAGGATTAGATTCTACATACCTTTTCCCTGTGGATCGATACCTGAACTTACCCTACTTTACTAGCAACAACCCGATGTTTTGGTCGGTTAGGAGTTAGTTTGCATGGTAGTTAGGTTTTATAAATTTTCTTTTGTTTTTATGATGCAAAATCTCCCCAACAAAAGTGGCGCCGTTGCCGGGGAATAGGTGTCATGTTGAATCTAGTCTTGATATTTCTCGATTTTGTTACGTTTATTTTTCGTTTTAATAAAAGTAGCGTATACCAAGTTGAGAGTTTTTATTTTGCCGTGTTTCGATGACCGTTAGGTTAAGAATGTGCAAAAGTTTTTTACTCAACTTGTTTTACGTGAAGTTTATATGTTTATGTGTTACCTAGTCTAACCCCCGTGCTTAATTTGATAAGGCTGTTGTGCTGTGATCTGTGTTGCTGTGTTGTGTTCATAAGTATTTAGGGTTTTGCTGTGTTTTTCCTGCTATCCGTGCATTCTTGTTGTATGGACGAGCGTCTGTTCTGTGGGACGCCCGTCCAGTTCTTCATCTGCAGGTGAACGAGCGTTGGGAAGTATTGGACGCTCGTCCGTTCAAATATTTTCAATCCTGTTCTGATTTAGAGGACCAGACGAGCGTCTATACTTTCTGAACGCCCGTCCGGTCGGTTTTCAAGGCAGACGAGCGTTTGTTTTGATGAACGCTCGTCCGGGGCTGAATTGCAGGTGAACGCCCGTCTGTTTTGCTAAACGCCAGTTCATGGTCCAGGTTCTTCTTGATCTTGTTTTAATGCTTTTATTTAACTTGGATTGCTTTAATTTGAGCTTCTGTGGCTTATTTCATTTACATAGATGTCCTAAACTTATATGTTTTACTTTTCCATCTATGAATCCAAGTTGAATAACTGATCTTATCTCTCATTCTTGATTCATCTATGTTATAGTAAATGTCGGTTTCCGTAGGCTATAACTGTTTTTATTTTTCCGTAGCTAATGTCGGTTCCCGTATGCTACGTATCTTGTGATGAATCTTGTACACCTTAATATTTATGAGCTTCCTTTTTGTTTGTAACTCATATGGGTAACTACTGTCGGTTTTCCGTATGCTACCATCGGAAACCATATGAGTTATATCTGTTTAGTATAGCTAACTGTTGGTTTCCATAAGTCTATCACTTTAGATAAGTCTTAAGGCGCGTCTGCATGTAGTGACAGCACTGTCGTTTATCGTAACCTGTCGTTATGTGGTAGACGTTTATATACATGTCATGTTGCAAATGAGTGGGCTAGTTTTCTTTCTTTTATTTTATTTTCTTTTTGCATATCATATAGATGCATATCATTTAGTTGCATATCATCTAGTTGCATTGTTTTTCTATTTTTCTTTTATTTTTCTTGAGCGTAGTTAACTGTCGGTTTCCGTAATACTACCTCGTTTTTTTTATGATGGTTACTGTTGGTTTTCCATATGCCATCATTATTCTATTATTGCATATCATGTAGTTTGCATTGTATTGCATTTTCATATAGTTGCACCTAGCCTACGAGTTTGTGATATTTTCATGTATATGTGTCCATCTTTATATGAGCTTAAATTTGAATATCTCTATATCTCCTTTTCCATGTGCTTTATTTGTATAAGTCTAATCTTTTCCCCGTAGACTCTTTTTGCACTGATCAAGTCTGCAGGATACTTTCTATAGCGATTGTGCACTTTCACGATGAATTCTATGCAAGCAATTTTGGTTTTTACCTATCTTTCCGGAATTGCCCAGCATCCAATCAGCTAAGTTCTCTATTTGTTTTATTTCTGTACAACTTGAGGACAAGTTGCAATCTAAGTGTGGGGAGGGATAGATGATTTATGTATCTACTTTCATTTGCTCATATTAGTTATAATTTTCTATGAAAAGTGCTTAATTTTCAAATTTTTTTTGTTTTGTCCCGAGTAGACAAAGGCATATCTTTGCTTGAGTTTATATCATTTATGCTATATTCTGTATATTTAGTAATTTTAGTTGTTTCACCCGACACTCTTTTTCACATGCCATAGTAAATGATGAGCTAAATGTTGAGAGCCTACCCCATTTTAGTTGGAGATTTTTGATTATTATAGCATGTTTCTTTGCTTATGTACAATTCTTGAAAAGTTTAGTAGTTTGTATTCTAGGATTAAAGTATGACATACTGTGAATATCTGTAAGTTTGAATGTGATAAGTGAAACGTGATTAAGTCTTTGCAATAGTAATAAATTGTTTACTTGAGGTGTTATGCTCAGTGGTCCGTGCTACTAGAAAATAATCTTTTCCACTGCCAGCCAGAAATCTCTAAGTAAACATAATTGTAATTGTGTGTGTCGGAAGTCGGTTTATGATTTGGGTGAGGTAGGGTGTACCACGTATGTCCTATTCCACTATGATGACCAAAAGCTCACGACGGTCAGTTTATAGCTGCCTTATGATTGGAGTAAGGTAGGGATTATCTTGAAATGTCCTATTCTGCTATGAGGGCAAAAGCTTATTCTGATGTGTGTTAGAAAAATGTGAAAAAAAGTGAAAATATTGAAATATATTATTATAAATAAGTAAGGACTTAGTTATCGTTAATCTTATACCCAGTATAAACTGAAGGATATGTTGTAGGGATTATCCTCTGAGTCTGTCAGAAATGTTTTAGATATTCTCTACTATTTCTTTTTGGGATATGTATGTTTTGTAAAGTGCCTGTTATAGTTTTTGAATATTTCTAACTTAGATGGAAAACCGGGCTAGTTTTGGTTTGAATAACTTTCAAATTGTGGAACTTAGTGGAAGTTTATTATGGCTATGCACACACTCACTTGGGTGAACTTCTAAGTTAATAAATATGCTTCATATTTGTATAGATGTTTATTTGTCTCGAGCTTGGCTTTGTTCTGTTTTGCTCGAGGACGAGCAAAAAGATAAGTGTGGGGGTGTTGTTTAGGGTCAAATTATAGTGATTTTCACATATGTTTTATATATCAATTTCCCTCATATTTGGATTATTTTCATAGGAATCGAGCTTATAATTGATTAATTGAGTAAATGAGGTTTTTAATGGTTAAATATGAAAATGTAACAAATTATGTGCTTAAAGTATGATTTTATGTTATTTTGGAATTGTGTTATGTTTTGGTATGTTTTCCTATTCTTGTAGATACTCAATTATGTTGGAAAAGGTGATCCTAAAGAGCTAATATTCGAGATAAGAGAGGATCAATCAAGTTTATGGAAGATAGGAAGAGATAAGGAAAGAAATCAATCAAGATAAAGATGGAAAAATCAATAAATTCGATGTCAAGGCTAAGTGGACGAGCGTCCATTATAAGCAGACGAGCGTCCGGATTCAAACGCACGTTTGAGAAGCGGAACCAGCGTTCAGAGGTGTATTTTACATTCAGAGAGTTTGGACGAGAAGTGAACGAACGTCTGGCACAAGTTCAAGGCTGAATGAACGAACGTCTGAGATACTGGACGAGCGTCCAGAGGAAGAAAATCAGGATTCCGGGTAGCGCTGAACTTCCAACGCAGTTCTTGATATGATAACAACCGATTTGACTCTGGACCTCAAGAGAAGAGTTGTAGGGCTTGAAGAGAGGATTCTACAGGATTTTGAATCACTCCATTCCGACTTACGAGGCCCGAGATATGAGCGTTACAAGTTCAGAATCTGTTCCAGGAGAGCTGGACGGGCGTCCAGCACCGTTACTGTAGCAACCGACTTGATTTTCCTATTTAAACAGCTGCGCCCCAACCCTATTTTACATCAGATTTTTCATACGAAAATTACACAGAGCAGCAGCCGCATTCTGGGAGTTTCAAGGCCGGTCACCCGAGCCTTGTGCTCGGGTGATCCGGGTTAGATTAGGATGTCGTTTTTCTTCCGTTTTCGATTCATGGATTCAATCATGTACCAAACTACGTGAGTTTATTTATTTAATTTATTCAATCCTTTTTATTTCTATGATCTTTAATTTATTTTGTATCCTTCTTTGATTATGATGCTATGTGTGAACTTTATCGAGAGATTGGTTTACAATTGATATGTTTATAATACGGAAGTTGCATAAACGCTAGATCACCATAGAAAGATAGGGTTTTTAGCCATTAATGATGACAAGTTAATGAGTTAGATTCCTAGGTTGTTAGGTTCTTTAAAAACGAGAGTTAATTGAATCTACACCCAAGTTTTGTTTGGTAAATCAGTCTCAACATTCGGAAGATGAGAGATAGATAATTGAATTCACTACGGAAGTAGGCTTTCATAGCTTGAGAGATAAGTTCACTAAGAGATTAGGGATTTGTGTCTCGTGAAAGGGTGAAACCACAAATCGAATTAGAATCACGAGATTAACTAGAATTGAAATCACTTAGGTTTGTACTTTGGTTGTTCCCATGTTTCCTTAGATTAGTTTGTTAATTTTGTTCTTAGGTTAGATTTATTTTGATTGTTCTTTTATGGTTTTTCCGTTTTTATGTTTTGTCGTTCGTTTATTTGTTTTCGTTGAGTAGCAATTGAGAGGATTACTAGGATTAGATTCTACATACCTTTTCCCTGTGGATCGATACCTGAACTTACCCTACTTTACTAGCAACAACCCGATGTTTTGGTCGGTTAGGAGTTAGTTTGCATGGTAGTTAGGTTTTATAAATTTTCTTTTGTTTTTATGATGCAAAATCTCCCCAACAGATCTTAAACTCGAATTTCTACAAATTAATGGTATATTTCTTCTTTCTCTCACTCGTTGTCTTTAAGTTACTGTTTCTTCCATTTTTTCACTAGTATAATGAGTAGCTAATCCCTTTTCATAGTCGAATCATGTGAAATTTGGTGAAATCACCCTTTGGGTGATGAAATTGGGAGTGGGTAGTCCTTTTTATTGTTTAATCTTGCATGTTTCATGTCTTAGAACTTGTTATAACAGATTTGGGCTAGATTGATCACCTAGGTCAAAATCACACACATCACTCTAAAGAGTTGTTCAGATAGAGAGATGTGGGAAAAGGGGTTCTAAGATCACGGAGTAGACTCGGCTTAGTTGTTAAGCCCGAGCCCAAAGTGAGGTTATTCGTTTTAACATTTAAGCGGATCTAGTTCATATCATGTCTTGTTAGTGAATCTTCTTTAGGGAAGGGTAGTTAACATGGCATAAGGTGTTAGGAGAGAGTTGTTCATACCTCAGCACCGGGATTAGGAGTTTGCACCTTTGAAATTGAATGCGAGAGTTGGTTTGTTATAATGCACACTCTCGGTTTTGTCTATCCTTGGGGTGGAAACTAGCTATTTGGATCATGGTTCAGCTATGCCCCTTAATCTATCTTTAAAACCTAGTAGTTTAATCTTCTTTCTTTCTTTTCTATCTTTAGACTCGTTATTAAGAATCATTTTAGTGTCGTTGTAGTAAACAAGCACTTTATAAACATTGATTACTTAGACTAAGTAATACGTTCGCTTTGGTACTCACAAACACTTTTCCCTTGGGTTCGACCTCGTACTCCTGTAGCTATTCTAGAATCGACCCGGTACACTGCCGGTTAGAGAGTTAGTTTGCCCACAGTTTCGAGTATTTATAAATTGTTTTCGAAGGGTGAAATTTAGATTCAATCAAAATGGCGCCATTGCCGGGGAAATTTGTGCTATTTGTGATATCTTGCAAGTGAACCGAAGGCTTGGGCCTAGGTTTTATTTTACTGTTTTCTTGTTGTTTGCTTTTTGTAGTGCCTGACCCGGAGATCTCAAACACCACTCGAACCATACATAGACTGGATTGAGGCTTACACAAGGCATAGAAATAGTCAAAGAAGAAGAGGTCATCAAGTAGAGGAATCGATTCCGGTCTTTGGAGAAAGTAGTTTGGGTGAGTTGGAAGAAGGATCCGGTATGGCACAAAACGGTGAACAAGGGTTGGAAGGAAATTTGGGGGACAACAATGGGGTCCCGAATCAAAACCTGCCCCTTGTCAACAACAATGCACAAGGAGGTGGGAATGGACAAGGACATAACTATGTGAATGAGAATGGGCCTATACCACAAATGTTCAACATGAGGCCCAAGGGAATCAAATGGATACCCTCGTTATGCAACAGTTCAATTCATGGATGTTGAATCAATTTCAACAAAACCAAAATCAAGCTCACAATCAAGGTGCAAATGCGATGCCTAATTGGTTTAACGGTCAACAAGAGCAGAATCAAGGCGGATTGACTTGTAGAGACTTTGTGATGGCTCCCACGGCAACCATGGGGCATAGTCCAATTCGAATGCCACCGGAGGCAACCAACAATCTGGAATTGAATAGAAAAATCATACATTTGTTGGGAGACAATGCTATATTCAAGGAAACCGCCATGGAAAACCCTCATTTGTTCATTGATCACTTTCTTCAAATAGTCAACTCAACGAAGATCAATGGGGTGAGTCAGGAAGCGTTCAAACTTATGTTGTTTCCGTTCACCTTGAAAGAGCAAGCTAAGCGGTGGTATGATTCATTGCCCAATGATTCTTTACACACATGGGAGGAAGTGATTAAGACTTTTATACTCAAGTATTATCCCCCATCGAAGACCATGGATATGAAAGAGGCTATCATGTCATTCAATGCTTATGAAAGAGAAGAGCTACATGAGTCATGTGATCGGTTTAAGGCTTTGTTGAGAGAGTGCCCGGGGCATGGGTTGAGATCTTATGAGGTAGTTCATACTTTCTTCCGGGGTTTGGATCAAGTTCATCAAAGTACCTTGCATGCTTCGTGCAATGGAGATATTATGAGTATGGTGCCCGAAGTAGCTATGAACTAAATAGAGAAAAATTTTGAGACCTCGAGGCAATACATATCGTCAAGTAGAAAGGGGACGAGGAGTAAGAAGCCCGGTTTTGTTGAAGTGAAAGAAATTGAGGCAAGTGATCAATATCATGCCCAAGTACAAGCTATGGAACAACAATTGGGGAGATTGCAAAAGGAGAATGAGAGTGCTAGACTTTGCCAAATTTGTAGTGGATCACACTCAGCAAAGGATTGTAGGATGACGACCAAAGCTCAAAATATGGCTTATCCACAATCCTCAAATCAAGAACAACCTAGCACTCTATCTCAAGACAATATGAATGAGTTGGCTAAGCGGATGATGAGTATTTGTTCGATGGAGCAATGGAATGCGGGGCCTCAATATCAAAATCAATTGCAAAGCGCCTATCAAGGCCAATACATGGGAGATCAACAAAGTGGGCAACCGTATGAAGAATCTCAAGATATAAACTTTGTGAGACAAGGTCAAGGAGGGAATTATGGAAATCAAGGTGATGGTTCTTGTAGGAATAACAACAATCAAGGTTGGAACCGGAACCAAAACCAAGGCCAAAACCAAGGTTATAGACAAGGCCAAAATCAAGGCCAATCTTCTCAAGGGCAATTCTATCAACCTCCACACCAAAGGCAACAACAAGGAGGGTACAATCAACAAGGCTCTATCACTTATCAAAACCCTCCACCTTTGGCTCCTATACCTCAAAAGAGTGCAACCGATGTCATATTGGAGCAAATGAACAAAAATTTTGCGGAGATAAAGAATGACATGGTTGAGATGAACTACAAACATGGGTCCGCCATAAAAAATCTTGAGACTCAATTTGGTCAAGTGGTGGAACATGTACAGTTGAAGGGCGGCTTACCGAGAAGAATCCGAGAAATGTAAGCGCCATCTTAACTCGAATTGGTAAAGTGTTAAGGACAAGTGGTGAGAAAAAAGTCCTATAGAAAGATAAAGCTAGAAAAGCTCCTATTGAGACCGAGGCGGGAGCCATGGATGGAGATATTGATAGGATTGAAGATGATGAAGATCATGAAAAGTATGTCAAGGAAGTTGAGAGGAAAGAAGCGCAAGCTAGGGGAGACTATGTGGTGATTGATGTGAAAGAGGAGGAACCAACTAGAAGAGAGGGGAAAGAGCCGATGAAAGAGCCGTCTTCCCCACGCACCAAAGGTAAGAAAGGTATGATCCCTCCTCCTCCTAAAGATTTTGATTTGAGCACTCTCCCTTTTCCCCCTAAGAGTCATAGACAAAGTTGCTTGAATAAAGCACAAACCCAATTCATTGAGATTTTGTGGAAAATTGACTTGAATATCCCTTTTCTTGAAGCACTTGCAAACATGCCTTCTTATTGTAAGTTCTTAAAGGGGTTACTAACTAACAAGAGTAAAAAGCAAGAGGTTGTTTGTTTGAATGAAGAGTGCTCCGCTATTTTTGATGCTAAGTCTATAATTCCCCCGAAGGTTAGAGACAAGGGTAGTTTTACTATTCCGGTTACTATTGGTACGACTCATTTTCCTAGCGTTTTATGTGATTTGGGAGCTAGCGTAAGCTTAATGCCCTGTGCTATATATGAAAGACTTGACCTAGGAGAGTTTGAGCCAACGGGGATGACCCTTCAAATGGCGGATAGGTCAATTAGAGAGCCTATGGGAGTGATAGAGGATGTCATTGTTAAAGTGGATAAGTTTGCCTTCCCGGTAGATTTCATGGTACTAGATATGGAGATGGACTCCAAAATACCTTTGTTGTTAGGACGTCCCTTTTAAACACCGGAAGGACCTTGATAGATGTTTCGAGCGGAGAGATCATCTTGCGAGAAGGAGAGGAAAAAGTCGCCGTAAATGTTTATAAGGCCATGAAACATCCTAAGGAAAGTACCGAGGACTGTTTTTCTATTGATGCTATATATTCTTGCATTTCAAAACATGTTGACATTCAGGAATATAAAGATAAGCCCGATGAATGCATGGCAAGAGTGAGAACGGAGCTTGATGAAGAGGAAGAGTTGGAAAGTGAAGCAATGGAACTAGAAGAGACGGCTTTCGTGGGTGAAAAATGGACCGAGAAGATTGATCTTGGTCTTGAAGGGGAGCTAGAGAAGCCATCCATTGAAGACCCACCGAAAGACTTGAAAATGAAGCCGCTTCCACCTTATTTGAAGTATGTTTTTCTTGAAAATGATGATTTACTTCCTTTGATTATTTCTGCTACACTAATGGCTTTGCAGGAAGAGGAATTGGTTAAAATGCTTAAGAAGCACAAGCGTGCTTTTGGGTGGAAGATATGTGACCTCAAGGGCATAAGTCCTACCATTTGTCAACACAAGATTATTCTAGAGGATGGAGCGAAGCCGGTGAGGCAACCTCAAAGAAGGCTCAATCCACATCTCCAAGAGGTTGTGAGGAAGGACTTGGTCACGATGTTAAAGCTTGGGATCATTTATGCCATCTTGGATAGCAAGTGGGTGAGCCCACCTCAAGTGGTACCAAAGAAGGGAGGCATGACCGTTGAAATCAATGACAAAGGTGAGGCGGTGCCTATGCGTTTGGTAAGTGGTCATAGAATTTGTATTGATTATCGTAAATTGAATGACCAAACCCGTAAAGATCAATTCCCCCTCCCTTTTATTGATCAAATGTTAGAAAGATTGAGTGGTCATGCTTATTATTGCTTTCTTGATGGGTTTAGTGGGTATTACCAAATACATGTGGCCTTAGAGGACCAAGAAAAGACTACCTACACTTGTCCTTATGGTACCTTTGCCTTCCGTAGAATGCCATTTGGGTTGTGTAATGCACCCGCGACATTCCAACGGTGCATGGTTGCCATATTTACGGATATGATTGGAAGACTCTTAGAAGTCTTTATGGATGATTTTAGCGTATTTGGTGATTCCTTTGAGGATTGTCTAGATAATCTAGAAAAGGTGTTGAGTGGATGTGAGGAGACGAATTTGGTGCTAAATTGGGAGAAGTGTCACTTGATGGTCACGGAAGGGATAGTCTTAGGGCATAAGATATCTAGTAAGGGTATAGAAGTAGACAAGGCTAAGGTAGAAGCGATAGCTAAGCTTCCTATGCCCACTAATCTAAAGACTCTTAGGGGTTTTCTAGGCCATGTGGGGTTCTATCGTAGGTTCATCAAGGATTTCTCGAAAATAGCCCGTCCTCTTACCCTTCTTCTTAGAAAAGACATCCCGTTTGATTTCGACCAAGCTTGCGTTGAGGCATTCTTGTTGCTCAAGAAATTGCTTGTATCCGCTCCTATCTTAGTTGCCCTGAAATGGGATCAAGAATTTGAGTTAATGTGTGATGCGAGTGACACCGCGGTTGGTGCGGTCCTCGGTCAAAAGATCGATAAAATTTTCAAGCCCATTGCCTATGCTAGTCATACTGTGAATCCAGCCCAACAAAACTACAACACCACTGAAAAAGAGCTTTTAGCGGTCGTCTTTGCGTTTGATAAATTTCGGTCTCATCTTGTAGGCTCTCGTGTAGTTGTGCACACGGATCACGCCGCCTTGCGTTACCTATTTGCCAAGCAAGATGCCAAGCCCCGCCTCTTGAGGTGGATTTTTCTCTTGCAAGAGTTTGATCTAGAAATCCGTGATAGGAAAGGGTGTGAGAATGTCGTAGTGGACCATCTGAGTCGCATGGAGCTTAGTGAGGAGTTGGTTAAGGCACAAAGGGAGTTAAATGATTCTTTCCCGGATGAGCAACTTTGTGCAATAGACACCCTTCTTCCGGTTAAGAAAGGTAACTTTCTGAAAGTTGGTAAGGAGGGTAGCCCTTGGTTTGCACCTTTTGTCAACTACCACGAGTGCGGTTTTATAGATCCAGACTTTGACTCAAATCAAAGGCGTAAATTCCTTAGTGAGGTTGGTAAGTATGTTTGGGAGGATCCTTGCTTATATAGGTTGTGTTCGGATGGCATCTTGAGGAGATACATTCCGGAGAGTGAGATTCTGAGTGCGCTTTCTTTTTGTCACGATAAAGAGGCCGGAGGCCACTTTTCGGGGGAAAGGACCGCTTTGAAAGTGTTACAAAGTGGGCTATATTGGCCTACTCTATTCCGCGACGCACATTCTTATGTGAAATCTTGTGACGCTCGTCAAAGGTCCGGGCGTATTTCTAGGCAACATACATTGGGAGTGAAACTGTGCCCTTAGCACGGATGCGAGCCAAAACCACCCAAACTCCTATTTCACTTCCTCCACATAGTACCCCTGAGCAAGATCCTCTACAAGACCCTCCTCCTAACGACCCCATTCCTTTCGAGCAGCGTTTTAACTCACCGGTGGCCTTGACCAACTACAACGAGTATATCGCTATGAAGAACATGTGTTTCGAGAGGGGGTTAGATCTCAAGGCTGTTCCTAAAACCTTCATAGATGACTTGAGGAAGAGAGGTTGGAATAATCTGATTTATGAGCCGGAGGGGAACCTCAATCTCACACTAGTTCGGGAATGGTATGCGAATTTTAGTGTCGCCAATCTGGAGTCGGGGTTCATAAAGGTACGAGGAGTCAATGTCCCGTGGTCTGTCAAGGCAATAAATGATTACTACCGGATACCAGCTTTCGAGGACCAGGATTACATCGGTTGGTTTGCTGAAAGACAGCATTAGGGGAATACTGAGGATCCGTTAGAGAAGATGAGGAAGGACATCAACCCGGATTTACAGTGGATATCTAAAGGGGGTAGTGCACGGAGTCAGTTGGTGACGAATACTTGGCCTGATGAGTGGAAAGTAAAAGCTAAGTTCTCCCAGAATCGCCTACTACCGAAGGACAACATTACGCATTTCCACATCAAGGACTTGCAATTGTTGTATGATCTACATTATGACCTCAAGGTAGACGTTGGGAAAACTATTTTCGAGGAATTCAGGGAGAATCAGAAGGTCAAACGCCGTATGCTCATGTGCCCTTACCTCATTTATGCCTTATGCAAGGGAGCACCGGTTGAGGAATATCCCGACGATCAGATCTTGAGAAAGAAGAATCAGCCCGTGGTACCTAAGCCGTTCAACGCCCGCACCGCTCCAAAGCCTCCTAGGCCCACCCCACGACCTATTCACACTGTCCTTCACCCCGCCACCTCGACTACATCCACCACTCTACCTATACCTCCACTTATCATCTCCTCCACCACCACCACAATACCCCCACCTCCTCCATTCACTACTGGACCTTCCACCACACCTCCACCTCCACCGTCCACACCGACAACCGGGGGGCCGTGGCTTAGTGAGCGGCAGGGGCTTCTCATTGCTCATAAACAGTGGGACTGGATGGATAGTTTGTGGCTGACTCTGAATGGAATCGTTGAGAATCAGAGGGTATTCGCTCGGGCCAGACAGATTGATCTTCCTCCATTGGAGTTGGATATTCCAGCATTCCAGTATACCCCAGAGATTGAGGCGGACTTGCAGAGGGTCTCAGAGGATTTGATAGTTGATGAGCCTGAGGAGGGGTTTGATGACATATCTTTAGATGAGTTGATCGGGACAGTGGGGGCTGAGACAGAGGCAGAGAGGATAGGTGTTGCGGGTTCTACACAGCCGGAGAGTGCAGCTTCTGTGGCTGCACCAGCTACTACCACACCTCCTCTTGACGGACAGGGCACTGGAGCAGACTAGCCAGTTATTTCTGCTTCCATTTATTTTTGCTAGTCTGTTTCAGCTACTTTTGATATTCATTCACTATTCTGTTGATACACTTCACTTTGCATGCACGCGCACTTATTTTTGAGCCCCTGAGGCCTGCTTGACCGTTTACGTTTTCCTTTTCTTTGATTGTTACTTTGGGATGACAGGGATTTTATTACTATTGGTTTATATCTAATGATTGGATGTTCTGTTTTCATTATTTCTTTTGTATCCGTCCTTTGCATATCACCGTATCCCCCTCTTTATGCTTTGATCCTCTACTGTGGCATGGACTCGTTATTTTACGCACCCGCTTACCCTATTGCTTGCTTTATAGGACGTGGATTCAATCCTGTGCATGCGCTTTCTTTGTTTCTGTTGATCTCGCTTTAGGTTTCGGGATGGATTTATACGAGGGTGTCACACGTTTCGAGTCACGATTGCGCCTTTCTGCCGGGTTTCAGTCAAACAGCTAAGTCTTTTACTCTTTTTATCTCTCACACACTGAGGACAGTGTTTCATTTAAGTGTGGGGTGGGAGACGTAGCCGTTTTCTTGGTTTTGTTGTTAAATGTGCTTGATATGTGGTATGCTTAGCCTATGACCGGGCTCGAGTCAATTTTTGGGTAATTTTTAAAAAATTTCAAAGGGTTTTCAACACCGTGTTGTTTGTATTATTTACACATTCGAGTGGTGATCACCTTAGTAGGGCCCCGAACGTGTACACTGCGGTTTAATATTATCTTGAGAATGGAGTTTATTAATTTCACGTAAGCTACACTTTGTGCACAATTTGATTACTACTACCTCATATACCACTAGTCTCGAGGCGAAATAGAAAGGTTCCAATAAGTAGGATACGGGATGACGGTCCTGACGTCTCTTTGACCAACCAGAGCTAAATAAGCCTTATCCGGAAACGTTAGACCTTTGTAGCCCCTCTCAGCCTTGATAGAATGGTCTGACCACCATTCGTTTTATAGCCGTTTTGTTACTTAGTCAGAAACCTACCTTGAGCCTTAATTATGGTCACATTTCCTTCATTTATACCCTACGAGTGGACTTAGTCTTTTGTTAGGACACACTTGCTAAGGCAAGTGTGGGGTGAGGGCAATGATGTTTTGATGGGTTGGTGTTTTATTGGTTTTGAGCTATAAGGAGAAGAGGAGCTCAATTGGGCCTAGTGTTTGGGTTTGGCCCAAGAAGAAAAGAAAAATCTGTGAAATTTCTTCTTTCTCAAAAAAAAAAAAGAGAGATCAACCAAGTTCAAAATAAATTAGAAAGCTCTCATTGAAGAAAAGCTTGGAGTTTATAGAAATAAAAGGTTGGAATCAAAGGAATGAGCTCGGAAGTGATTGTTTATGATGTTGGAGTTGGGATAGTGAGATAGGTGCTAATATATTTGATCTCGCCCCATAACACTTGAAACATAGTTGAGTGTGGCAATGAGTTCGGGTGTGTTAGTAGCCTATGGTTCCCAAAGTGTTTAAATCATTCAAAGAGGATTTTGGATGGTTTGTATGGTAGAGATGAAGTGGTATATTTGTTGATTAGGTTCACTCGTACTTCTTTTTCTCCAGTTCCCAAAATATCCTTTTCGATTAACCTGGAATTATCCTAGCCTAACGTTATAACCCTTCAAGTCCTACCCGATTGTGTCCAAACTTAGTGACCTTGATTAGTGGAGACGGTGGTTGGTATTAAACGGTTGGTAGACTTTTGGTCGGGATTCAAGCCCCGACAATCATTTTGAGCACTTGGCTTTAGCTTGGCACCAACACACTCCATTTTCTTGATAATGTTATAACCGGTGTGTATATGTTCGTGTTTCCTACTTTGTGGTCACCTAGAGGGTGTGGATAGTAGCACCTACGTCACAACGTTGAATCCCTTGGTTTATTTTAAAATCGCCTAGTTTACTCGAGGGCGAGCAAAAGATAAGAGTGGGGTGGTTGATGGGAGTCAATTTCACATGACTCCAGTGCATTGTTTACCCCCGTTTACAACATTTTCAGCACATTTTTGGGTTATTTAGACCGTTTTCAGAGTGATATCGTGAGCTTATGGCACGGGGAGTGAATCCATTACCTTGATGGATTACTACCCCTTTTTGTTGATATTAACCCCATTCCCGAGCACTTTTACCCTCCGGAATTGTTTGGATGTTTTTGGTCATTTATGATGTTGTAGGGTATTAGTTTCTCGAGGACCTGGAAGGCGATGATTTATGGTGAAAAGCATGATCGAGGCAAGAGAAGAGATCAAAAAGGGGAGAAAAGTTGAAGATTTGGGAAAAAGGGGATCAAACGCGCGTTTGAACCCCTCAAACGTGCGTTTCAAGAGACACAACTTGATCAGAGTCCAAGCCTTCCAAACGCACGTTTGAACCTCCTAAACGGGAGTTCCAATTCCACCAAACGCGCGTTTGAACCTCCTACATGCGCGTGCCAGTTGAAGATCAGTCAAGATCCTGCCCAGAAATGAAGCAAAACGCGCGTTTGTTCTAAGCAAAACGCGTGTTTGAAGAAGTTAAACGCCAGTCTCAGCCTCCCAAACGTGCGTTTGAGGCCATTTTCTGCAGATTTTCCCCCACCTATAAATACCCCCCTTAGACTATTTCTTAAAACACAACCATTCTCTTAGCAAAACCCTACCCATTTCTTAGCTCGAATTTTGTAATAGCATAGAATACACTCTTTTTAGCTTAAATCAACACTATCTTAGCTTAATCTTTCCATTTCTTAGCTCAGATTTCTACTTCAAACACTAAGAGACCATCTTTTAATTAATTCTCTATTTTGTACTTTTGGATCTTAAACTCGAATTTCTGCAAATTAATGGTATATTTCTTCTCTCTCACTCGTTATGTCTTTAATTTAATGTTTCTTCCATGTTTTCACTAGTATAATGAGTAGCTAATCCCTTTTCATAGTCGAATCATGTGAAATTTGGTGAAATCACCCTTTGGGTGATGAAATTGGGAGTGGGTAGTGCTTTTTATTGTTTAATCTTGCATGTTTCATGTCTTAGAACTTGTTATAACAGATTTGGGCTAGATTGATCACCTAGGTCAAAATCACACACATCACTCTAAAGAGTTGTTCAGATAGAGAGATGTGGGAAAAGGGGTTCTAAGATCACGGCGTAGACTCGGCTTAGTTGTTAAGCCTGAGCCCAAAGTGAGGTTACTCGTTTTAACGTTTAAGCGGCTCTAGTACATATCATGTCTTGTTAGTGAATCTTCTTTAGGGAAGGGTAGTTAACATGGCATAAGGTGTTAGGAGAGAGTTGTTCAGATCTTAGCACCGGGATTAGTAGTTTGCACCCATGAAATTGAATGCGAGATTCGTTTGTTATAATGCACACTCCCGGTTTTGTCTATCCTTGGGGTTGAAACTAGCTATTTTGATCATGGTTTGGATATGTCCCTTAATCTATCTTTAAAACCTAGTAGTTTAATCTTCTTTCTTTCTTTTCTATTTTTAGACTCGTTAGTAAGACTCACTTTAGTGTCGTTGTAGTAAACAAGCACTTTAAAAACATTGATCACTTAGACTAAGTAATACGTTCGCTTTGGTACTCACAAACACTTTTTCCATTGGGTTCGACCTCGTACTCCTGTAGCTATTCTAGCAATCGACCCGGTACACTGCCGGTTAGAGAGTTAATTTGCCCACGGTTTCAAGTCTTTATAATTTTTTTTTGAAGGGTGAATTTTAGCTTCAATCAGGAATAACGCAGAATAACAAAGGCTATACATAAATCTATTTTTCAGGCCTCGGTAACCCAGGGGTTAGCCACGGTAAACCGGCCTTAAAATTTCTTTTTCCTGGCAGTTTAACAAGTGCAGAATTGATACAGAACGACTTAAGACTCAAAATAAAATAAAAATGACTTCTTAATTAGAATTAATACATTTATATTTATAATTGGCCCTTGTCCTCGGCAACAGCGCCAAAAATCTTGATCACGTGTAAGTCACTAACGTCAATATTACTAGCAAGAATACTAGGTACATCGTAGTATATGCGAGTCAACGTCGATCCCACTGAGACAAGGCAACTATAGGTATAATTGATTCTAACCTAATTAAGAAGCAACATAGAGGCGGTTCTGGACCAACAATAACATAAAAGAAAACAAACTTGGTACCCTCTCCCTCTTCTCACCGATCTACTAACTTGGATTAGTCAACCGTTTTGTTTACTTCCCCACATAATTTCCTTAGATTAATCGTGAGCTTAGTTTTCATTATCACTATCATTATCAGTTACGGGTGCAACTCCTACTCCAATCTACTCCGACAATGGTAGTAGACAATATATACGCAAGCTACCCTCCTTAATTGGTCCGTAATAGCCCATACGCATAAAGAACTAGAATTGCCGATATCGAGCGCTAACTCATACCGCTAACCCACCTAGACAGCTGTCGACATTCATCAGCACATTCCAGGGTCCATTCAAGACTATGTCCAAAATTAGCACTTCACTATTCATATTTCATGCCAGTTTATGATTATAATAAGCATATTGGCCAGATCTAACCTACTATTAATTAAACCTGTCGATCAACGTAGTTGTAGTGAATCCCAGTTTTAGGTTTTCTAAATTATGCCTCGGTAAACCGGTATAGACCGCCGGTTTACCGGGGCTGGCTTTTCCTATCCCTGGATCTACATTGCTCAATTACGATTATTCTAAGTAAATTATGGGGTCTTTAAACATGCAGATTAACTAAAACACATAAATACGAACAAATCTACCATATTGAAGATAAAAAAGGAACGTTCAAAGCTTCATACCTTCAACAATGGAGATCTAGCTCGATCTACTCAAACTAGAGATGATGGAAGAAGTGAGAAAACCAAAAACAACTCTTCAAAAGCTTGAATAACTTTTTTTCATCAAAGTATATAATGTATATGAATATAATGGAGTGCTTATCAAAAGAATATGTAATACTCAGTTGATGCGGCCTTATATAGATACAATGACCGAATTGAGACTCTCTAAAACCCTAACCGACCTAGATAATACGGCAGAATCAGTTTCGTGTCCAACAAGTCCTCGGTTTACCGGCCCTAGCTTCCGGTAAACCGGGCCAACTTTTCTCTTTTTTCTTCAGCATGCTTCTTCTTGGACTTTAATCACTTGGCCCAATATATTTCTTTCGGTCCAGATCCACTCTCCAATGCTTCAGATTCGGTACATCCTAAAAAACATACAAAATGGGCAAAATTAGGAGTTTAGTCCTGTAACTTGGCCTATTTTGGATTTTAGTCCTGCTCCTGCTCCGGTGAAGAAAATGGTCCTCTAACTTGTTTTTTTTTAAATAGTCCTATCCGCCGGAAATAGCTGAGTGGGCACCGGAATCTTTAAAAAACGCTTACGTGGTAGCCACTAGGCTGCCACATTGAATCCTATGTGGTTGTGGATCCCATTTTACTTTAAAAAAATAATTTCTCCTTCTAATTTCCCCAAATTTCATCGCTCCAAATCTAATTCCTAATTTACTACTATACATCTCCTGTCTAATTGTCTTCCATTTCTTCCTCCATTTTCTACCTTCAATTTTTCATCTTCATCTATATATATATATATTAAATTCTCTGTAATTTGTTTTTAGGCTTCTCCTCCTCAATTGAAAACATCATCGCCAGAAACATTTGAGATTAAGGTAGTGGTGCCGCAAGTGAGCACAATCCATTTGTTTAAAATTGCTTCTGATGTTGATGCTGTGAGTTTTGGTGGTCTTGCCTTTGATCATTTGATTTTATTCGATCCCATAGGAAACGTGTTGGATTTAATTTGAGTTGATTTGTTCGAGGATTTCAGCAGGAAATGAAATATAAAATTGCAAAGGAAGATGAGAATTGGGGAAGAAGATGAAAACCTTCAAACCTCCAAACTTACCAGTAGCATTTAAACTCCACTTCAAGCCATTTTCTTTATCTGCATCCATTGAAATAGAGACTAAATCTTCTAAGAGACAATTAGGTTGCTCATCCTCCACCCATGGCCCTTTCTTACCCTCCTGTAGTGGATGAGTGCTTGATAATTTGAATTAGAAACAGAGCCATTTGGATTTGATTCTCTGTTTTCAACAAACAATATTTTTGCAATTGGGTCCATAATATTCCAAATGTTCAAGAAATTTGAAGATGGTGGTGTTATTAGTTCTTGAGGAATTAAAGTAGGAAAATTCCCCTAATTTTCTTCTAGGATTCATCTGAATCTTTAATCTTTTGCTTATAAAAGAAGAAAAATGCTAATCCCAGTTACAAAATTCCTGAAAGAACAATCTCAATTGACATTCCAATAGCAAATCTTTTGCTTTTTTGTTTCTTGCTAATGAAACCGGACTAGCATTTTCAGGCGGAGGTGAAGGTGGTACTGTTGTATTTCCTGGCTATGCTCCGGCTGAAACGTCCGGAAAGAATGGTATATCTGGATAAGAAGGTTGCGGTGGTGCAGCATTTTCCGCTGGAAACAATAGCTAATGTAGAGATATTATGAACTTTGGTGCTATTTCTTTGCGAGAACATCCAATTCCAAATTGCAAATGATTCATCGCCTATCTCAAAAATTTCAAATTGAAAATTGCAAAATAATTAGGGATTAGATTTTGAGGGATGAAATTGGGGGAAATTGGAAGGAGAAAGAAATTGGGGGAAATTGGAAGGAGAAATCCTTTTTTAACGTAACATGTGGTCTATAGCCACGTAGGATTCAATGTGGTAGCCTAGTGGCTACCACGTAAGCGTTTTTAAAAATTCCGGTGCCCAATCAGCAATTTCCGGCAGATAGGACTATTTTTCAAAAAAATAAACAAGTTAGAGGACCATTTCCTCACCGGAGCAGGAGCAGGACTAAAATCCAAAGTAGGCCAAGTTAGAGGACCAAAATCCTAATTTTGCCCACAAAACAAGACGAAACAGTACCAAATCTTCGGGAAAATAGCATAGATGTAGAATTACGATCCTGGAAACACGCACATAGCATTTAACATATATTCCACATAATAACGAGCCTATCTATCCTCTCTTCAGCAGAATTCGGGGTAAATAAGGGTATAATTATTGGTACCATTTAGAGCGTTATCAGGCACCATACCGGAGCAATCTGTTTTAAGGAAAGAGTACTATAATCGCCTCTTTTTGTCATTTATTTATGCATCGTACTTTACTTTCTTTTACTTTCAAGTCAGATCTGCACTGTGATAGTTTTAATTTTTAGATCTACGTTGTAATAGCTTTATTTTATTAGATCTATACTATAGTTGTGTTAATTTACAGATCTACGCCGTAATTGCTTTAGTTTGTTAGATCTACATAATAAAATTAAAATTTATTTCTGAGTTGTTTATTTTTGCATTTAATTTCCATAATTACATCCGTGAATTGCGGATCTGTTCCGTAAATCACTCCACACACGACACTATTACCAACAAGCTCAAGACATATTGTTTATGTTCGTGTGTTAGAGGATAGATTAACGTGTCATTTTACAGATCTGCTTGTTTGTTTTAATTTATCTATATCTTGCTTCAGTTTGGTTGATATTTACGTTCGATTGAGGATGAACAGATCTTGATTTGTCGATCTTCTGTGTTTACAGAAATGGAAACAAATGAGCAAGGGTGTACCTCTGTTGTGCCTACTGATGTGCCTGTGCAGAACAATTCCGGGCCTCAAGGGGAAAAACCGGAAAAGTTTGGTGGCTTTAACTACAAGAGGTGGCAACATGAGATGTTGTTCTATCTGACCACTCTTGGCTTGGCTCGGATGCTGACTGAGGATCCTCCTGTCTTAAAGGAATGAGATCATGCCTCTCTCACGGCTTTGGATGCGTGGAAGCACTCTGACTTCATGTGCAAGAACTACATCATGAGTTTCTTAGAGAACTCCATTTATGGAGTGTACTGCTCACAGAAGTCTGCTAAGTCTTTATGGCAGGCTTTGGAGAAAAAGTACAAAATCGAGGATGCTGGTTCAAAGAAATTTGATGTGGTCAAATTCATGGACTACAAGATGGTAGACTGCAAGACTATTTTCAGTCAGATTGAGGAGCTACAGGTGATCATCTCTGGGATCCTGGAGTAAAAAATGATGATTTGTAAACAATTCCAGGTTGCTGCTGTGATTGGGAAACTTCCCCACTCTTGGAAGGATTTAAAGAACTACTTGATGCACAAGCAGAAAAAGATGACTATGGAAGAGATAGCAACACGTGTGTGAATTGAGGAGCAGAACAAGAGGTCAGAACGAAGCTTTCTGATAGGGCGATCCAAGGCGAACTTGGTCGAAGTGAGCAACAAAGGCAAAAAGCGTAAGCAGCCTAATCAAGTTCCAAGAGACAATAAGAAGGTAAAGCAACAGTTCACTGGAAGCAGTTACAACTGTGGAAAGCGAGGGTATTGCCAAAGTGAGTGCAGGTCATAGAAGAATGTTACGCCACATACCCATCTTGCTGAAGTAGTGGCTGAAGGCATGCAGGAGATGAACCTGTCGGCTGTGGTTTCTGAATGCAACACAGTCAAGAATACCCACGAATGGTGGATTGACATATGGGCTACTCGCCATGTTTGCGCTCTGAAGTAGATGTTCTCTGAGTACAAGGCTGTTGAGGGGAAACAGCTCTTTATGGGAAACTCTACTTCTGCAAAGGCTGAAGGTGTAGGAAAGGTCATACTGAAGATGACCTTTGGCAAAGAACTCACACTCAACAATGTGCTGCATATTCCAGACATGCGCACGAACCTTGTTTCTGGTTCTCTTTTGGTGAAGAATGGATTCAAGATGGACTTTGGTGGGGATAAAGTTGTTTTATCCAAATTTGATATGTATGTTGGGATGAGGTACTTGGTAAATGGTATGTTCAAGATGAATGTAATGACTATTGTACCCAAAAAATTTGTGCCAAAAAAAGCTAATAAGATGACTACTGCTTCCGTTTACTTGCTTGAGTCTTCTTGTTTATGGCATTGTAGATTAGGACATGCTAATTATAAATTGATTCGAAAGATGATGAATCTAGATTTAATTCCCAACGTAAAATTTGATCCTAATCATATATGCCAAATATGTGTTGAAGCTAAGTTAGCTAAAGCGCCCTTTCCAACGGTTGAAAGGAACACATAACCTCTAGATTTGATTCACACTGATATATGTGACTTAAAATTTGTGCTAACTAGAGGTGGTAAAAAGTAATTTATTTACTTTTATTGATGACTGTACCAGATATTTTTATGTTTATCTGCTGAGAAGCAAAGACGAAGCTCTTGAAGCTTTCAAGGATTATAAGAATGAAGTTGAGAATCAACTTAGCAAATGGATAAAAAAATGTCTGTAGTGATCGTGGTGGTGAATATGATGCACCTTTTAATGAGTTTGGCTCTGGCATCGGCATTATTCATCAAACGACAACACCATATACACCTCAATCAAACGGTATTACTGAGCTCAAGAACCGAACTCTAAAAAAGATGATGAATGCTATGTTGATTAGTTCGGGTTTACCTCAGAACTTGTGGGGGAAGCTATATATCCTCTCAGCAAATTCCGTTCTTAATAAAATCCCTTCTAAGAAGAAGGACGAATCCCCTTATGAATTGTGGAAAGGTCACAAGCCTAACTACAAAATCATGAAAGTGTGGGGGTGTTTGGCTAAGGTTGAAATACCAAAACTAAAGCAAGTGAAGATAGGGCCTAAAACCATTGATTGTATATTCATTGGATATGCTCTTAATAGCAGTGCCTATCAGATTCTGGTACATAAATCGGACGTCCCTGATGTACATGAAAATGTCATCATCGAGATTAGGAATGTTGTGTTCTTTGAGAATATCTTTACTTGTAAAGAGAAAGAGAAACAAGAAGCAAGCATGATCAAGCGGACTGATGAGTCTGAAGAGGAGGTTGATCCTCATGAACCTGAGGAACCTCATCATAGTGAGAGGGGTAGAACTTTCAAGTCCTATGGTCCCGATTTTCTAACCTTTATGGTAGAAAACAAACCCAGGACGTATGCTGAGGCTATGTCTACTCCAGAAAACCTTTCTGGAAAGAGGCTATAAATAGTGAAATAGATTCCATCATGCAAAACCACACTTGGGAGTTGGTTGATCTTCCACCGGGAAATATACCACTCGGGTGCAAGTGGATCTTCAAGAAGAAGTTAAAGGTTGATGGTTCTATCGATAAGTACAAGGCTAGGTTGGTGGCCCAAGGGTTCCGACAGAAAGAAGGCCTTGACTTTTTTTATACTTACTCACCAGTTACGAGAATCACTTCCATAAGGGTTCTCATTGCTATAGCTGCAGTCAATAACTTGGAAATCCATCAAATGGATGTGAAGACTGCCTTCTTGAATGGTGAGTTGGAAGAAGAGATTTACATGAAACAACCCGAGGGGTTTGTTGTTCCAGGACAAGAGAGTAAGGTGTGTAGACTCGTTAAGTCTTTGTATGGGCTTAAACAAGCACCAAAACAGTGGCATATTCGATTTGATAATGTTATGTTGTCCAATAGATTTAAGATTAACGAATGTGATAAATGTGTCTACATTAAGAACACACCTAATGCCTATGTGATTGCATGTCTATATGTGGATGGCATGCTGATAATGGGAAGTACTCATGACATCATCATGAATACCAAGAAGATGTTGACAAGGAACTTCGATGTGAAGGACCTAGAAGTTGCAGATGTGATACTAGGGATTAAGATCTCTAGAGTACCAGATGGACTTGTGTTGTCACAAACTCATTATATTGAGTCTGTTTTGAAAAGATTTAATATCTTTGATGAAAGTCCAGTGAGCACTCCACTTGACCTTAGTGTGCACTTAGCCAAGAATAGAGGTGAACCTGTGGATCAATTGAGATATTCTCAGGTGATTAAAAGTCTGATGTACATAGCCAACTGTACACGACCAGACTTATCATGTGCGGTGAATAAACTGAGTAGGTTCATGAGTAATTTAGAATCATTGGAAAGCCTTGAACAGGTGGTTGAGGTACATAAAGTACACCATAAGTCTGGGATTATGATATACTAGATATCCAGCAGTATTATAAGGATACTGTGATGCCAACTGGATATCAGATACGAAATATTCGAAGTCCACCAGTGGATACTTATTCACGATTGGTGGTGCTGCTGTTTCCTGGAAGTCTACGAGACAAACATGCATAGCTCGCTCCATAATGGAAGCTGAGTTCATAGCACTGGATAAGGCTGGAGAAGAAGCTGAATGGCATAGGAATTTCCTAGAGGATATTCCATGTTGGCCGAAACATGTGGCTACTATCAACATACACTGCGATAGTCAGTCGGCGATAGGAAGAGCACAAAGTAGTATGTATAATGGTAAGTCTCGACACATACGTCGTAGACACAATACCTTTAAACAATTGATCTCTAATGGTGTGATTTCCATCGATTATATAAGATCGAAGGAGAATCTTGCGGATCCGCTTACAAAAGGTCTAGCTAGAGATCAGACGTCAACCTTGACAACCGGAATGGGACCGAAGCCTATTATGTATGTTTCCTTGTAGTGCCAACCCAACCATGTTGACTGGAGATCCCAAGATCATGGTTCAAAAGGGACAACTAATCTATAAGGAACAATCTAGCACTTAACCATTATGAGAGAATAAAAGTGCTGTCTGCAGAGAGTGTGAGGTTAAGCGAAGCTTTTAATGATTCCTATATCTTGATATTCAAGTGGGGTAGGGCTTGATAGGAGGTCACCTATGTAAGTGCGAAGTGGGGCCGCTTCTGTGAGAATTTTGAGGCTTGAATTCTCTAAAGCACTTTCTGAAACCAAGTGTTGTCCAGGGCCGAGATGGAATCAACCATGAGAACCGAAAGGTGTGTTGGATGTAGTGCCCGAAAGACAATTGTTGCTTGTCCTTACGGGCAAGTGGGAGATTGTTGGAAGTAGCTCCGGAAGACAATTTATGTAATTGTTTTTATATTTAATAAATGACAGAATTAATTTCATCTTATTATTTGCTTCGTGCTTATATGTAATACACCACTGAAAACCCTAAGTCGTATCATATGTAGCCTTATAACTTAGTGTGTGTCACACGCGAGGATTAAGTTTATGGTGAAACACTTAAATTGTTAGTCCGTGGTGAACTTAATCAAAGGATGAGGTCTATTGATTAAACCACTATTAATGCGCCCAGAACACTTTATGGTGTGACCGTCTTATTCGGACCATCGACATTGGTTGTCTAAGTGGGGCATTTATATATGATGAGATTCATATAGGACTGGACCAATTTAATCTGCGTTTCTAATATAATTCCGTGATTGAGAAATCTTATTAAATCGCAAGATGATCATGTATGGATTAACCTTAATCCTGAAGTGATTGCATACTCCTATTTGTTTCAAGATAGGGTTTGATGTGTTCGTTAAGGATCGATAAGAGGCGCGGTCCGAATCACTTTCATGTTGGCACTATTCTGGAATGAGTGATAAGTGTGTGTCTCACAGATATGGAATCTATTCCTTCCTGCGAGAAGTAGAAAGACAATCCTCTTATTTGTTAATCATAGAAGCTGATCGATCGGCCGAGTTCGTATTGGTTATGAACTAATTGATCACTAGTGGGTTGGTTAATGGTAAATAAGGATGAGATGTAATGAAGAATGTTTACGGAAATAATCCCGCTTCATTATGGATAGTCTATGAAGGGTTAGTCTGTATGTAATCTTTATATCAATGGACACTTATTGACTTGACTTTCTGAGAATAAGTTATATCTATAATCGATAGAGTTCAGTTTCGGATTTATGGTGGCGTAATTCCGAAATTAATAAGTTGAGTAGGAATGTTCTGTTTGATTTATTCAAGTTTTTGTAGCTACTGGTTATTGGTCCATGGTCCCCAGGTTGTCTCCTAACACACGAGTGTTTTCTCGTTTAGTGGAACATCGAGAATAAATTAAATAGTTGGTCTATTTAATGAATATGCAATATTATTTATTTGAAAAATAATATGTAAAATTGAAAATATATTTTTTATTATTTTTAATGGCTTAGGTGGCGCCACATTGTGAGAAAATTAGGAAAAGAAATTTTCCTAGATTATGTCACATGCGTAATTAATTAATTATTTATTTGTTAGATAATTAATGGAAAAATAATAGATTGATTTTATAATCATTATCTCATTTATGGAGATTATCTCTTATTTTATTGCAAATATATTTTCCTTATGGAAAATGGTAATTGTATTGTGAAAATGATAACTCTATATTGACTAGTTAATTTCATATATAAAGAGAGTTCCTCCTAACACAATTGACAATCAAAATTTGCGCCACACATAATAAAAAGAAGAGAAAAATTAGTTTCTTGTTATAGCCATTGGGAGGATAAAAATCTAGGAGTTTTCTTGGAGCATATTCGAGGAGGTTCTATTACGAGGATCGACGTCCACCAGTTGTCGCTTATAGATACAATCCGGAAGATCACGGCTTCTCTCCGGTTGGGTAATCTACTAACCTTCTCGTAGTTATGTTAATTTATTATGTGAATCATATCGTGGTCAAATCGAAAAACGAATTTAATTCGTAGCTTCCGCTGTGCATGATCGAGCGTCTCGATCGGTGCTGTGAATAAGATCTGACGATCCAATTATGGATCGGGTCCGGATTCGGGTGCTAGGGGAAATATTGTGTGAGTGCTATTGTCTTGGTTTACACTAAAGGCTGAACATTTCAAGACCTAGTTCACTTATTAGCCGAGTAAATCCGATGGTACTTCACTAAGGCAGGTTCAAGGCCAGAAGCTACCTCTCCTGATGCAATATTTTTTCCGTCTGACTTTTCTTCAAAGTCTGCATTTGCATTTGCATTAGCATTAATTTTTATTCATATGGGGGATTGTTGGAGATATCCCATGAAATGGGAGTAAAGTGGTCAAATTTAGCATGAATTTCGGATACGCTCCGGTGTAATTCATGGGGAGCTTATTACGTCTAAAAATTCTACTCACAGAGTAGATAATATTTGGATTTGGAATCACTCCATTCGGATATTGAGTGAATGAGAAATTAATGCCTAAAGTTGGTTGAAAATGTGTTGGAGATAAGAGTTGAAGGGAGAACCTCAACTCAATCTCCCACATTGGAAGTTTGAGAGACTTGAGCTCTATACATAAGAGCTAGTGTATGCTCTTATAGATGTGCCCCAAGGGGCAAGGCACTTTTGTGCATGAGGGAGGACCTAGATAATTCCACACACGCGCGCGCCGTTGCCGCCGCCGTCCGGCTCGGCTCGGGTGATACTATTAATTTTTTAGACAAAATTTCTTTTGATATTAACTAGAAAATAATTATTAATCGTGATGCGGTTGGAAGGTTCCAGAATAGTGTGGAAACACAAAGTAATTAAGTCGGCCAGACTTAATTAACATGTGCTGAATAATTTTTGGCCGAGATTTATTTCCTTGATGGAAAATCGAGCAAGCCGTGTCATAAATGAGTCATTTGACCAATTAGAATTTAGATGACATGTCATCCGACCAATCAAAAGCGAGGATTAAGTCGGTTAATGTTTTAATCAACGTGATTGATCAAGAGTCGGCTAGGGTAACTTTTCCAACGGGAAAAGTTGTCCGGCTCTTATGATGTAATTCGGCCTATGATATTCGAGCAGTACCTCCTCATCTCCACTATATGTACAACCCCATGGATAGTGATTCACGCATTTAGTTTTCTCTTATGTCTTCCACTACTAAAAGGGTCGAGCATATAGTCTAGTTCTTGAGTCAAAGAGAAGTCGGAGCACTCTGTAAGTTCGTCGGAGCTTGGATTGTTGAAGTGCCCTCAATCCAAGACGTAAGCCGTTGTATCTTGGGAGGCAGTTGCTACTACCGTGGGCATCATACCGGAGCAATCTGTCTTAAGGAAAGAGTACTATACTCACCTCGGTTTGTCATTTATTTATGCATCGTACTTTACTTTCTTTTACTTTCAAGTCAGATCTGCACTGTGATAGTTTTAATTTTTAGATCTACGTTGTAATAGTTTTTTTTATTAGATCTATACTATAGCTGTGTTAATTTATAGATCTACGCCGTAATTGCTTTAGTTTGTTAGATTTACATAATAAAATTAAATTTTATTTCCGAGTTGTTTATTTCTCCATTTAATTTCCGTAATTACATCCGTGAATTACGGATCTGTTCCGTAAATCACTCCACACACGACAATATCACCAACGTAAAAATTGGTGAATAAAAGTGTTGTCTGCGGAGAGTGTGAGGTTAAGCGAAGCTTTTAATGATTCCTATATCTTGATATTCAAGTGGGGTAGGGCAGAATACCCTTGATAGGAGGTCACCTATGTAAGTGCGACTGTTTTGGTTCTTGTTTAAGCCCATACAAAGACTTAACGAGTCTACTCAACTTACTCTCTTGCCCTGGAACAACAAACCCCTCGGGTTGTTTCATGTAAATCTCTTCTTCCAACTCACCGTTCAAGAAGGCAGTCTTCACATCCATTTGATTGATTTCCAGGTTTTTGACTGCAGCTATAGCAATGAGAACCCTTATAGAAGTGATTCTCGTTACTGGTGAGTAGGTATCAAAAAAGTCAAGGCCTTCCTTATATCGGAACTCTTGGGCCACCAACCTAGACTTGTACTTATCAATAGAACCATCAACCTTTAACTTCTTCTTGAAGACCCACTTGCACCCGTGTGGTTTATTTCGCTGTGGAAGATCAACCAACTCCCAAGTGGGGTTTTGCATTATAGAATCTATTTCACTGTTTATAGCTTCTTTCCATATAGGAGCTTCTGAAGTAGACATTGCCTCAGCATATGTCCTACGTTCGTTTGCTACCATATAGGTCAGAAAATCAGGACCAAAGGACTTGGAAGTCTTAGCCCTCTTACTACGATGAGGTTCCTCAAGTTCTTGACGATCACCCTCTTCGTCCGACTCATAAGTCCGCTTGCTCATGCTTGCTTCTTGTTTCTCTTTCTCCTTACAAGGAAAGATATCCTCAAAAAACACAACAATATTCCTAGACTAGATGATGACATTTTCATATACATCAGGGATGTCCGATTTATGTACCAGAAACCGATAGGCACTACTATTGAGAGCATATGCAATGAATATACAATCAATGGTTTTAGGCCCTATCTTCACTTGCTTTGGCTTAGGTATTTCAACCTTAGCCAAACACCCCCACACTTTCATGATTTTGTAGTTAGGCTTGTGACTCTTCCACAACTCATAAGGGGATTCATCATTCTTCTTAGAAGGAATTTTATTAAGAATGAAATTCGCTGAGAGGATAGCTTCCCCCCACAAGTTCTGAGGTAAATCCGAACTAATCAACATAGCATTCATCATCTCTTTCAGAGTTTGGTTCTTGCGCTCAACAATACCGTTTGATTGAGGTGTATATGGTGTTGTTGTTTGATGAATGATGCCGGCGCCAGAGAAAAATTCATTGTACGGTACATAATATTCTCCACCACGATCACTACGGACATTCTTTATCCGTATGCTAAGTTGATTCTCAATTTCATTCTTATAATCCTTAAAAGCTTCAAGAGCTACGTCTTTGTTTCTCAGCAGATAAACATAACAATATATGGTACAATCATCAATAAAAGTAATAAAGTACATTTTACAGCCTCTAGTTTGCACAAATTTTAAGTCACATATATCAGTGTGAATTAAATCTAGAGGTTATGTGTTCCTTTCAACCGTTGGAAACGGTGCTTTAGCTAACTTAGCTTCAACACATATTTGGCATTTGTGATTAAGATCAATTTTTACGTTGGGAATTAAATTACGTTCGGATCTACATAATAAAATTAAATTTTATTTCCGAGTTGTTTATTTCTGCATTTAATTTACGTAATTACATCCGTGAATTACGGATCTGATCCGTAGATCTCACTCCGAGGCCGCTTGATGGTCTGGATTAGTGTCGCTAAGTGAGGGTATATGCAATCTGTCAGATAGTATGTCATGTGATATACATTGCCATTTACTTCGTAATGGGTGTACGGTGTTTGACATTGAATAAATCTATCAAAGGTCGGGGATTGTTCAAGCACATATATATCATTGTATGTTCATGGTGTGCCAAAAAATGCATGCAAAATCCAAAGATCTTTGGTTGTTACAGCTTCAAGAACCATGGTTGGATTTCCGGTGTGGCCGGTGAACTGACCATGCCGCCGTGGGACAGTTACGCCACTCCCAGTGCATGCAGTCTAATGAACCAATCATGCCTGGGAAACCATGTTTCTTATTTTATTTCATAATTCAAGTGACATCGCCTTCATTTGGAGCTCGCAAATATTGCTCAGAGTACATGCTAACAATTGTCTCACAGAATAGACGAACAGTTTCTATAGCTGTGGTCTCCGCAATGGCAAGAGCCTCATCCTCACGATCAATAGGGCTTCCGTATGCAAGAATTCGCAAGGCAGCCGCCATTTTTTGGATGGATGAGAATCCAATTTTCTCGGTACAATCATACTGTTGCAGAAAATATGGTTTGGCAGCCTCAAGGTCTGCTCAAATCCTATGAAACAACTCTAAGCGCATTCTGAACCGGCGTCGGAGCATACGAGCTAGAAAAATAGGATTTTCGGCGAAGTAGTTTTTGACAAGATCGTTGTGTGCTTTCACCCGATCCCGGCTAATAAATGTGCGCCGGCAAATCCGGGGTTGCTCGGGCTCTGGCTCAACCTCTTCGGCCGCTTCGATAACATGCATGAGCATTTGTTGGTTGCGCATTCGTTGTTCACGGAATGCATCAAACTCATTGTCTCTTTGCATATTGAAAGGCCAAAATGGAGGATTTTCTATGAAGATAGTAAGAAGTGTTACAAGCTATGAATGAGTATGCTGAGGGAGTGGTGGAATTGTGTTTAAATAAAATGATGTTTGTGTAGTGGTAGTCGGATGATGTGGTTTTTTTTAGCAGGAAAGATGTGGTTTTAGTATGTGGTACTTTGAAAGATATGGTTTTATTTTTAGTAGGAAAGAGGTGTGTGTAGTGGTAGTTGGAAGATGTAGTTTATTTTTAGCAGGAAATATATATGGTTTTAATACGTGAGAGCTAAAAATAAGTGAAATGTATATGAATATAATTCAGATGGTTGTTGAATTATTTGGGGAGATATTAATAGAAAATGTTTGTTCCACACCAAACCAGTCACAACAAAGTGTCACAATACATTTTTTTTTTTACATTTTTTTACATTATTGATCATGAGACTTATAGGAATCAATAGATCTCACGTCGTTACAACTACGGGAGGGAAAAACGAAGTTACCAATATTTTAATAAATAATTCTTATTCACATTGATATATTCGACAAAAATACACGGAATTTCAAAAGATATAAAAAAAAATATTTTGAAAATAACGTATGACATTCTTTTTGTAAGCGTATACTACAATTGGTTTTACAGAGATACGACATGTTAAAATCTTACTTTGTAAGTATTAAATACTTCATTCCGATTTTTGTAAAAAAAAAAAAGTACGAAAAGGAGGGAAAATATGTTGGTAGTTAAATTAGTTAGTGGAGATGTGAAAGAAAAATGTAATTTTAGGGAATTATATAGGAAGTATTAGCCATTAAAAAAATATATATAGGGAGAATTATTATAGTTGTTTATTTTATAGAGTGTTAAAAAGGTGAATCTGGAAAAAAAAAAATAAAAAAAATAAAATGAAGAGTGTTAGTATTGCATCGTGGTTACCCTCGCTCTTGTTGGTAGAAGCAAAACAACAAAAATTGGCTAGCAAGACGCCTTCATTTGAAGCAGGGACGGACCAGCCCTTTAGACGGGGTGCACGGCCCCCACTGAGATCCGAAAATCGACACGTTTTTATAGGTAAAAAATGTAAAAACACTATTGATGCCCCCACTCGCCTTTCAAATTTGTTCCGGTGTCCCCACTGAGATTTTTTTCTGGGTCCGTCACTGATTTGAAGACCCTTCTACATTGAAGTGGCTGGTGGTAGACAGCGAATTTATTAGTTCCGTCAGCAGGCGTATTATTGTCAAAACCAAATCTCTCGATCCATAAGGTCAGAATATAACCATGACGTTATGAAATTTTCGAAGACGTATCAGACCATTTTAGGGCACTCCCAACAGATGTCCTATATGGTGCCATATTCCTAAAATGAAGATAAAAAATAGAGTTTACCTCAAAATAGCTTCCGCAGCAGAGTCCCTATCCCTATTTATTTTTGGGGATATGAACAGTGCATCCCTACTTGTGGGGATGCACTATTCACGCCCTAAACATATTTAATTATTAAAAATTATAGTGATATGTATAGGGATGCTGCTGGAGTGAAATAATAAATACTTAATGTGTATAAATATGATTGTGAGGTAGAATGTGCATTATTTAATATTATTTGAAATGTTCTAGGGATAAGGACATGGATGTTGTTGTAGAGATTTTTAGATTGAGATGTTGTAAAATAGATATATGTATTATTTTATATTATATTATGGATAAAATTTGATGCTTCTGCTGGAAGTGCCCTTTAGAGGCCGAACATGTAATGTGTTTCTGACCACGTTCGGGTCAGAATAAGTTAAATTGTTTTGACCACATTTGAGTAGGTACAGTATAACCTCGGTAAATGAATATTCGATAAATAAATAACCTCGCCAAATGAATAATTTTCTCTGGTCCAGACTTGGGCGCAAAAGGGCTGAATAAAGGTTCGATAAATGAATAACCTCGCCAAATGAATAATTATCTCCGGTCCTAAGAGTATTCATTTATCGAGGTTATACCGTATAATGTTTCACATTCTGACCAAACTTCGGTCAGAATATAGGCACGTAAATGAAAAAAGAATAATGACAAAACTGAAAAATTAATTACTGTGCAACAAGACAAATGGTTGTACGAAAAGACATTTCCTTTCAAAATCGGACAAATAGGTGTAACTAAAAGTCACACTTTAATTACAATACAACTAATTTGACACCACCGGGTTCCAGTCACTTACTCTAGCATGTAGATGTTTTACAAATTCAGGGCTCTATAATGACACATCAACTTAAATGTAATGTAAATTTAACGTGCTTGAAACACGTTCATCACTGGGATCAGTTTCCATGTCCCAAACCTCCCAGTCTTTATTCATTGGCTCCCATAAGCCTCTTCCTCATAAGCAAAAGCAGCCAACTGCAAGCAAACACAGAGTTCTTATGCAAAAAGAGCAATAACAACCCTTATATAATATTATTATGACACCAATTTTGAAATTCAGTGTCACCTTTCCTCTGTCTGATTTGCAGCCCGGCATGATTCTTTACGAATAATTTGACAAAAGGTACCCCTTAAAAGGCACCACAACCAACTTACCGTGACAACACAACACTGATTTTCAAATCGACCTTTAAAAGTCAAAGAATAAAGATCATTCTCACTATGTAAGTTGGGTGTGATGTATTAAAAGAACCCTTGCCGAAAAAACTACTGCAAGCTATCCCCTGATGGCACTGTTTCACTGAGACGAGTGACCTCTTTCAGTAACCGGTTGACACAAGACTTGATTTCCTCCGGCACTACCAGCTGTTCAGGCCCTGTTTCTAAAGCATAAAGAGTAAGTACTTTCATTACACTAGCCAAGTTCAAGTTCTTCGTATCACTTTTCCAAACACTTTGATTGAAGAAACTGCAAGATGGTTTCATAGAGCATTTGCTGCAAACCTGATCATGTATAATATAAGACTCAGAAGCAAATTCAAGATGCTTATATTCCATTAAATTTAGTTAACAGATGAAACAAAAAGAAATTCACGTGAAGAAATTACTCACAAAGTTTTCTTGAATATTGAAGAATGTTCGCAATCTTTTAGCAGCAAAAATGCCTGCTTTGCTCAGGTTGGGGCATCCAAAAAGAGCAATTTGTTTCAAATCACTCCCTGATAACCATCTAGGGGAAACAAATGCAATTTTTTTTTTTTTTTGAGTAAACGAGGCAATGAGATAAAACATTTCACAAAACCAAAAGGATTTGAAGCAACACAGCATGCACAAAACTTCCAAAGAAAATTTCATCTTCTATTGAGCAAGTTTACATTCAAGTGTCGATGTGAACAGATAACAAGTCCCAATTTATTACTATGTACGAAAAGTTTTATTGCAGGAAATAGGCGTTGTGATAGCATTTCAGCAGCTAAAACTGTCATAAAGCACATGATACAACTCAAACACAAAGGTCAAGAAAAAATTTCTTCACTCACACATCATAGCATAACAATTTCTCAGACGAACCAGCAAACTCGAGCAATGGAGAAACAATTACGTGCAAAACAAAAATAAGAGGCAACATAAAATTAAGCTTAAAACATACCCCCTTCAACCATATCACTGATAGTAAGAGGGATTTGAAACACTCCTGTCATATTAAGCTAAGCTTAACCAATAAGGATTGTTCCTTCTTCAACCCACAATTATCCACTATTAGTTAAACAGCAGTAGACATGGCTTTCAATGACAAGCAAAACAAATATAGCCTACGTTCGAAAATGCTTAACAAGAAATCGATTCAACCCCCAATTTTAAAAACACATTAAAGGCTCAAGAAAAACAGATTAAAGGTTCTAAGGAGAAAACACCCGTAACAAGGTTTATTTATGGATAGCACTACAACTCTACAACAAGAGTCACTGACTTCATGTTTCTGCAAATAAGATCACAAGCATTCTTATATACGAAAAAAAAAGATAAAATAAGGAATAATTCTTACTTAGCAATCTCCTGGTTATCCTTCCCAAACTGCTGAGCAGCGTGCTTGACAAAATCCCGAGCATAGCTATTCTCAAAACAAGTGATATCGAACCCCTTTCTGGGCAAGAAATTTGATCCCTTAAAGTACCCTTTTTCATATAGATACTTCAAAAACACTTCCATATCAGGAGAAATCTTTTTAAACACTTCCGGATTTTCATTTTTCAACACTGTAGAATCCATTGCTTTTGGTGACACAACTGTTTCACTCGTCTTGCCAAACAATCCAGATAATGAAACCGCAGGTTTTGCCTCATTTTTCATTTTATTTTTCTTCTTATTCTCCTTTTCTTCCTTCCCATCCTTCCTTTTCTCATCCAAGCTCCTCAACGCCTCCTCCAATTTCTTCAATTTCTTCTTCAATTTCGCGTTTTCACCTTTGCAGTCACTTTCAGTGATTTCGGACTTCTCCAGCAGCCCAACGGCTTCTTTGAAATACACATTCAAAGGTTTCTTTTTTCTCTCGGTGTTTGGTGACTTTTGGGGTTCAGCTGCTTCTTCTGCCAAGATAGATGCTGAAACAGAAAAGGGTGTGTGTCTGATTGAAGAATGGAGGGAAGATTGAAAATGGCTTGAAGCGATCAAATGGGCGGATGCAACTCGGTTTCGGGTAGGGTTTATGATTGTTGGGAGATTTTTTACGCGAATGCCTCTACGCATAATCATTTGGGGCAGAATTCAGCACAAATTAGGGCAATTTTCAGCTTGGTTGAGAAAGGGTTTAGTACAACACCAGCAGCAGGGTTTAAGCGTTGATTGATTTCCGGGGCAATTGTTTATATAGGCTCCCCTTCAAAAAAAAAAAAAAAAAAGGTTTAAATAGAATAGTAATGATGATACGGACACACACAACAGACGCACAACCATCATCTACACCATTGATCATAATGGTCTACATCCTGATCATCAGATCATACACCATTATCAATAGTAGAGATGATGGTTGTATCGTCTCTAAATAGAATTTCTACAGATGATTTTTGTTCAAGAATTGGTTCAATTTGTGCATAGAAAAGCTAGGGGCCATAAGATCATCTTCAAATTTGATTTCACTAAGGCCTTTGACAGAGTTTCCTAGCCTTTTTTTTTTAAAACTCGTTTGTTAAAATTTGGTTTCTCTAAGCTTTTGTTAGGCTTATTATGAATAATTTGGCTTTTAGTTGGTTTTCTATTTTGATAAATGGTGCTCTTAACGGCTTGTTTCAGAATACTAGGGGCATTTAGTAGGGTGATCCCATTTCTCCCTACCTTTTCATCCTTGTTTCTGAATCCCTTACAAGAGACCTCAAACATATTTTTCAAACACATGTTGAACATTATGCTATTCCTAGAGGTTTCATCCATGTCACCCATTGTATGTATGTTGATGACTTGATAGTCTTTGCTAGGGCCACAAAAAAATCCCCCACAAATCTTTTTACTTTTTTACATCACTATGAGCTTGCATCTGGGCAACGGATTAATGCTACTAATAGTTCCCTATTCATCTCATAGCATGCTAGCTCCCGCACTGTAGATATGGTAAAGACTATTACTGGTATGAAAAAAGATTCTTTTTCTTTTACATACCTAGGATGTCTAATTTATGTGGGTAGACCTAAGCACTGTTATTTCATTCCTCTTATTCAAAAATCAAAGCACAAGCTTCAGGGTTGGTATGCCAAATTCCTCTCCGCTGGGGGGAGACTTATTCTTATTAAGCTTGTTTTATCTTATATTCCTAGACACATCCTTGCTGCCCTTAAAATGTCTGGCACTGTGTTTAAAAGAATTGAGTATATCCAATCACACTTTCTTTGGTTAGACACAGAAAAATCAAAAAGACATATCTGGAGATGTTGGGAAGATGTTTGTTTCCCCACCAATGAGAATGGGCTTGGTACCAGAAAATTGCACATTCTTCAATAGGCATTCTTCTGTAAACTCTAGTGAAAGATGAGAATGGGACAAGGGGTTTGGGCCAGCACTGTCATGAGGGGCACCTACCCTATCTACAAACTTTATACTAGAAGCTCCTAAGCCCTGTAGAAGATGTTGCTGAAGATAACATGAGATATGTTGGGCAGAACAGGTGGATTTGGACTCCAAATTCTAATGGTCAGTTCACTATTAAGTCTTCCTATGGGGTCCTTAGAAGAAACGGACTCTATCTGATTTAAAAGAAATTTGGAAGCCCTACATACCCCGGAAGATCTTTTTCTTCACGTGGAGACGAAAAAATGGGCTCCTACCTTTTGTTGCTCAACTGTACAATTTTGTGTTACATGGGCCTTTTAAGTGTCTATCATGCAATACTGAGGAAAATGTTGATCATGTCTTTTGTCACTGCAATAAAGCTCAACAAATTTGGGGACATTTTTAGGCTCTTTTCCAATGGGGTAACAACCTATATGATGGCTTACAACAAACTATTGCTACTTGGCTGTATCCTGATGTTCAAGGTGCCTTGAGAACTGTATTACCTTTGGTTCCTGTCTTTATTTGTTCGGAACTTTGGAAGTCTAAGAACAAGACCCTGTATGAAGATGTGACAGTCACCAATACTTCAATTATTTTGTTATCTTGGATAATCTAAAGCTCTTCTGTGCCTCTCTTCAGTTGGTTAAAAAATATGTGAATGATGACATTTTAATCCATCATGGTATCATTCAACAGTTTGCCAGTCTTGCAACATATACCTGTGAAATGGAAGTTCCCTGAGATGAATGGCTATAAAATGAACTATGATGGTTCAGCCCTTGGCAATCCTGGTATTGCAGGGGGTGGATTCATCATCCGAAATCACCTGGGGCATGTTCTCATTTCAAGATATGAAGCCTATGGGATCAACATTAATATGATGGCGGAGATTCAAGCTATGCTTTATGGTATTCAACAGTGCATTAATCTCAACCTGCATAATGTAATGATGGAGACAGAATCTCAGATCTTAGTTAATATAGTTACTGGCAAAACTCAACCTCCTTGCAAGTATGAGCAGGAAATTGAACAAATTAAACATCTCATTGCAACACATCAGTATCTGATCCAGCACATCTTGAGAAAGGAAAACTCTCCTGCAGATTGTCTTCAAAAAAATGCCAGTACTACTCAAAAATCTTATATATGTGCAGGCCACTAGATGGAGGGAGAGATTGGTTTGCTCATCAAAATGGATAAATGTTGGTCCGCAATACAAGGCTTGTGAGAGTTCAGAGGGGGTGAATGAACTCTCTTCAATTTTGGAGTTTCTTACTTTGAGATCAAATATGGTCAGTAAGAGCAGATTACCAAGTAGATCGTCTGGTTTTACTGGTCTGATTATTCTATAAAAGTAAATGCAATGGAATAATGATATATTTCAAAATAAGCCTTGAGCTTGGTTTCCAGTGTTGAGTAGTGTGATATAGAGTATGCAAGTACTGAATGTAAGGTGCTGAAAGTAAAGAAGACAAGACAAGTTATCGATATTCGGAGTGGCATAATCTCCTACGTGACCGCTTCTCCCGTGACTCAGGAGGTATCACTATTGTATTCTGGACTAATACAATAGGTAAGTGTCCTTGACACCCCGCAGATGCCTCACACCCTAAGTAGCCAATCCTTGACACCTTGCAGATGCTTCAGTGGTCTACTTGCACGCAGCTCGTCTAAAGAACTTCATTTCTCTAACAGCTCATATGTCTTCTTCGTTGTTCCTTCACACCCTGCAGATGCTTCAACAATTTTTCCCTTTTCTTGAGAACTTGGTTGATGAGTAGAGTTGGTGATGTATCAAATTAATGATACATGGATGAGAGCTTTCAGCTAGATTTGACTTTGTAGATCTTGATTGCAGCTATCTTGTTTAAGTATTTCACTGGATAGTGTCTGTTTTTGATCTGCTTGATTTCTAGATTTGGATTGGTAAGCTTCTGAGATGAAGGTCTTGTTGAGAGATGACTTAATAGATTTATTTTGATACTTAGCTTCTCTATTCAAAATTTCTCAACTCTCTCTCTTCCTATTGTTCTTCTTCATCTTTTTATAGTCTTCGTAGGGTAGGTGTACCGTTGATTAATGAGGGGTCTGATTGATTGCTAAGTTGTCCTTTGATATTTTAAAATTTGTCCCGTTCAGCTTTTTAACCATTGGAGCCTTGTACTTGATGGCTTCCAGAAGATAACTTTATAGCATCAAATGCTATAATTCCACTTGTATGATTTTGTAGCCGTTAGATCAAATGTTGATCGGAGGGTTGGCTACACGCCCTTTAATTTATCACTTCATTTGTATTTTAGTCACTTGAGAGCATTTGGTAGTCTCTGATCTGGTCCTTTGTTCGTCTGGACACTTAATTCGTCTAGTCTTCAATACTTTTACTCGTCTGCTTTGCCTATGCTGATTCTGTCTTGAGTAGTCTTGATAGATGGTTGGACAAGAGTCTAGTCTTCTAATCGTCTGGTCTTCTTGTCTTCAAGTCTTCAAGCCTATACTATCTTAGACTATTAATACAAAAACAAAGTCTGACTAATCTTATACAATTCGCATGTCAGACTACTAAGAAAACTTATACTTGGTTTCTAAACCAACTATTTTCGTATCATCAAACTTCTGGTCTATGAGGACCAAACGAATTCCCTTTTTTGATGATGCCAAAACAAACAAGTAAAAGATAGGTAAATTAAAGTTCAAGCATAAGTAAAGAAGTCAAAGAGAATTTGACTTGTGGAGAAAAGATAGATATTTTATAAATAGAGGAGTCTGTACAACATAATCTAAACATAAAGGTATAGATGGAATAAAAGCAAAATAAAGCAAAACACTAGCCTGGTCTTCTTTCAAGCTTCCTTCACACTTTTGTCCATCTGTCCCTTATAAAATCTCTCCTCCATCATTCTAGATCTCCAACCAAAACTTTCCAAAAATTTCAATCTTCAAACCTCAGATCTTCTTCTTTCTCTTTTCAAGCAGCCGCATCACTAGTCAGATCTGGCATTATCCAAAAGGGAGTTAAGTAGAATCTGATTAAATGCAGTTTGAGTGGCCATGAAATCATTGAGCGTTGCGGATAGTGAAGCGATGACTTCGTTTATGTTCTGGATCAGTGCATCTGTGCCTGATGCACTTAAATCGTCATGTGCCCCTAGTTGGCACGCCGGTCAATCGATCTTCTATGATGTGAAGTCATGTCGACTTCTACATATTTCATTGCTCAGATGAACTCCATCCAACACGTTCTGATGTTGAGTGACCATGCATTGGTCAACCAAGTATTCTAGAGAAGTCCTCGTGTTGGTGGCCAAATTTGCAACCTCATTTCTCATCTCTGAGCCCTCTAAATTTAGATCTTGAATTTGTTTGGATAAAAATCTGAAGGCTCTTCCATCTAGTTCTTGTCTGAATTCAAGATGAGATTGGATTTCATTAATGCCATGTTGGATTTCCCCAGCTACTTCCAGTAGACTGGGGCCATTATACTCTTCTGGTTTTGGGAAGGACACTTCTTCCCCCTCCGATTGTTTCCACTCTTTCTTATTTACTTATTCTCCTTGATCATTTCGACTGCTGAAGTTGGACTACTTGCTTCTCCGACCCGGAATGGATTCTAGGGGAAGGGCATAGCCCTCAAGATCCGAACAACAAGGAGCACTCAACCCATCAGCCTCTTCAGTGTCTTCAATCTGTTCGTTGTCCTCAACAAGTTCTTTACCTCTTCCTGTGACATTTCCCTCTCATATCCCCATCATCATTATCATCCTTGTCATCACGTGTATCTTCAGAATTTTCCGGATCAGCAACATCATCATCATCCTCATTGTTTTCATCATCTGGATTCTCTTCATGTGGTTGTGCAAAAACAACTGATGTGATGTACAGTAGTTTCCATGGATCAAACATATCCACAAAACTTTCCTCTGAATGTACCTCTTCTAGATCTCGTCTGATCACACTTCTAACCCATTCTTCTTCCCTATCCATTTCTTCATGATTTGCCTGATTGTCGATAGCAATAGGACTCACTTTCCATTTCATCTATCTGACCATTCTCAGCTTTTGTTCATAGGCTGGGTCAGTGGGATCAACAGTGTATGGATCATGATGAGGAATTTGTTGAATGTTGGCTGATAACAGACCACTAGTCTATTCTCTCATCGGACTAGTCTCTTCTGTATGTGTCTTATTGGTTGGTGGATTTTCAGTGGTGGCTGGGTTCTCCTTGGGAACCAAGGCTTCTTCTTCTTCCATTTGCCCTTCTTCAACAATGGGAAAATCCTTAATTGTCTTTGGTACATTTCCAGTTGTACCAACATTTTCTGGCTGTGCAGCAGCTTGAACATGTGGTGATGATTGAGCAGTGATTTGCTTTATCATCTCAGACAGTGGCATGGTATCTTCATCATCTGATGAAGATAAATCAATGACTTTTGGCGAACGAGCAGTTATAGTGGGTACCTGAGGGATGGGTGGTTCAGCTGGTTGAATAGTTGATGATGGAGTGGCTGAGCATCCCTTATTCTCTCAGCCATTGTCTTGGTTCTCTTTACCAGTCTTGTGGAGACAGATGCTTCAACCCCGGATGCCTCAGCCTGTCCTGGAGTAGTTTGTGGTGATAATGAAGCAGGTGCTAAAACTGTTTTGATTTTCCTCTTCTTTTGTGCCTTGGATCTTCTATGTTTCTCTCGATTAGGCATAAACGAGATCCTTGCATGTGGAACTGGGATGGAATTTCTCATATTGATCCCCATCCTTGTCATTCGCGTATGAAGTATAAATCCAAAATATTTGGAGTAGTGGAAAGAGCCATCATCTTTCTTTCCATGATTGACCTCATAGTTTCTTTCTTTTTATAGCTGATCCACTATCTTCTGAAAAATAAATTCTCCCCAGTTGAAGCTGAGACCCTTGTATACTACATATAGTAGTTTGAGCAGTTATTCTGTAAGAATCACCTTGTTGGATGTTCCACCATATAATCCGTTGTTGATCATTTTCGAGAGAAGACGAAAGTTTGGATTCAGGCTTTGAGTGATTTTCTTAATTTTAACCTCTGTGTTTTCGCTCCAAGCGCTTGTCCTGAAGAAACCGACCCAGTTCTCGATATGAATTAGTCGGGTCTGAGCAGTTTCTCCGGTTTCCACTCCTATAACTGTTTGAATGGTGGTCTTCCCGATTTTGAATTCTCTCTTTTGAATGTGAGAGATGATTTCCCCACTTCAGATGTTGAATTTTGCATTTCTCCAGAAGTCAAGAAGATTTTCTTGACTGTACTTGGGGTTTCTGTAGTCGATAAGTGTATAGAGATGGTTCGTCGAAAATAATTGACCACATAGGTGGCAAAAGGAGTGTTTGAGACTTCTAGGTAGCCGTCTAAGTGATACAAATGCCCTGTATAAACATTTTCGTGTACCATTTTGATGTTTGTGGGAGGATTTTCTGGGTTGTGGAAGGAGAAAAGTGAGGAAGATGAAGTTCTTCTTAGAAGAGGGTTTTCAAAATTTGAAACGATAATGTGAAGAGGTTTGAGGAGGAAGTTATATAGATAATGGACGGTTATGATATAAATGATCTTGGGATCGTGTGTATCAATACACCAATCGTAGGTCTTCTAGCTGTAATGATGGTTTTGGCTTCGAAGATCATGATATGGCCATAACTACGCCACTTTATGGCAGTTTAGAGATGCAAACCGTCTCTTCAATGCTATCGGTATTGCAATCAATAGATGTCTGGCCAAAGTGAGTCTGCCGCGTGTCTGTTTTCATCGAAATACCCAAAAATCCTCTGATAACCCTTCATATTTCGCAATTTGAATGAGCCAAGTGGTCCGAATAATAATTCTTTGTCGCACTTGATTAAATAATCACTCGCTCATTTATGTTGTAACACTCTTCATCTTTAATGTGATTTGATACAACATAGTATTCTTCTTCATCAAAATATATTCTCTCTGTCTGATTGACTTTCTTCCATGTCTCATCGTCGTCTGGTTTGAAGTCTCATTACTAGTCTGTGTCCATTGGTCGTCCGGTTTATCTTCAGACTAGTTCTAATCATCAAAACTAATAAGGAGACCTAACAAATGTTTGATAACCAGATGTTTTGGAATCCATTATTAATTTAAGAAATCTTTAAACGTAGTGATTAATCTACCAAGTGAGCTCACCCAAAATGATAAGGATTAAGTGCACTAGTTATTTTCATATGATTATATGGACTATGAAAGATTCATTAATCCAAGAAGACTTTTCAATTCTGTGAATCTGTTCTCACAAAGAGGTTTGATGAAGATGTCTGCCAGTTGATCGTCTGTCTTGATGTAGACCAATCTTACATCCCCCTTTTCCACATGATCTCGTATGAAGTGGTGTCTGATATCAATATGCTTTGTCTTTGAATGTTGAACTAGATTTTCTGATATTGATATAGCACTTGTGTTGTCATACATGATTGGAATTATCTTGTTTTCAATTCCATAATCTTTGAGTCGTTGTCTTATCCATAATACTTGTGCACAACAACTTCCTGTAGCTACAACATACTCAGCTTCTGCTATAGATGTTGTAATAGATGTCTATTTCTTGCTAAACCATGATATTAGTGTTCTCCCAAGAGAAGGGTGAAACTATAGTCAGAGGGGGGGGGTGAATGACTATAGTGGAGTTTCAAAAACTTTTTTTATTTAAAAGCTTTTGGGCAGCGGATAAGTCCCTTCTTACTATGATGTTGTTCAAATCAGTTTAGACAATCACAGATATAAGTTATGATGTAGGCAGATTAAGTAAGTGCTGTAAAGTAAATTGCAGAAATTAAATTGACACAAGGCTTATAGTGGTTCAGGGTGGTGTAATACCTTAATCCACTCTTCTCCTGTGATGATTGGAGGAATTCACTATTGTTTTCACAGATACAATAGTATGATTGTCCTTGGCTTCCCAAGCTTCACAATCTGCAAGACTATCACTCCTTGACTGCAACAGCTTCAGTGATTCAGTCTTCCTTTTGCTGCTCCTTGAGATCAAAATCCTTCAACAGCTATCACAGATTCAACTCCTTCTCAGATTGCCTCTGATTCAGTTGCTTCAGATTGATGTGAATGTGATTCACACACTTGTAGTTCTGATATTTGAGTTGATCACTAGATGTATCCTTGTAAGTTCAGAGAGAAGGCTTTTCAAATTGACAGAGTTTCCGCTTTGTTTCTTTTTGAATCGTTGTTTTCTTTTTCTGTCAATGCCTTCTATTTATAGCCTTGAATAACCTTGGTTTTTGTAATTCCGTCCGTTGGCTATATTAATGAGGGAATAATCCTTGATTTCATTCTTGATTCCCCCTTAATTGTATTCTCCTTGTTTTCAGTGATCGGATTCTTTCTTCAAACGTATAGCAGAAAATCCATCCTTGATTGATCCTTTAATGATTGTGCATTTAATGCATGATCTTATGAATCTTCATCGTATATCAAATTTGATCTTGTGAATGTCTCTTCGCCACTTTTAGAACGGTAGAGTGAGCCTTCTGACTTAGCCGTTCATTCTTTCTTTGCTGTTCTCTTTGCCGAAAGTCAGTGTACTCAGCCGATTCACTGTTTTCTTCTTGTTCTAGTTATTTAAGAGTCTTTGTACTTCACTGATCCTTGATTTGGATGAGACCAGTGTACACCATTTTTGACTATTGAGTTTCATCACTTAAAACATGACTTAGACTTATCCAAGGTCATCACAGACTTCCTTGGTTATAAGTCAGACCATAATGTCTTATTTCTTCTCTGCTGGTGCTTGGCTGGCTTTCCTTTGCCGAATATCTGTTTTTTGCTTTGCCGTCCTACCAACTAGTACAATACTTGTCTGACTCAACTTATACAACATGTCAGACTCTAAGTAAAGACTTATACAGAGAATTCTAACTTATTTCAGGCTTGCTATAACAGCTAGTATGGCCATCATCAAAACATAATAAAATGTTCCTAACAATTTCCCCCTTTTTGATGATGCCAAAACCCTCATAAGCCTGAACATAAGTAATCAAAAATATTCATAATAACCAACAGAACAATTTTATTCATCCATCAAGGGGCAATGAGTTCCAAAAATTTATTCAACTATTACAAACTACATTTTGCTTAATTCAGCCTTGTACCTTTTGAACTTTGTAGTCTGAACCTCTTCAATGTCTTTCCAATCAATTTCTGGAAACATCCACTTCCAGTAAGCCAAAGCTGTGTATTCAGATACACCCTGAAAAACTCTTTTGGCAAAAAGTCTATTGAAATCAGGCATGGTCTCATTGGCCTTAGGTTCTCCAAAATATTTTTCCAGTCTTTCCCTAGCCTCAGCAATGTGTGAGTCTGCAAATTTGAGACTTTTGTAGAGACCCCATTGTTCCTGTTTCTCCAATTTCCCCATGAGATTGAAGAATCTTGCCAGGTATTTGAAATCTTCTTGTTGTTCAGCTGGCAAATCTTCTGGTCCCTTTGCAGATAGTGGTATGGCTGAACTTGGTTTGTTGTTGGTCTGTTTGAGAAGTGCAAATTCTCTTTTGACTTCATTGTAGAGTTTGGCCACATCAGTTCTCATCCTTTCATCCTGATAGTTTAGCCAAACAGCCCAAGCTTCATCTTGTGAGGAGTGAGGATAAAGTCCTTCCTGTACTCTGAAAAATTCTCTTACATAGTCCAGTACATCTGCATCATATTCTGCTTTGCTTTGGTGACCAGTGTAAGTTCTGTGCTCACCAGTATATTGGAGCTGCTGCTGCCTCTGCTGGTGTTTCCTCTGGTGCTGAGTCTGTGTTGACTGACAGATCCTCTCTGCTGGCTGGATCCAGGCCTTTGCTGTTGCCGGACCTGTCTCTATCATCATCTCTTCTTTGCATAGGGTGAGGAAATCCAATGCAGGGTTCCTTTGTGGCTTTTTCTCTTTCTTCTCTGATCCTTCTTTGTTGCTCTTCTGCTTCATTTCTGATCCTTATTTCTCTGTCTCTTGCTCTCAATTGTTCTTCAGTGAAATTAGGGGGTTTGATAGTTGATCCATCAGGTTCAGGCTTATCCTTACTTTCCCCCTTTTTGGCAGCATCCTCCCTTTGCTGGAGTAAGATGCTATTTGTGGCCTGTGCTGTGCCGATCAGAGAGTCAAGCTTTGATTCAATGGAAGTGAATCTGTGGTGATGATCAGATAGTTTTTCATTTACACCACGAAGTTTAGTGCCAAATGCCACTGCCATTGATTCATTTTCTTGGGAAATGTGCTGTCTGAGCCCTGCAAGATTGTTAGTGATATTTATATTAAGCTGCTTCATCAGATTTCCCTGTTGTTGAACCACAATGTTTTGTGCATCAATATATTCTGCAATGGCCTGAAACTTGTGTTCAATGCAGGAACTTTTGTCATTGAATGCTGAAGTCATGGATCTGAGATACATGGCTTGCTGCTCCAATTCTTCAGCCAGCAGGTCTGCTGCTTTCTCAAAAGTTTCAGTTGTAATGCCAGTTGCCAGCTGAGAGAGTTTGTGCCTTGTGTTAGCTGGTTTTGGTTCTGTTTGTTGTCCCTTGTTTTGATGTTGAGTGACATCTGCTCCAGTTTCCAAATCGTCAAGAATTTGGGTAGATGTATATGCTGGAGTTGCTTGAGCTGCAGTTCCCCTATCTCTGTGCCGGGGGTTGTCTTGACTGGAGTGGCAGCAGCTGAACCAGTGTCCACAATGTTTGTGCTGTTAGCTGGAACGTTGACAGACAGCGGTTGAGTAATTGTCTTTGCTGGAGTTGTAGATTTGCCAGAGGCTTGTGGTTTCAAAAAAGTACGAAGGAGAGTAGTATCATCAATTGCATCTGGTGCAGGAGAGTCCTCTTCTTTGTCTTGACCAAGATCATCATCATGATGATCATTATCATCATTATCATCATGATCATCACCATCATCCTGATGATCATCTCCACCATCATCTGAGTCGTCACTTTGTCTCCCAGAGGTCTGGGGCAACTTTGCCTTGGCTGCATCAACCAATTCCCATAGTGGGGATTCATCAAGTACTCCTACAAGAGTTGTGATACCCAGAAAATCAAATAACCATGCTTCTTCAGCAAGCATGCGGTCTGTGTCTTGAAGTTGTTGTCTGGAATCCCCTTCCTTCCATTCAAGATATTCTGCAATTCGATCATCTATATCGTTTGCAGATAAATGTACAGCCTCTTCTGGAGAGTCCTCATTGTCTTCAGTGTTTTCTTCATTTGGATGCTGTTCATCCTCACTGGCATTTGCTTCTTCTTGCTGTGCTTCCTCATCAGAATCCGCCTCTTCTTCTTCTTCATCAATCAATTTCCCAAAGTCTGTCTTTTCCAGACTTCGCCGGACCTTTTGTTTCTTTCTTTGTCCTGAGGTGTTGTGTGAGGATTTCTTCCTCTTTCCTTCTCCTGCCTTCTTTTGTGGTTTGACATAAGTAAACATGACTTTGGATTCATGCAGTCTGTTGAGTTGTATAGTGGGGACTTTGAGACATTGCAACAGATAGTGCAACTGTATACCGTATGACTTTTTCACCCAGAATTGTCCTTTCATTGTCTTTCCCTCTTTTATCGCTTTTTCGCCTGCTTTTACTTCACCTTGGATTTGTTCTTTGATTCTCAAAAAGAAGTATTTTGCCCAATTAAATTGTAGCTTGTTATAAATGATTCCCATTAGCCGCATCCTAATTTCTGTCATGGCATGATTTGCTCCCAACTTTCCTTCAATGGTTTTGCCAATTAGGGCACTAAACTTATTAAAAGGCTGCTTCAACTCAGATCTGAGACAGTTGACTTTTGTGGATCCTGGGTTTGCCGTTTTGGCAATGATTGCCCAGAATTCGTCCAAGTCCTGTGGTACCAATGTCACTTTTGCTTGACCCTTATTTGAAAGTTTGAGATGTTTTCGAATTACCTTTGCTGTAATCACAACGTCTTTGCCATTTACAGATGCTACAATCTTGTCTTCTTGAACTTGTCACCTTCTTCAGTAGGGAGCCCAGGCACGTATTGTGCAGATTTCCAGAAAGAAATCAGACTTTCATAGCACACCTCAGATATTGGAGGATTGAGGAAGGTGGATAATTTTAGTTTTTCGGAGCCTGCTGCCAACCGTTTGGCATGCTCATCATTTCCACACAGTTTCAGGTAGTGTTCTGCTTGGAAGAATGAACCAGTGGCAATCGATTTTTCGTACCCAGCTTGGGTGATTGAGGAAGATGATGCCATTTTTGAGAGGGAGAGGGGTTTGAAAATGAACTTGAGTTTGCAATAGAGATACAATAGAGATAAACAAGAGTAGGGTTTGTAATTTTCAAGAGAGCGTAAAGATTTCTAAAAATCTCTAAGTCTTGTTTATATAGGCGATTTTGGGTAGTGTGAAACGTGGTTTGAATATGGAAGGATTTAGTGACATAATGGCATGATTTTGTGTATGAAAATCGCGATATTCGACGGAAATGAGGGTGTGGTTTGAGGCAAGTAATGATAGAGCCCGTGAATCGAGGAGTTTATAATTCGAAAAGTAATATAATTACCTCCATGATCATAAGTTGATCGCCACGTGTGTACTGAATAATCCTCCATAACTTCCTTATTCTCCACGTGTAATCAGAATTGATTTTGTTCACACTTTTAATTTGTCCAAGTCTTTATTTCGGTGAAGTGCCTTCGCTGGTCACTTAGCCGTCCCAATAGGTTCTTCACTTAGCTGCGCCATTTGACTGTTCCTAACAATCAGTTAAGTTACCTTCGCTGGATACTAGTGCCTTACATGCAGCATCTCCTGTAACGGCAAAGGTCGTACCAGTTAATGAAGTCACTTAGCCGATTACTCCAGTTAGCCGTTGTTTGATACTTAGTCAATTTCAATCATCCCTAACTCAGTTCTCAACATACTAAATCTTTCATAACTGAGTGGTTTAGTGAAGATGTCAGCCAGTTGATCTTCAGTGGTTATGTATTTTAGGATGACATCTCCTTTTTCAACACGGTCTCTGATGAAATGATGTCTTACATCAATGTGCTTTGTTCTTGAATGCAATACTGGATTTTCAGTAATAGATATTGCACTTGTGTTATCACACATGATTGGAATTGTTCTCTCTTCCACTCCATAGTCCCTTAGCTGTTGTCTTATCCACAGTACTTGTGCACAACAGCTACCTGCTGCTATATATTCTGCTTCAACTGTTGATGTAGATATGGAGTTTTGCTTTTTACTGAACCAAGAGACTAGTCTGGTTCCTAGCATTTGGCAAGTTCCAGAGGTGCTCTTTCTATCTATTTTGCATCCAGCATAGTCTGAGTCTGAATATGATATCAATGTAAGTCCTCCATCTTTTGGATACCAAATACCAACATTTATAGTGTTTTTCAAGTATTTGATTATCCTTTTAGCTGCTAGAAGATGTGATTCTTTTGGTTGAGCTTGAAATCTTGCACAGACTCCTACTGCAAATGCTATGTCAGGACTACTTGCAGTTAAGTATAATAATGATCCAATAATTCCTCTATACATTTTCTGATCAACATCTTTTCCTCCATCATCTTTTCCAATTATGACTCTGGCACACATTGGTGTGTCTGCTGTGCCACTTGTATCCATCCCATACTTGTGTATCAAATCTCTTGTATACTTTGCTTGACTAATGAAAATGCCATCCTTCATTTGCTTTACTTGAAGGCCAAGGAAGTAGTTTAATTTTCCCATCATGCTCATCTGAAATTTGCTCTTCATCAGGTTTGCAAATTTCTCACACAGTTTTTATCCTTTGAACCAAAGATTATATCATCAACATAGATTTGTACTAGCAATGTGCTTGCTTCTTCCTCCAGTTTAAATAGAGTCTTGTCAATAGTTCCTTTGTTGAATCCATTCTTGATCAGAAACTGTGATAGTGTTTCATACCAGGCTCTAGGTGCCTGTTTGAGGCCATAGAGAGCCTTCTTGAGTTTGTATACTTTGTCTTCTTTTCCTTTAATTTGAAATCCAGGAGGTTGTTCTACATAAACTTCTTCTTCCAAAAGTCCATTTAGGAATGCACTCTTTACGTCCATTTGATAGACTTTGAAGTCTTTGTGTGCAGCAAATGCTAGAAAAAGTCTGATTGCTTCCAATCTTGCTACTGGAGCAAAAGTTTCATCATAATCTATTCCTTCAGCTTGGGAATAGCCTTTTGCAACTAGCCTTGCTTTGTTTCTGACAACAGTTCCTTGCTCATCCATCTTGTTTCTGAAAACCCATTTTGCACCAATGATGTTTGCCATTTCTGGTCTATCAACAAGTTCCCAGACTTCATTTCTTTCAAATTCATTTAGTTCTTCTTGCATGGCTGTGATCCAATCTGCATCTTGGATTGCATCATCTATAGTCTTGGGTTCCACTTGTGATAGAAAACAAGTTAGCATGTGCTCCAGTTGTCTTCTGGTTCTAACTCCCGTGTGAATATCTCCAATAACTTGTTCTTCAGGATGGTCTCTTAGCCAATTTAGATCTGGTTGAAGTTGTTCTACACTTGGTGCTTCCATGCCTTCATGCTGAGTATGAACTTCAGCTTCAGGTGCTTCTTCTGTTGTGTTGATATGTGGCTCCTCTTGATTTTCAAAAAGATGATTCAGGATAGTAGCTGGTATGGTTGCATTTGTATAGATTTGCCTCTGTGCTGCTTTCTCTTCTTGGTCTTGAAGATCTTCACCATTTGTATATGGTTCATCAAAAACCACATGTATTGATTCTTCAATCACCAATGTTCTTTTATTGAGTACTCTGAATGCTTTGCTGGTGTCTGAGTATCCCATGAAGATTGCTTCATCAGCCTTCTCATCAAAGGTATGTAGCTGGTTCCTGTTTAAGACAAAACATTTTGATCCAAACATATGAAAATATGAGATATTGGGTTTTCTACCATTCCATAATTCATATGGAGTCTTTCCATGATATTTGTTGATGATTGATCTGTTTTGTGTATGACATGCTGTGTTTGCTGCTTCAGCCAAAAATCTCTTTGGCAAGCATGCTTCAGCAATCATTGTTCTGACTGCTTCTTTGAGAGTTCTGTTTCTTCTTTCTGCTACACCGTTTTGTTATGGAGTTCCTGCTGCAGATAGTTGATGTAGTACTCCATTTTCTTCACAATAGGTTCTGATAATTTCATTTAGAAATTCAGTGCCTCTATCTGATCTGATCTTGATAATTTTTAGCTCTTTCTCATTCTGAAGTCTTCTCAGCAAGTCTGGTAGCTTCTTGAGTGTTTCTTTCTTCTTGTTCATGAAGATGGTCCAGGTGTACTTTGAGAAGTCATCCACCACTACAAGAGTATATTTCTTACCACTCACACTTACTGGTGTGACTGGTCCAAAAAGGTCCATGTGCAACAGATGTAGAATTCTAGTTGTGGATTGATAAGGTTTTGACTTGAATGAACTTTTGATCTGCTTTCCTTTCTGACATGCATCACATAGACTTTCTTTCTTGAATGTGATCTCTGGCAGCCCTTCAACTAGCTTGCTTTTTGATAGTTTGTTGATGGTCTTGAAATTCAGGTTATTTAATCTTCTGTGCCAAATCCAGCTTGTTGATTGATTATTCTTGACAAGTAGACAAGTTTCTGCCTTGGCTGTTCTCCAGTCCACAACATACATGTTGTCTTGTCTTCTACCTGGAAGAACTACTGTGTTGGTTTGACTGTGAATCACTTTGCATCCTTCTTTGTTGAAGTGCACATTGTAGCCTTTGTCACAGAATTGACTGATGCTCATCAGATTGAAGTTAAGTACCTTGACATATGCCACATTTTGAATTTTTAGATTGTTCTTGAGTATTGTGCCTTCCCCCTTAATCTTGCCAGGGTTTTCTTTTCCTCCAAATGTGACTTTGGGTCCATCAAAAGCTTTGAAATCAGTGAGCCATTGCTTGTTTCCTGTCATGTGTCTGGAACATCCACTGTCTATGTACCAGACACCCTACAAAACATATTAATTAGGTTTAGGTACCCAACACTATTTGGGTCCATACTTGTTAGCAAACATGCCTCCCATACCTAGTGTGTATCCAAAAGGTTTTCTTTTTGGATAATTGAAGTCATCAACTTCATATGTATAAGGTATGGCAGAATAGCTTCTAATATTTTTACAGAAGGTATTCTGATACTTTTCTCTACCTTTTGGTGCCATTGCATCTTTCTTCACTTTCCAATATGCAGTAGGAACCCTTTCTTGCTTCATGTGTCTAGGAACAGATTGGTTTTTCTTAAGCACATGATGCATTTTGTAGAATGGTTTCCTCTTGTATTTTGGAGGTGCAACATTCCAATCATCCTCTGAGGGGTAAAGTCTGCCTTTACCTTTCAGATGCCAGTTGTTCTTGATTGACTGGAATGAGGATTTGATTTGCTGTTTCACTACACTGGGTTTTGACTTCACCGGAACAGGATGATCTGTTGGAATCATGGTCTGTCCCTTTCTAAATTTTGGTCCACCAGTGGTTCTGAATTTAGAATGGTGTTGACCATTATTCCTACTTTCATCCTGACTGTTGTAGCCAAGACCAGATCTGGATCCAAACCTTTTTGAGGGTTTGTAAGCTGGCGCTTTTAGTGGTGCAGTGGTTACCTTTACTGGTGAGGGGATTTTCTTAACTGATCTGTTAATAACAGATGTATGATCATCTGCTTTTTGTTGATCATTTAAGTAGGTCTCCTTACTAGTTAATTCAGCTTTTGCTTTATCCAGTTCTTTCTTTAACCTCTTATTTTCTTTTCTTAGATCCTTGCATTCCTTTTCCAGAATTTCATGATTCTTTTCAATTTCATCGAATTTAATCATGAGATTTTGAACTAGGTCTGCTGTATCTAATGGGAGACTAGAAGATTGTGCAGTGTTAGATATGAATGCATTTGATGAGGAACAGGAACTAGATGTTACCTCAGTTTCATCTGATTCTTTAGTCATTAAACATAGGTTTGTTTCCTCAGTGTCTGAGTTATCACTTTCATCTTCATCCAATTCTTTGGTCATGAGGCATAGACATGCTTTTTCATTTTCTGAGCTGTCTTCTTCATTACTGTCATCTGAATCAGATGATTCTTCATTCTTTTCACTGCTGGATTCTGCCTTGAGTGCCTTCTTGCCCTTTCTCTTTTCAGATGCTTTGTATTTCTTCTTTTTATCATCTTTGTCATTTTCTTCAGGACAGTCAGCCTTGAAGTGACCTCTCTTATTGCAGTTGAAGCATCTGTATTCATCATCTTTCTTCTTCATGTCTCTGTTTGAGCTTGACTTTTTGTTTGATGTTGAACTTCCTTTGAATGGCTTCTTTTTAAACCTGTCAAAACGTTTAACTAATAAAGCTACCTGTTCTTTCAGTTCTTGTGTCTCTTTGCTGATGCATTCGGCAAAGTTACTTTGCTGGGGTGCAGCTAATGCAGTGATTTTGTGTGTCTCTGCCGGAGCACCATCTTCACCGTTCAATTCGAATTCATGAGCTTTTAACTGGGACATCAGTGTCAGAGTGTCAGTGCTTGCAGGATTTGTAGTTCCTCTGATTACTGATGTTATGATTTTCCATCTTTCAGGTAGTCCTCTCAAGATCTTCAGGCATACTTCTTTCTGGGGATATGTGTGTCCAAGCTGTTGCAGTTCACTGATGATGCTTGAGAATTTGTTGTCCATTTGATCAATGGATTCACCAGTCTTCATCTTGAAGTTCTCAAATTTCTGTTTTGCAACATATAATTTGTTTTCTTTAATTGCTTTAGATCCTTCATTTATCAATGATAGCTTGTCCCACATCTCCTTTGCTGTTTTGCAGTCTTTGATTCTCATGAACATGTTGCTGTCTAGGGTCTTCAAGATCATGTCTTTTGCAACAAAGTCCAAATTTGCTCTTCTCCTGTCATCCTTGGTCCAATCCTTTTTAGGTTTGTCAATTTCCTTTCCTTGATCTGCTCCTGTGCCTACCACCGTAGTGATTGTGATTGGTCCATCATTGATTACATCCAGCATCTCTTCATGAGTTGCTGCAAGATGAGATAGCATTCTTATTTTATATTCATCAAAGTTGTTAACATTAAAAACAGGTACTTTTGATAAGAAGTTTGAGGAATCCATCAGCATAATTGAATATATAAATGACAGTGAATGGAAAACTCAGATTTGAAAACTGCTTTGAAAATATGTGATCTCCTTGTTACCAGAAATTAGATCTGAACAGGTTCTGATACTAGGAACACGGCTCCGATACCAATTGTTGGTCCCAGAGAAGGGTGAAACTATAGTCAGAGGGGAGGGGGTGAATGACTATAGTGGAGTTTCAAAAACTTTTTTTTTAAAAGCTTTTGGGCAACGGATAAGTCGCTTCTTACTATGATGTTGTTCAAATCAGTTTAGACAATCACAGATATAAGTTATGATGTAGGCAGATTAAGTAAGTACTGTAAAGTAAATTGCAGAAATTAAATTGACACAAGGCTTATAGTGGTTCAGGGTGGTGTAGTCCCTTAATCCACTCTTCTCCTGTGATGATTGGAGGAATTCACTATTATTTTCACAGATACAATAGTATGATTGTCCTTGGCTTCCCAAGCTTCACAATCTGCAAGACTATCACTCCTTGACTGCAACAGCTTCAGTGATTCAATCTTCCTTTTGCTGCTCCTTGAGATCAAAATCCTTCAACAGCTATCACAGATTCAACTCCTTCTCAGATTGCCTCTGATTCAGTTGCTTCAGATTGATGTGAATGTGATTCACACACTTGCTTGATCAATCTCAGTTATGAATATGACTTTGTAGTTCTGATATTTGAGTTGATCACTAGATGTATCCTTGTAAGTTCAGAGAGAAGGCTTTTCAAATTGACAGAGTTTCTGCTTTCTTTCTTTTTGAATCGTTGTTTTTCTTTTTCTGTCAATGCCTTCTATTTATAGCCTTGAATAACCTTGGTTTTTGTAATTCCGTCCGTTGTCTATATTAATGAGGAATAATCCTTGATTTCATTCTTGGTTCCCCCTTAATTGTATTCTCCTTGTTTTCAGTGATCGGATTCTTTCTTCAAACGTATAGCAGAAAATCCGTCCTTGATTGATCCTTTAATGATTGTGCATTTAATGCATGATCTTCCGAATCTTCATCGTATATCAAATTTGATCTTGTGAATGTCTCTTCGCCGCTTTTAGAACGGTAGAGTGAGCCTTGACTTAGCCGTTCATTCTTTCTTTGCTGTTCTCTTTGCCGAAAGTCAGTGTACTCAGCCGATTCACTGTTTTCTTCTTGTTCTAGTTATTTAAGAGTCTTTGTACTTCACTGATCCTTGATTTGGATGAGACCAGTGTACAACATTTTTGACTATTGAGTTTCATCACTTAAAACATGACTTAGACTTATCCAAGGTCATCACAGACTTCCTTGGTTATAAGTCAGATCATAATGTCTTATTTCTTCTCTGCTGGTGCTTGGCTGGCTTTCCTTTGCCGAATATCTGTTTTTGCTTTGCCGTCCTACCAACTAGTACAATACTTGTCTGACTCAACTTATACAACATGTCGACTCTAAGTAAAGACTTATACAGAGAATTCTAACTTATTTCAGGCTTGCTATAATAGCTAGTATGACCATCATCAAAACATAATAAAATGTTCCTAACAATTAGTCTGTTCCCTAACATTTGACAAGTACCGGATGTACTTTTCCTATCTACTTTGCAACCTGCATAGTCTGTATCTGTGTAACCAACTAGAGTAAAATCACATTCTCTTGGATAAAATAATCCCAAGTCAATTGTATCCTTTTGATATTTTAACATCCTTTTAGCAGCAGCTAGGTGACTTTCTTTTGGATCGGATTGAAATCTTGCACATACTCCAACAGTAAATGATAAGTCTGGTCTACTTGTAGTAAGATATAGTAGTGAACCTATCAGACCTCTTTATTTGGTTTGATCCACATTCTTTCCATTGACATCCTTGTCCAAGTGCAGATTTGCTGACATAGGAGTTGCAGCCTTTGCACATGATTCCATTCCATAGTTCTCGATGAGATCTTTGATGTACTTGTGCTGCTTGATGAAAAATCCATTCTCCATTTCTTTAACTTGAAGCCCAAGAAAGTAGTTGAGCTCTCCTATCATGCTCATTTGGAATTTGCTTTTCATCAAGTTGGCAAACTTTTCACATAGCTTGGAATTTTGACATCCAAGGATGATGTCATCTACATATATCTGTACCAAGAGTGTGCAGTCTTCATGTTGGATTCTGAACAATGTCTTGTCTATTTTTCCCTTCTTGAATCCATTTTCCACAAGAAATTTTGATATGTTTCATACCAAGCTCTGGGTGCTTGTTTTAAACCATACAGTGCCTTGTTGAGTTTATATACTTTATCCTATTGTCCTTTGATTTCAAATCCAGGTGGCTGTTGTACATAAACTTCTTCTTCAAGTAGTCCATTTAAGAAGGATGATTTGACATCCATTTGATAAACTGGAAGTTCTGATGAGCAGCATATGCTAAGAATAATCTGATAGCTTTAAGTCTTGCAACTGGTGCATATGTTTCATCAAAGTCAATGCCTTCAGCTTGTGAATAGCCTTTAGCCACTAGTCTTGCCTTGTTTCTGATGATAATTCCATTTTCATCCATCTTGTTTCTGTAAACCCATTTAGTTCCAATGACATTTGAGTGGTCTGGTCTATTTGTGTGTTCCTAGACTTGATTTATCTCAAATTCATTCAGTTCTTCTTGCATAGCTATTATCCAATCAGCATTTTTGCATGCATCTTTAATGGTTTTTGGTTCCATGTCTGATAGAAAACATGTGAGCATTGTTTCCAGTTGTCTTCTAGTTCTGACACCAATGTTTGGATCTCCAGGAACTTGTTCTGTTGGATGATCTCTAAGCCAATTCAGATTTGGTCTAGAGATTGGTGCAGTCTCTGTCTCTTCTTGAGTTGCATTTTGCTCAAGTGTGGGATGAAAATCCTCTGGCTCTGTTGAATTGATTTGTCTGATTTCAATGTCATCATAAATTGGTTCTTCAACTGTCTGATATTCTTCTTCATTAGGTAGATCTGTGTTGAAGTTGGGTTCATCAACATGTAATAATTCTTATATTGATAAATTTCGTTTGTTTAGAACTCTAAATGCCTTGCTCATATATCCCAGAAAAATTCTTTCATCAGCTTTTGCATCAAAAGTCTTCAATTGATCATTTCCATTGTTGTGAATGAAACACTTGCTTCCAAAGATATAGAGGTGAGAAATGTTTGGTTTTCTCCCATTTCATAGTTCATTGGGTTCTTCCCTCTAACTTTGTTGATGATAGATCTATTTTGAGTATAGCAAGCAGTGTTGACAGCTTCCTTCCAATACCCTTTTGACATGTTTGCTTCTGTTATCATTGTTCTGGTAGCTTCTTTTATGGTTTTGTTTCATCTTTCAACAACTCCATTATGTTGTGGAGTTCTTCCAGTAGCCAGTTGATGTTGCGTGCCTTTTTCTACACAGTAGTTTCTTATAACTTGATTCAGAAATTATGTACCTTTATTATATCTGATTTTGATCACTGTTAGCTCACTTTCATTTTGAAGTCTTTTCAGTAGGTCAGGCAGCTTCTTGAGAGTTTATTTCTTCTAGTTGAGGAAGACAGTCCCAAGTGAACTTTGGGAAGTCATCCACAATCACTAAGTTGTACTTCTTTCCAATGATGCTTATTGGGGTCACTGGTCCAAACAAATCCATATGTAATAGCTGTAGGATTCGATTTGTTGATGGTGTTGTATTTGATTTGAATGAAGCTTTTATCTGTTTCCCTATTTGACAGGAGTCACATATGATGTCCTTCTTATAAAACATATCTGGCAATCCTCTTACTAGATCATTTCTTGCCAGTCGATTGATTGTCTTTTAATTGAGATGGCTAAGTCTCATGTGCCACATACGACTTATTTCTGGTCTTGATTGTACTAGTAGACACACTTCTGATGTTGCAGTTGACCAGTCTACTACAAACATGTTCTTCTTTCTTTTTCCAGTTAAGATCGTCTGTCCTGTTTCTTCATTGATGACTCTGCACTTTTTCTTGTTGAATAGGACCTCAACCCTTTGTCACCGAACTGACTTGCACTTAAAATATTGTACTTGAGTCCTTCAACAAATGTGACATCACAAATCTCTAGATCATTCTTGATAAGGCTTCCAATTCCTTTTGTGATTCCAGGCTTCTCATTTCCTCCAAAGTTGACTTTAGGTCCATTTTTATTCTGATATTTCTTCAAACAATGCTTGTTGCCTGTCATGCATCTGGAACATCCATTGTCTATGTACCAGACGACCTGCAAAACAAATTAATGCAATTTAGGTACCTAAATCTTTTTGGGTCCAACAGTGTTAGTGCCAGATGGTGTAAGCCCTAGTCTGTATTTGAATAGGGAACTCCTAGGCTCTTACACCACTGCGGTGGATAATCAAATGGGATTTCATACAACTTCTTCTTCCTATCTGAGATCCTTTCTGTACCTTTTTATGTGATCACGTGTAAGTCACTAACGTCGATATTACTAGCAAGAATTCTAGGTACATCGTAGTATAGTAAATGTGAGTCAAGGTCGATCCCACATAGACAATGCAACTATAAGTATAAATGATTCTGACCTAATTAAGAAGCAACATAGAGGCGGTCATTGACCAACAATAACATAAAAGAAAACAAACATGATATTCCTCTCCCTCTCCTCACCGATCTACTAACTTGGATTAGTTAATCGTTATGTTTACTTCCCCACATAATTTCCTTAAATTAATCGTGAGCTTTAGTTTTAATTATCATTATCAGCTACGGGTGCAATTCCAACTCCTATCTACTCCGACAATGGCAGTAGACAATCTATATGCAAGCTACCCTCCTTAATTGGTCCGTAATAGCCCATACACATAAAGAACTAGAACTGCCGATATTGAGCGCTAACTCATACTGCTAACCCGCCTAGACAGCTGTCGACGTTGACCGGCACGTTCCTAGGGTCCATTCTAGACTATGTCTTAATTAACACCTCACTAACAGTCCTTCTTGTTAATTTACGATTACAATAAGCATATTGGCCATATCTAACCTACTGTTAATGAAACCAGTCGATCAACGTAGCTGTAGTGAATCCTAGTTTTAGGTTTTCTAAATTATGCCTCGGTAAACCGGTATAGACCGCCGGGTTACCGGGGGCGGCTTTTCCTAATTTCTAGATCTACATTGCTCAATACGATTAAAATAAGTAAATTATGGGGTCGTTAAACATGCAGATTAACTAAAACACATAAATACAAACAGATCTACCATATTGAAGACATTAAAGGAACTTTCAAAGCTTCATACTTCAACAACGGAGATCTAGCTCGATCTACTTAAGCTAGAGATGATGGAAGAAGGAGGAAACCAGAAATACCTTTCCAAAGCTCAAGAAAACTTTATTGCATAATAATAATTGTAATGTATGTAATGTAATATGTAAAACTTATGTTGTATGAGATTGTATACAATAATCTGTAAAAACGGCCTTATATTGATACAGTAGCCAACTTAAGACTCTCTAAAACCCTAACTGACCTAGATAATGCAGTAAAATCAATTTCGTGTCGAACAAGTCGCCGGTTTTCCGGGCCTAGTCCTCGGGTTACCTGGCCTTCTTTTCTCCTTTTTCTTCAGCAGGCTTATTCTTGGACTTTAATCACTTGGCCCAATGTACTTCATTCGGTCCAGATCCACTCTCCAATGCTCCAGATCCAGTACATCCTATAAAACACGCAAAACAAGACAAAACAATACCAAAACCTCGGGAAAATAGCATAGATGCAGAATTACGATCCTGGAAACACTCACATAGCATTTAACGTATATTCCACATAATAATGAGCCTATTGATCCTCTCTTGAGCAGAATTCGGGGTGAATATAGGTATAATTATTGATACCATTTAGAGCGTTATCAACTACCCCCCACTTAGCTTTTGATCGTCCCGAGCAAAAAGGCGAAAAGAAAACAACATCCCTGATCAATAGACAAGTTAATTAAAAACAACTATGCCTCACAAAGTCAAGATCAAGATCATGCCACTAATATTCATCAGTAACGCATTAAACACTATTCACATCATGAGCCAATGTGTGTGTGCAATAATGTTCACAACCGCTTAGTAATGCAGATTGCAGACAATCTCACGTTATGCCAACCCGTAGTCGAACTAACCAGTCTCGAACATGTTATTTATTAATTAATTGATCTGGAAAGGCGGATCAAGAACCGAGTATATATTACTCTTAGGCTAGCGTTTATCGGTCTATGCAAAAGTCGTGAGTCTTACGCTCCATCGACTAAAATAGCGCCAAAGAGAATATAGATGTATATATTTCAATGCACTTCTCTTTCTTGGCGGGTGAACTCTCATTGATTTAGCTATCCTCATGGCCCCACTCATGTTAAACTACCGAAACCGAAATTCCTTTGCCTTTCTAAGCATTGGTGGAACATGATTCGTGATGAAGCCAGGGTCAACTCTAGTCAAAGAAATATGCTATCGACTACACACCAAGGGAAGTGAGTTATACGTGCTTAAAATGGCGGCTCATAACAGAATATGCGCTTAATAAGCCACTACTTCAGAAGTGGACACTTTCTCTTACTCGTACAAAGTAAAACAAAGATGAAGTCAATTAACTTGAGAAGATCAAAGATATCATATTTTTTTGAAATTCTGTCGAAACGAATCAAATTCTAAGTGGTGAATCGTGCATCAAAGAGAATCAAGATAATCACGCAATTCATGGAATATAATGCTAAGAAGCTAAGTGACGTTCCTTACCCCCTACTTAATCGAAACATTGTCCCCAATGTGTAAGATGGAAAATGAAAAATGAAAAGGAACCTAGCTTCGGTTAAGCATGGAACCAAAGAAGAATCGGATCGTCGTATAAATCATCGGGCTTAGGTAAGTAATCCCATGAAGATTCTGCACTAAGAATCTCAAACAAACCAAGAAGAATAGTGGTGACAAGAAACTGTATAATAAAAATGCGACAGTAAAAGAGAAAAATAATTAACTCTAAAACAATTTAAGCCGACAAAATCATGATAATATAAAATTCTGCTACATCAACTAAGTAGGAAAGAAAATAAAAACAAGAAAATGGAAAACAACAATAAAAATAAATAAAAACTAGTCCTCATTAGAATAATCCTCTCAGTTATCTCTAGGCTCAAAACCGGGAGGCAGACCAGAACTCGAGGCAGCAGCGGCCGAAGAAGAGGCTCGGTGATGTAGGGCAGTCCTAGGTGGCGGGGTCGAGGCAGGTATGGCAAAGTAATCGATAATCATATCCATCTTGTGGTGCTGACTCGCAAACTCTCGCGAGTGCTCCTCAAGCAAGGCTCTCTGAGTTCAGGGTGCTCCGTGGACCGGAGTACGCTCCCTCTCAGCTTTACCAACCCGTCTTGGTACTTTCTGAACCGACTACGAACTGATCTTCGGGTCAGGGTCTTCCCAATCATCACCGACGAGCATCTTCACCTCGTCCTCCAAAGCAAACATATCAATCATCGGCCCGTATGGTAACATCTCGTGCTCAGAAGCGGCAGCAAGCTCGTGAATACGGCTATACATTAGAAGGCCGATGTTGACCGGAGATCCCTGCTCTAGATAAAACATCAATTCCACCCTCTTCGTAGTGACAGAGACCGTGTGCTTGGTCGGTAGAAGGCGGGCACAAACAAATCTGTTAACTATCTTCCGGTCCCAAGATAACTTGTTTTCTAGGAAGACGGTGGGGGCTCCTGCAGGATTGTGCTTCCATTGCACCCCAAAGTAATCAGCAATCATATCCATCCTCTCTAGATCTTCAATGTTGCTCGAGGATGTGTACTCATCGGGGCCCACCGATGGATGTCTAACCCCAAAATGAGCATTGATCCACTCAATAGAAAAATCAACTTTAACCCCTCGGACCATAGCAAATGTAACTCCTGGGTTGTGCGAAAAATAAGCGTAGAATTCCCTTACCACCGTGGCATTGAACCGAGTCGGTGAATCCGCCATATCCAAAGTATCCTGTGCTTGAAGAGCTCCGGGCAAGATCGAGCCGCAATCGTTTAAATCTACCCCTCATTCTCTAGCAACTGGCCTTGCGTTCCAATGGCCTCGAAACGACTCATAGATAGCTAAAGAATGGAACTGCTCAACCCCATCTATCAAAGGGTTGGCATCTCCATAGACTGTCTGATAACCACTGGGATGAATAGCTGAACTGCTACTCTTATGACCCATCCTGGATGATTATACAACCTGATACTGAAGCTGATTCTAAAAAACTACCCTCGGTAAACCGGTGGTAGGGTGTGGTTTACCGGCTTGAAATTTTCTGATTTCCTTTCTGGAACTGTGCTCTGATGATAAAAGATGAATAATTTCAGCACTTCACTGTAGCAGCAGCACTACAGATCAGCAACAGTGGTGTTTAGGGTTTGGAAAATTGGAGAAAAGGTTTGGTTTTGGTGGAGGTTCGGTGGTGATAGTGGTGGTAATGGTGGCCGAATTTTATGAATGGAAGAAGATATGGAAAAAGTTTGATGATTGAAAGAGATGATATCGATAAGAATGATGATATTGGTGATGAAGGGGTGGTTTAAATAGGAAGAAGTGAGTGAATGTGGATGGTTTTAGTGGGATAGTGGGTAGAGAAGTTAGTAGGGTGAGGGATTTGAGGAGGTGATTGATGAGATTGAGGTGGAGTTATGGTGGAGTGTAGGGAAAGGATGAAAAATTTGAAAAGAGGGAAAAAGGGTGGCGTTTCTGCTGATTAGTAATGCCTAGTGCAACGTGTGTCCTCCACGTGGCTCTAAAAATTCAGCTTTATAACCTGACTTTCAGAAATTTAAAAATCCAGCCTCGGTAAACCGGAGGTAACCTAGGGTTTACCGGGGGAACTTTTTCCCAGATGTTTCTGTTTTCCTTCACTGCACACTTTGCTCAACCTCTCTGCTCAATTCTAACCTCAAATTGACTAGACTTTTACTCTTTCCATTGCTATTTCCGACTCAAAACCTAACCTACTTCACTTGAATCCACAACGAGTAAAAAAACCTTTCCACAACCATTCGGTTTTAAGCCTAAGGGTGCGGTTGGATGAAAAAAAGCTCGTCCTTTCATCTGGCTACTTTTATTCATTCCTAATCTACCTAATGGTTTAAAGAAATAGTTCCGAGTTTATAGGTGCCAGCTCGACTTTCTTCAGATTTCCGATCATTCAAGGGTTGGAGCTTTAACTCGCCAAACTTTTGCTCCAGAGGCTTGTACCCTTATAGAACCTTTTTGAGATCTCTTCCTAGCATGCCTTTCCCTCTTATCTTGCATGCTAGGTCTGCCTCTGCATCGAGATTTAGACTTTGAACCCAAGGACTCCATGTTTTCCACTTTTAGCTCAACTCGTTCACTACGCAACACGGAAGGACTAGCTTCCGTGAGCTTTTTGTCATGGTCCTTCTCTTCTCTTTCTCACAACATTAATCTCATAAATTCTTGCTCAATAGTTTCTACTACAACCTCTCTATGCTTATGCCCATCGATCTCCATAATTTCCACCTTCCCTGAAGCATACGTCATCTTACAACTTTCCGGTTTATTTTCTAGGGGTTCTAAGATCTTAAAAGAGACTACATTATTCAACCTTAGAGTAATCTCCCCATTATCAAAATCCATAACCTCCCTACTTGTCTCTAAGAAAGGTCTCCCTTAGAAAACTGTGGCACTTGGGTCCTCAGGTACATCTATGACCGTGAAGTCAATAGGATATCTGAACCCTCCTGCCTTAATCGTGTACTTTCTAACCAGACCAACATGCATATCTCTAGTTCTATCGACGAAGGTCATGGTCCTGGTTTGATTCATTATGACTGGAAGCTTGATCTTATGACAGAGGGAAAATGGTAGAATTGTTGCAACTCGAGCCAGAGTCGCAGAGACCTAATCCTACTGATATACCATTAATAGATATCGGGAGTCAGAACTTGCCAGGGTCTCCTAACTTCACCACGGTGTTTGAGTCTGGGTAATCCTCGGGCTCCGAAAACATCATGTCAGGATCCTCTTCAAGATAATCAGAATCATAATCCGAAGACGATATATTAATTAACTCGCAAGGGAACTCACCTGGATGGTACATGCTATACTCCTTTAAATTCTCTTCAGGCTCTTGCTTGATTGCCTCTTTCTCCTTTTCCAACCATTTCTTTACTGCTTCATAATGCTCTCTTGCTTCAGATCCTGGGTACATGGAAATCGGTGTGATGTTTAATATCGTTCAAGGCATATTGTTTGACTTGATTGCTCTTTTTCCAACTCTGGTTTGATCGAATTTCAGAAGTGTTCTGATCTTTCTGCAAAAAGACAAAGTAAAACAAGGAAAATGTTAGAAACTTCCACTTCAGTTGGGTGTGATCCCAACTGCTGCGGACCTACCAACTAAAATCAACAGGGAATAACACAGAATAACAGAGACTGTTGAGAATTTGATTTTTCAGGCCTCCGTAACCCGAGGGTTAGCCACGGTAAACCAACCCTGAAATTTCTTTTTCTAGCAGTTTAACATGTGCAGGGTTGATACAGAATGTCAAGACTCAAAATAAAATAAAATAAAATAAAAACGACTTCTTAATTCAAATTAAAACGTTTATATTTATAATTGGCCACTGTCCCCGGCAGCGGCGCCAAAAATCTTGATCGCGTGTAAGTCACTAATGTAGATATTACTAGCAAGAATACTAGGTACAACGTAGTATAGTAAATGCGAGTCAAGGTCGATCCCACAGAGACAATGCAACTATAAGTATAAACGATTCTAACCTAATTAAGAAGCAATTAAAATAAGTAAATTATTTCTGGATCTAATTATTCTAACCGGGGGCGGCTTTTCCTAATTTCTAGATCTACATTGCTCAATACAATTAAAATAAGTAAATTATAGGGTCGTTAAACATACAGATTAACTAAAACACATAAATACGAACAGATCTACCATATTGAAGACATTAAAGGAACGTTCAAAGCTTCATACCTTCAACAATGGAGATCTAGCTCGATCTACTCAAGCTTGAGATGATAGAAGAAAGGAGGAAACCAGAAATAACTTTCCAAAGCTCAAGAAAACTTTATTGCATAATAATAATTGTAATGTATGTAATGTAATATGTAAAACTTATGTTGTATGAGATTGTATACAATAATCTGTAAAGGCGGCCTTATATTGCTACAGTAGCCGACTTAAGACTCTCTAAAACCCTAACCGACCTAGATAATGCAGCATAATCAATTTCGTGTTGAACAAGTCGCCGGTTTACCGGGCCTAGCCCTCGGGTTACCGGGCCTTCATTTCTCCTTTTTCTTCAGTAGGCTTCTTCTTGGACTTTAATCACTTGGCCCAATGTACTTCTTTCGGTCTAGATCCACTCTCCAATGCTTCAGATCCGTTACATCCTATAAAACACGCAAAACAAGACAAAATAGTACCAAAACCTCGGGAAAATAGCATAGATGCAGAATTACGAACTTGGAAACACTAACATAGCATTTAACGTATATTCCACATAATAACGAGCCTATTTTTGTTGTCTTGAGCTGAATTCGGGGTGAATATAGGTTTAATTATTGATACCATTTAGAGCGTTATCAGTATGATTGAACATGGCAGGTTACACTTGAAGAGTTTTCTGGATCAGTAGCTTTAAGCTCAGTGATGTCAGTAGGGTGATTTTCTTGATAAGAACTTGATAGCTTAGAGTAGATTATTATTTTTCATCACTTGTATCTGAATCAGGAGTCTACTGTTTATAGGTGAGAATCCTGTGACTTATGTTTGAAATTCAAACATAGCCATTTCAGATTTGTCTCCATCTTGACTTGCTTTATGTCCCTGTACATAGGACTGACACTGTCAGTTTGCTTTTTGTCAGATTTCAGTCTGTCCACCCTTTGACTTGTGTCCATTGGTTAATCCTCTGAATCTTTCCAATGTTCTTTTCATCTTGGCCATTGATTTGTTGACAATATCAAGGCTTGTAATCCATCCTTATCCTTGTAATCTTCCAATGTAACCTTTGATTAAATCAAGATTTATACTCAGCAGATACCTGTGTATATCGGCCTGCTGATGTTCCTGTCAGTCAGCTATTTTGAGTCTGCTGTGTTTATGAAACACTTCAGCTGACTGTCTTTTCATCTAACTTTTTATTGTGAAGTTTGAGTACACCAATTTGAACATAACTAAGTTCCAATCACCACTTAACATATGGAACTTAGACCTTGTACACAAGGTATATGTAATCAGTTTAGGTCATCACAGACTTCCCTAAATTCTGATTCCATATCCTTGAATTTAAATACTAAGTTTGATCCCTTAGCCTTCAATATCTGAGTTTGAACCCTCAGCCTTCAGTCCTCAGCAGGTTCCTAACTAGTCTACTGACCTAGTTACCTTACTGACCTAGACAGGTCTACTGATAAAGTCAGCTAACCTAATTACAATGCTTGTTTGATCAAACCAATACAAAAATCAAACTCTAATAAACCTATACATTTGATCTAGACATCTTTTTGCCTTTGCTCTATAACAGCTAGTCTGGCACTCATCATTAAAACTTAAAATAAGTCCATCAATTTCCCCCTTTTTAGTGATGATGCCAATGCCCTCCTTACAGCAAAGCAAAAAGATAAAAACAAAAACAGAACAAATATAGCCATTTCTCATTATAACCAAATTTGTTCAAACTTATTACAAACTAGGATCAGCAGAATGAAGTAAATAATGTAAGTGCGCTGATTTAGTTTCTGTCTTTGTCTTGTTCTTTCTTCTCATAAAACTCTTTGATTTCTTTGACTACATCCACCATCCATTCATTTTCAATTGGGGAAAAGTCAACCCAAGTATTTAGCTCTTTCCACCACTTCCAGGCTTCAGGTAAAGATAACCTTCTGTTGTGAACATCAAAGCCTTGTCTCATGTAAAAATGTTTGAATTCATTTAGTGAATCCCTTGCTGATTGGCAGTTTCCACTCTTCCTCTTCCACCTCTTCCTCCTCTTCCATTTATGTAAGAAGCTCTCAGTGCCTTGACCCTTGTTTCCCAAAGTTTCAATCCCAGAAAGGAATTTAGTCCCTCATGAAATCCCATGTGATGATAGGGTCTCTTCCTTCCATAGTATAGCTTCTTGTACTCTTTCAGGAGGTCATCAGTCAACTGGATCCTTCCAGGTGCAGGTATTCTGTACTCATTTGTATCATCCTCCCATCTCTTTTTAGCAAAAATTCTTGCTACCTCTTTTGCTTCTGTTGTAAGGCCCTCTGCCCCCTTATTGACATCATCAACAAACCGGGACAATAGGCCATGAACACTCTCTTGTGTGATCACTAAGTTAGCAAGTTGACCTTCCATAATATCTGTCCTTGTGTCAACTGCAGTGATCCTACCTTCCATAGTTTGCTCCAGCAGATTGATCCTCTCAGTAACCTTAGGATCCAATGCAGCAGGTTGAGGTGTTCCAGAAGGGTAAGCCACATCAGGCTTGGGTGTCTCAGCAAGCTTGTCAAGCTTTTTGTGAATTGAGGCAAACTGGTCATTTAAGAATTTATCTCTGTGTGCATTGCCTTGTTTTATACCTCTCACATCTTTGGTTAGGTCAGCAAGAGCATACTGAGTGGAAGTGATGTTGAAAGCAACTGTTTCAGTGGTCCTTCCTCTATTTTTCACCAGATTCATCAAATATTCAAACCTCTGCTCTTGCCTATCCAGTTGAGTTCTTAATTGTGTAATATCATCTCTTACCGCCCTCAACTCTTCCAAAACATGTGCTGGTACTGCACCAGCCATACCTCCACCCATATGTCCAGCAGCATCATCAGCAGGCTCTTCAACATTGTAGTTTGCCCTGTGTGTGCTGACCACCAAGGCTTCTGTCCTATCCCATCCAGCAGGATCAGGACCTTCTTCAATCACATCTGCAAAGATTTCTTCCAAGATAAGGTCTTGTGCAGGTTGAAGTTCCAAGATATGTTCTTCTTCAAAAATTGGTACATGTGCCTGTTGGGGTTCAGCAGCAACTAGTTCTTCCTCAGGCACTTGGAACACCTCATCACTGAAGTCATAATCCAACAGCTGCTCATCCTCATCAACAACAGTCTGCTGATTATCTTTACCTTTAGTAGCCTTAGCTTCAGTAGACTGTACTACATCAGTCTTTTCCATAATATTTGCAGGGGATTCCTCCAATCCCATCAAAGGTTCCATCCTTTGTCCAGGTGCTGTCTGATCCTCAACAGCCTGAACCTCCTGTTCCAACCTGTGTTCAGGTACTGTTTGTAACTCAGCAACCTGAACCACCTCTTCAACAACAACAAGAGGAAATATAGCTAGGTTCTCCTCTAGCATCAACAACCTTTTGAAAATGGTCTACAATTTTTGACAGGTTTCTTGAGTGTCAAACCACTCCTGATACTGAGCTGAGTCCTCTGAACTTGCATCAGCTTCTTCAAACAACACAACATCATCAAAACTGAATATGATGGCATCTTCCAAGTATGTTGCGACAACATGCTGTCTCTCTAAATCTTCAATGAAAACAGCTCCCAGCTCTTTATTTATCATATCAGTCTGCTGATTCTCAGAATGTGCATCAGACTCTACAACCAAAAAGGTGCCAGACATACTGATCAGCCTGTTATCTATAAGATTTATTCCATCATTAATTAGAGCTTCCAGATCATCCATAGTTAAATCCTCCATGTATTCATCCATATGATCAGTTTGCTGTCCCTCAGCAGACTTGCCAGTAACAGCAGATTGATCTTCAGCTGTGTCTTTAGATCCCTGTCCTACATCCTCAGTAGGTCTTTCCAATGCAGTGCCACTAGGTTGGCCTGAGAAAGAAGGGTTATCATCATCAGAATCAAAGGATTATGTATCATCATTAGGTCCAGAGTGTGGTTCATTGATCTTAATGCTTGCACTATGTTTTTCACTTTCAATGAGATCCAGCAGCCTTACTTGTAACTCAGATGTATCAAATAAACCAAGTAAGTTCTTCACACCCAACTTATTAAATGACCACTCTTCAAAGTTAGTCATTGGCTCTGCAGCTGATTTCTGTCTCTTATAAAAACCAAATTTCCAAGCAAAGTAGTCCTGAATTTTCTTGATGTTGGGATCTATTTTTTCTTTCCTTCATTTCTTCTCTTTCCTGTCAAAAGGCATTGTTGGCCTTGTTGATGCAGATTGCTCAGCTTGTTGTCCACCAAAGGCTTCAACAAGGTGAGTCAGTGTATCTATGGCCGATACAAATAGATCAGTAGGTTCATCCAGTTGGACATTCGTGCCTACTACCTCCAGCTGTTCCACATTAGGTTCCTCCTGACTCATTTATGCATCAGCAGGGTCTGTGGCAGTGTGTTCTTCCCCCTGAGTTGTAGCATCCATAGTAGGGTCAGGAACAGGTTCAACAATTTCCACAGCAGGGTCAGGTATAACAGTCTGCTGTGATTCTACTGTTTCTTGCTCAACAACAACCTTTCTAGCCTCAGTAGGCTCATCAACTTGTACAGGTGCTTCCTCAACAACACATTCAACTTTCTTTTGGGCCTCCAAAACCCGTAATTCTTTTCCCTTTCCATGATTTTTCTTTTCACAATCTGCTTCATTCACTTTGCAGGTTGTGCAGTTTTAAGATCCTTGGCAGCTTTCCTCTTTCTTGAATCTTCTTTTAACTGCTCTCTCAAAACCTCAACAGCAGTTTTCTTTGTAATTCCTGTCGGCTCAGCAGCCTCAACTTCAACTGGAACCTCAGCAGATTCAGCAGGGTCTACTGATTGCTACCTTGTCTTCTTAGGCTTTAAAATATCGGTAATCTTTCTTGTATCAGCAGCCTTTCTTTTCTATGCAGTTTTCTTAGGTGCAGCAGGTTGTGTAGCTTGCCTAACTTGCTCACCACCAGCATCATCATCTCCATAACTGTCACTCTCTGTCCTTTCAGTATCCAAATCTTCATCATCATCCAAACCAGGGATGAGATAACTGATTTCCGGCTTATATCTGGACTTGTTGATTTTTGTAGGTGCAACATCAACAATCTTCAAACGATTCAGTAGGGCTTGCACCATCAAACCCAAAGGCAGTGTTTTGGACTTCCTGGTCCCATCTCTGTCCTCTGTTATCACCTTCTTCATGTAATGGACAAAGAATCCGGCCCAATCAAACTTCATACTCTTGCATATGATTATCAACATCTCAATCTTGGGTCCAGACAGTGTATCAAGGCTTCCACTGAATCCAAGAATGTTTTTAGCAATTATCTTGCTCAGCAGATTATACTCCATTTTGATATGCTTCACATTGATGCTCAGTGATGATATTATGGATTTGTTGGTCTTTATTGCATCAACAAACTCCAATCTAGATAGATCCATTGATTCAGGAGTAGGAGCACCATTTCCAGGCCCAAATCCGAATACCTCCCTCAGCAGGTTTGAAGAGATCTCAATCTCCTGGGCATTAACAGTGGTAGTAAATGCCTTTATATCATCTCCAATCACTATATTCCTCCAGAAATTCGTAACATTTGTATATGAGATGCTCTCCAATCTCAGATTCAGCACATCCTCTAATCCTTCATATCTTCTGATTCTTCTACCAATATTGATAGCTAGCTGAGTCTTGCAGCATCAACAACGAACCCTCTAACACTTTGGCTCATTCTGATGTGAACATCACCTTTATCTGCCATTAGAATTTGAGAAAGATGAAGAAAAAAACTCTATAAATCTGTGTTCACACGGTGTATTTCCAGAGATAATCGATCTTAAAGTTTGTAAGCAGTTTTTGTGTGTAATGTCTGTATATATAGAAGAAGAAAGTGGGTAGTAACTTCCAGGAAAGTACTATACATGTACTGTAGCATTTAACCACGATTAAAGTTGGAGTAAATGTGAAGTTGCCACATGTCCCACTAACTTATTCCATAAGAGTTGTAACCGTTGGATATTTGTAACCGCAGTTATAAAGGATAAGAATAATATCCCATTACTGTTGACTTTCAGTTAAGTTTGTCTGTCTTGTAACATATAACTCGGTAGGCTTGGACTTCAGCAGACTTGGATCAGCAGCCTGCTAACAGGGTTACTATGCTGATCTTCTTATATCCTTGTTTTGACCAACTGATAATTCAAGATGAAGTTTAATACCAATACCTGATCTGTCAAGTAAGCTTACCCAACAGGACAAAGACCAATCCACTTGGCAACTTCATTTGCTCAATTGTCCAAACATATTTAGGAACATGGAATTGTTGATACCAATGACTAATCTACTAAGTGAGCTCACCCAATATAGAAAAGACTAATCCCCTTGGTGAATTCTAGTACACTGCTGATTATGAGTATCTCAGTGAACTTTTATGATGCCAAGTTCAGTCCTTAACTTTGCAAATCTTTCACTATCCAATGGTTTTGTGAATATATCAGCAAGTTGATCTTCAGTATGGATGTAAAGAACCACCACATCTTTCTTTTCAACATGATCTCTTATAAAATGATGTCTCACATCAATGTGCTTGCTTCTTGAATGCAAAACATGATTTTCTTTGATTGCAATTGCACTTGTGTTGTCACACATTATAGGAATTTCTCTTTCTTCAATTCCATAATCCCTTAATTGTTGTCTTAACCATAGTATTTGTTCACAGCAGCTTCCAGCAGCTATATATTCAGCTTCAGCAGTGGAAGTTGATATTGAATAATGTTTCTTACTGAACCAAGAAACCAGTCTATTTCCCATCAACTGACAGGTTCATGTGGTGCTTTTTCTATCAATCTTGCATCCAGCATAATCAGAATCTGAGTAGGATATGACTTTGAAGCTTCCATCTTTTGAATACCATATCCCTACTCCCAAAGTATCTTTTAGATACTTGAGAATTCTTTTGACTACAGCTAAGTGACTTTCTTTAGGTTTTGATTGAAATCTTGCACAAACACCTACATCAAAAGATATATCAGGTCTGCTGGCAGTAAGGTATAGTAGACTGCCTATCATCCTTCTGTATAAAGTCTGATTAACATCTTTTCCTTCTTAATCTTCATCCAATCTGTTGTTGGTACTCATAGGAGTTGATGCCTTGGTGCTATTTTCCATACCAAATTTCTTCAGCAACTCCTTGGTATATTTAGTTTGATGAATGAAGATTCCATCTTTAATTTGTTTGACTTGTAATCCCAAGAAGTAGTTCATTTCTCCCATCATGCTCATTTGGAACTTGCTTTTCATGAGATTAGCAAACTTTTCACATAGCAATTAATTTTCAGTACAAAAAATTATGTCATCAACATAAATCTGTACCAGCAGGGTGCTGTCCCCTTCATTGATTATGAAAAGAGTCTTGTCAATGGTACCTTTGGTAAAACCATTGTCCACCAAGAATTGAGATAGGGTTTCATACCATGCTCTTGGTGCTTGTTTCAAACCATAAAGTGCCTTGTTGAGTCTGTACACTTTATCTTCTTGATTTTTAACTTCAAAACCAGAAGGTTGCTGAACATAAACCTCTTCTTCCAGAATCCCATTTAAGAATGCACTTTTAACATCCATCTGGTATACTTTGAAGTTCTTATAAGAAGCATATGCCAGGAATAATCTTATAGCTTCTAATCTTGTAACTGGTGCATATGTCTCATCAAAATCTATTCTTTCAGCTTGAGAATACCTTTTGCCACTAGTCTGGTCTTATTCCTTACAATGGTACTAGATTCATCCAATTTGTTTCTGTATACCCATTTAGTTCCAATTATGTTTGCTTGAGTAGGCCTTTCCACTAGTGTCCAAACTTGATTTCTTTCAAATTCATTTAATTCTTCTTGCATAGCAATTATCCAATCTGGATCAGATATTGCTTCTTCAACAACTTTAGGCTCCATTTGAGATAGAAAAAAAGTAAACATTGCTTCCAGTTGTCTTCTAGTCCTTACACCTTGCTGTATGTTACCAATTACTTGTTCAGCAGGGTGATCCTTCAACCATTGTAAATCATGATTTGTTTGATTTACAGGAGCTTCATCTTCAGTAGGCTCTGATGTTGCTTCAGTAGGGGGTTCAACAGATCCTTGAACTGCTTCAGTTGTTGCATTAGTAGTGTTACCAGCAGGTTCTTCAGCAGGGGCAGAGTCAGAAATTTTTAAGTCATTTATTCTTTCCAAAACATCAACACATTCTGGATCAGTGACTTGGAGATTTTCAGCATGTTCTGAAACTTCATCTTCCATTCCAGTGAACTTTGGTTCATTAAATACAACATGTATTGATTCTTCATGTTTCAACGTCCTTTTATTCAGTACCCTAAATGCCTTGCTGACAGAAGAATATCCCAAAAGATTCCTTCATCTGATTTTGGTTGGAATGTCTTCAATTGCTCCTTATGATTCAAAATAAAACACTTGCTACCAAATGGATGGAAATAAGATATATTTGGTTTTCTTCCATTCCATATCTCGTAAGGTGTCTTCAGCAGCTTCTTGTTCACTGAGGTCCTATTTTGTGTATAGCATACTGTATTGATTGCTTCAGCCCAATATCTTTCAGGTAATAATGCTTCACAAATCATAGTCCTTCCTGCTTCTTTCAAGGTTCTGTTTCTTCTCTTAGCAACCCCATTTTGCTGAGGTGTACCAGCAGCAACTAATTGATGCAGCACACCATTTTGTTCACAATATTCTCTTATGACTTTATTGAGAAACTCAGTACCCTTGTCTTATCTGATCTTCACTACTGTCAAACTTTTCTCATTTTTCAATCTCTTCAAAAGTTCAGGCATCTTTTGAAGTGTTTCACTTTTTTTGTTCATGAATACTACCCAAGTGTATCTTGAATAATCATCCATAACTACCAGAGTATACTTCTTCCCTGTTACACTTGCTGGTGTTACTGGTCCAAATAAATCCATGTGCATCAGCTCCAAAACTCTTTTTGTTGATTGCTTAGTCATTGACTTGAAGCTTGACTTGGTTTGTTTACCTTGCTGACATGCATCACATATAACATCCTTTTTGAATGTGATCTCATGCACAATCAGGCAGGTTTCTGGAACAGCAATAGACCAATCTACCACATACATGTTTTGTTGTCTTCTACCAGCCAACACAACTTGTTCACCTCTTTCACTAATAACAACACAGTAGCCTTTGTCAAAAGTGACCTTGTAACCAATGTCACAAAACTGTCTAGTGCTCAGTAGATTGTAGGCTAGTCCTTCCACAAATGCAACATTTTTGATAGTTAATCCATTCCTGACCAGTGTTGTAATTTAAGGGTGTGAAGATTGATCAACAATGCTTGTATTCCTGCAAAATAAAGAATTTTGGATCCTCTCCGTTTCGCGATGAATCGCTGTCCTTCTTAAATTACTCGAACCTTTTACTTGTCCTGGGTTACACGAATATTTAAGTGAGATATCAAACTGAGAGTTTTACCTTTAAGTCTTGGACAAAGATCTTAAAGAGCACTTAGGATGTGTTTATGTATATATGACAAGACAAAGATGCTTACATATGTTGTTCTTAGTTTCGACAATGTAACTTTGCTTTATATAGCACTTAGATGTCTGAAAATAAACAAGAAGTTCGTTGTTAAGTGTCACACCCCAAGGGAAAAGGTTGTAACCACTTAAAAAGACCAAGAGACACCAAAAAAACAGTTTTCGACCCACAGGCTGGCCACAGGCGGGCGCCTGTGATGACCCCAAAACCGAACAAACTTTCTATTCATCTTTTTCCTTGCCAAAATGTGACAGGCGGCCGCCCATGGTGACAGGCGCTGGCCTGTCACTCTGTTTTTTCCAAAACCAATTTTCAGCTTGTTTTACGAACTCTACTTGCTTATTTTCCATCCGTACACTCGTAAACACTTATATAAGCGTGCACTCCGCACCTCCATACTTATAACATAGCGTTACGAGCATAACCATCTTTGTACTAAACCCCGATAACCTCAATGGCTTGTGATTATACTTAAATCACCAAAATTCCTCCCCCATTTAAGTGTAATCCTTGGTTTAGTTAAACAAACAGTCATAATATAAACCAACTCATGCTTCTCATGAGGCTCCATGGGAGAATTTTCCGGAGTACAACTTTCACAATTAAATTTCTTCAACACTTTCTCAATATAATGAGACTGTGTTAGTGAAAACCCTCCTTGATTTCTCTTAATTTTAATACCTAGAATAACATCTGCCTCCCCCATGTCTTTCATAGAGAATCTAGAAGATAAGAGTTCTTTGCACTTATCAACCTGATTTTGGTTTGTACCAAAGATCAACCTGTCATCGACATATAAATAGATTATCACACCATTGCCGGTATCATGAAATCTACTATAAATACATTTGTCCGACTGATTGAGTTTAAACCCACTAGTCAAGACAACCTCATCAAACTTTTGATGCCATTGTTTAGGAGCTTGTTTAAGTCCATACAATGATTTTACAAGTTTACAAACCTTATGCTCGTTACCGGGCATAATAAATCCTTCCGGTTGCTTCATGTATATTTCCTCACTCAAATCTCCATTTAGAAACGCTGTTTTAACATCCATTTGATGGATCGCCAAGTTATGAATTGCGGCTAAGGCAATCAATAACCTGATTGAGGAGATTCTAGCAACGGGAGCATAAGTATCGAAATAATCGATACCTTCCTTTTGCCTAAAGCCTTGTATAACTAACCGGGCTTTATATCAGTCAACCGTACCGTCGACTCTCATTTTCCTTTTGAAAATCCATTTGCAACCTAACGGTTTGTAACCACATGGTAAATCTGTAAGAATCCACGTATTGTTACCCATTATGGAATCCATCTCGTCGTTCATGGCTTCTTTCCAAAATGATACATCCTGAGATCCCATCGCCTCAGAATGTTCTTGGATCATCCTCAATATTGTAACAATATGAGTATTGATATCCAACTTCATTTCTCGAACCTTTCACCAAATAAGTAACAAAATCCGGTGGAAATGTTTTTGCTACTCTAGCCCTCTTACTTCTCCGAAGTTCAGAAGACTCAACTTGAGAATCATTATTCTCACATTCTCCACTCCAACTATCGTAGGAGCAATGCTCTTTGGTCTAGGAATAGATGTAAATCTATTCTCATCAAAGATAGCATCACGTGATTCTATAACCGAATGTACAGCCACGAAATCACTAGGTTCTAAAACATAAAACCTATATGCCTTGGAATGACTAGCATATCCAATGAAAATGCAATCGATGCCTCTTTCTCCTAAAGTTTTAATTTTAGGATCGGGAAGCCTAACAACCGCCCTGCAACCCTAAACTTTTAAATAATTCAAGTTTGGTTTCTTTTTAAACCAAAGATCATACGGGGTAGCAGAATTCTTTTTATTTGGAATTATGTTTAGTAAATAACAGGCCGTTAACATGGCCTCACCCCAAAATCCACTACTCAATCCCGAGTAGGACAACATGGAATTTACCATCTCTTTTAGAGTACGGTTCTTCATCTCCGCAATGCCATTTTGTTGTGGCGTATATGGTGCAGTAACCTCGTGTATAATACCACATGACCCGAAGTAGGTTGGATCATAGTATTCTCCACCTCTATCGGTACGAAATCGTTTAATACTAGAATTCAATTGTAATTCTACTTCACTTTTATAAATCTTGAATTTATCAAGTGCCTCATCTTTAGTATTAAGTAAATACACATAACAAAACGAGTACTATCATCTATAAAAGTAATCACATACTTCTTATTTCCCAAAGACGGTGTTGCATTAAAATCACACAAATCACTATGTATAAGTTCTAAATTTGTAGACGATCTTTCAACATCACGAAATGGTTGTCTTACAATTTTAGTAAGCATACAAGTAGTACACTTATCCATATTGATATCAAACGGGGGAATTAAAGCATTTTTAGACATAACATGCATACGTTTATAATGCATATGACCTAACCGAGCATGCCATAACTTTGAGATATTAACATCAGAAAAATGCATAACTTGATTAACTTTATTATTCACAATATTAAGCATAAACATATTATTACACAAATAACCAAAACCAACAAATACACCATGTTTTGACAAAATAAACCTATCGGACTCATAAACTTGTTTGTAGCCCGATTTACACAACAGTGCACCCGATACAAGGTTTTTCCGAATGCACGGAACAAATAAAACATTAAATAGTTTTACAAACTTTCCAGAACTGAAATTTAAAGTAATAGTTCCATGACCACATACTACAGCTTTCTACTTGTTTCCCATTTTTAAAATGGATCCATCATTCACCGGTTCAAAATCTTCAAACCAGCGTTGATCCTTGCATACATGCCTCGTTGCTCCCGAGTCGATCCACCACGAAACATCATCATCCTGCATATAAAATGCTTTAGAAATAAATGGCACATAATTCACAACCGAATTAATACCAAAATTAACATTCTGACCTTGATGCTTGGGTGGTCCTTGGTCTTTCGACCCCCTGTTCTGGACCTTTGTTCTTCCCGTTCTTCCGCACTCGGCAATCAGCCTTGTAGTGCCCTGTTTTGCCACAAATCCAACAGGCACCTTTTGGCCTTTTTCCAGATTCTTTGTCGCCAGCCTTGAATGGTTTCTTTTTCTTACCATTACCTTTTCCCTTGTTTGTTTTGGAACACTCCCCGGCCTCCATTACATGAATGGATGTCGATTCATCAATTTCCTTTCCCTTGGTTTTCACAACCTCCTGCGCCCTGAGGGATTCCTCAATACGCAGATGGCTACCAAGTTCAACAAAGGAGACTTCTTCCTTTTTGTGTTTTAACATATGCTTAAAATCATTCCATGATGGTGGTAGTTTATCAATGATACTAGAGACAGAAATGGCTTCATCCATTTCCATCTTGTGCCGTGCAAATTGGCCTCAAATGCGTTGAAGTTCATTGAATTGTTCCATTACAAACCGTGTATCTACCATCATGTATTTCATGAAATTACCAACTAGAAACTTTTTAGCAGATGCATCTTCATTTAAGTACTTAGTTTCTAGTGCATACCATAATTCTTTTGCAGATGCAATGTTTTGATAAATATCAAAAAACGAATCAGACATACCATTTACAATGTGACCACGACAGATGTAGTCATCATTTTCCCATTTGTTTCGCCTTCGCAATTCCTCCAAAGGTGCATCATCATCAACTTCTGGTATCTCAGTGCTAAGAACATATACCACTTTCAATGTTGTGAGAAGGAAATGCATCTTCCTTTGCCACCTCCGGAAATCAACGCCTTCAAACTTGTCTAGTTTCCCGAAATCCATCATCAAATCCTTTGCATTCACCATTGTGATCAGAACAATAATTTAAGAAGAATGTGTGTGAAGATTGATCAACAATGCTTGTATTCCTGCAAAATAAAGAATTTCGGATCCTCTCCGTTTCGCGATGAATCGCTGTCCTTCTTAGATTATTCGACCCTTTTACTTGTCCTGGGTTACACGAATATTTAAGTGAGATATCAAACTGAGAGTTTTACCTTTAAGTCTTGGACAAAGATCTTAAAGAGCATTTAGGATGTGTTTATGTATATATGACAAGACAAAGATGCTTACATATGTTGTTCTTAGTTTCAACAATGTAACTTTGCTTTATATAGCACTTAGATGCCTGAAAATAAACAAGAAGTTTGTTGTTAAGTGTCACACCCTAAGGGAAAAGGTTGTAACCACTTAAAAAGACCAAGAGACACCAAAAAAACAGTTTTCGACCCACAGGCGGGCGCCTATGATGACCCCAAAACCGAACAAACTTTCTGTTCAACTTTTGCCTTGCCAAAATATGACAGGTGGCCGCCCGTGGCGACAGGCGCCGGCCTGTCACTCTGTTTTTTCCAAAACCGATTTTCAGCTTGTTTTACGAACTCTACTTGCTTATTTTCCATCCGTACACTCGTAAATACTTATATAAGCGTGCACTCCGCACCTCCATACTTATAACATAGTGTTACGAGCATAACCATCTTTGTACTAAACCCCGATAACCTCAATGGCTTGTGATTATACTTAAATCGCCAACAACCAGTGTACCATATCCTCTTGTGTAACTTGATGTGTTCTTGTTTCCAAAATTCACTCTTGGACCATCCTTTGACACATAATTTGTCAAACAATGCTTATTATTTGTCATATGTCTGGAACATCCACTGTCAAAGTACTAGACTCCCTACAAAACAAAGTTAATGTATTTTAGGTACCCAAAACTGTTTGTGTCCATAGTGGTCAGTGGTAAGCATGACCCTTATTTTCATAAGGTCTTCTTTGAAAAGTATTATACTTTTGTTCATATGTGTATTCCACACTTCCGTAAGATATAACATATGGTGGTGTAGGATTCACATTTGCTTTCTGTCCTTTTGGTACATAATGCCGTTTGAAATGATTTCTATTGTTAGAAGCACTAGCATAACCATAGGTTTGCTGTCTGTTAGGAGCAGCCCTGTGATATGGAGTCTACTGAGGTCCCTGCTGAAGTCTTGAATAAGTCCTCTGCTGATTCCATTGCTGAGGTCTTACCCTAGCATTATGGTTATGTCTATTGTTTCTAGCAGTAGGGGCAGGAATATTACAATCATCATCAGTAGGGAACAATCTACCTTTCCCCCTGAGATAAGTATCCCTAGAAACATTTTTAGGTTTAAGATTCTTATCCTTGGAATATTTTTGATTTTTGCCCTTTTGTGGTCCAGCAGACTTGGCAGCAGGTCTGCTATCAGCAGGTCTAGATGGTCCAGCAGTCTTACTTTTGGATTTACCCTTACGGGAAGGGTGAAAGCGAGGCGGGATACTAATTCCTCACCCTCATTAATATTTCCCGCTTGCTTTTGCAGTTTATAGGAGCTAGGCTACAATGGGTGCAACTACACTTACTATACAATCAGAAAATGGTCATATGGGCATACCACGCAATGTATACATAATACATAATACATAATACAAGTTTTTAATTATAGACATACAACACATATGTATAGTGACGGAGGTAGGATTTCGGTTCAGGAGGGGCACAACTCTCCATCGATTGCCACAAAAAAAGGCAAGGAGTAAAGAATAAAATAATTAGAATCAGCAGTTGGTGTATATTCTTGTACTTGATTGAGTTAGGTACTGTTGACCTTTTTGACTTCTGATTTTGCTTCTTTGAAGTCTTCTCAGTAGGCTTCACTGCCTCAGCAACCTTTTTGGGAGTTGGATCTTGTGCAGGTACAAACGTAGGACCAATTCTGGTACTAGGTTCAATAACCTTACTGGATCCACTTTTAGTAGGTTGTTGAGTTCCAAATCCAAGGCCTGTTATATCACCATAAGGCTTTCCAGATTTGAATGCAGTGGTGGAACTAGATTGTTTAGCAGATTCAGCAGCTACTGAGTATACACCAGACTTATGCTGATTTTGCTCAAAATCTTTTTCGTTTCCTTTGAGAGTTCTTAATTCAGCTTTTAACCTTTCAATTTCTATTTGTAGAGCTTCTTTTTCAGCCTTCACAATCTCATAACCAGATTGTATTTTCCTCAGTTGATTAAGGATGGTATCCAAAGTTTCTTCATTGTCAGAATTTGTAGGAATTGAACCACAAGTTGATTCCCAATCACTTTCAGCAGGAGTATTTATGGATACAGAATTGTATACCTCCTCAGTCTCTTCCATATTTACACATTAAAGCATAATCATCCATATCAGCAACAAGTGCAGTATCATCAGATTCATTTCCTTTTTCTAATTCAATTTCATAGCCTGATTCATCATCAGCAACCATTGCTTTCTTGCCAGGTCTTCTTTGCTGCTTCTTGTTCTTCAGTAGGTCTGGACAATCAGGTCTGAAATGTCTAGGTTTCTTGCAGTTGAAGCACAGATAATCAGGTTCTATTTTCTGTTTTAGATCAGGACAGTCAGGTTTGAAGTGTCCTGGTTTCTTGCAATGAAAACACAAGTAATCATTATCTTTCTTGGATTCTTCCTTCTTCTTTACACTTGATTTCTTTGTGAAATTCCTTGGAGAACCCCTTCGTGTTTCATCATTCTAATTTTCTTGCTCAGTAGGGCAATTTGCTCTTGCATCTCATCCAGTAGATCATCTTGACCACCTGATGATTCTTCTTTATGTGCAGCAACCATTGCAGTAGTCTTTGGTTCTTCTTTTTCAGTCTTAGGAATAAGGTTCTTACTGAATTTATATGCTTTGAGAACCGAAAACAATTTGAAGGTGTCTTCTTCATGTAGACTCCTGGATTCTTCTATGGCTGTAACCTTCATCTCCCAAACCTCTTTTGTAGGTAGGGCTTCTAAGATTCTTGTATTGATATCTTCTTTCGTATAGATCACATTCAGTAGGATGAGTTCATCCATGATAGCATTGAATCTTGACTCCATTTGTTCAATAGTTTCATTTGATTTCATCTTGAAATCTTGGAACTTTATTTTGGCTACACTAACTTTGTTTTTCTTTATAGCATCAATGCCTTCACAGATAAGTTGCAATTTTTCCCAAAGTTCATTTGCTGTTTTGCAGTCCTTGACTTTCATGTATATATTTCTATCCAAGGTTCAGTATATGATATCAATAGCAATATTGTTGAGGTTTGCTCTTTTTCTTTCTTCAGCATTCCACTCCCTTTTTGGCTTTGGAACATACTGAGTTTCACTTCCCACAGTTACTGACTTAGTGATCTCCAGTGGCCCATCAGTTAGCACATCCATCATCTCATCATCTGTTGCCGCTAGATAAGCCTGCATACGACGTTTATACTCATCAAAACGATCTAATGAACACATCAACATAGTTCTAGCATACTGGTTGTTATCCATGATGCAAAGCTTTGAAAATCAGAAACTTGAAAAAGTTTTCAAAGTATTTTCACAAGCACAACAAGTAGGATTACTTCAGAACAGAAGCACTACTCTGATACCAATGGTTGGTCCCTTGAAAAGGCTTTTGCTAACTTTAGAGGGGGGAGGGGTGACTAAACTTAACACTTAAAACTTTTAGAGTTAACAAACTCAGCAATGTCAGTAGCCTGCTGACTGCCCAGTAGTCTGCTGACCACTCAGTAGTCAGCTGATAGTAGATATTACTGGATTTGTTGCAGTGGGATATATTCAAATTAAGTCTTGTTACTTGTTGTTAAAAAGATGATATTAAGTATTAGATACTCAGTAGTGTAAGTGTGTGATTCAGTTGCTAGTTTCAGTAAGTTGATGTGGTTTGTAAACTAAATGTAGAAAATAAATGCAGAAAGTAAGTAGGAAAATTTTATAGTGGTTCCAGATGGTGTAATCCTGTCAGTCCACTCTTCCCCTGTGATGTTGGGGGAAATTCACTAGAGATCTTTGAGGTTGCAGTTACAAAAATCCTAAGCTGTCTGTCCTTCACCAATAACTATGGCTTCACAAACTGAATATTTGAAACATGTAGGATTGCTGCTCCAAAGTATTCCACTGGTCATTGAAGGGTAGGATTGCCTCTTCACCAGCTCCACCACAAACAACAGTTCTTGACACCTAAGTGTTCCTCTGTCTTCAGCAGGTTTTTTGTAAAAGAAAGTTTGAATCAAGTAAATGATTCAATAGTCAGCAGCTTGATTAGGATGAAATGATCAGCAGCTTGATGTCTTCAAGTGTTTGTTCTTGATGTAACTTGATAGCAGGTTACACTTGAAGAGTTTTCTGGATCAGTAGATTTAAGCTCAGTGATGTCAGTAGGGTGATTTTCTTGATAAGAACTTGATAGCTTAGAGTAGATTATTATTTTTCATCACTTGTATTTGAATCAGAAGTCTTCTATTTATAGGTGAGAATCCTGTGACTTATGTTTGAAATTCAAACATAGCGGTTTCAGATTAGTCACCATCTTTACTTGCTTTCTGTCCCTGTACATAGGACTGACACTGTCAGCTTGCTTTTTGTCAGTTTTCAGTCTGTCCACCCTTTGACTTTTGTCCATTGGTTAATCCTCTGAATCTTTCCAACGTTCCTTTCATCTTGGCCATTGATTTGTTGACAATATCAAGGCTTGTAATCCATCCTTATCCTTGTAATCTTCCAATGTAACCTTTGTTTAAATCGAGATTTATACTCAGCAGATACCTGTGTATATTGGTCTGCGATGTTCATGTCAGTCAGCTATTTTGAGTCTGCTGTGTTTATGAAACACTCAGCTGACTGTCTTTTCATCTAAATTTTTATTGTGAAGTTAGAGTACACCAATTTGAACATAACTAAGTTCCAATCACCACTTAACATATGGAACTTAGACCTTGTACACAAGGTATATGTAATCAGTTTAGGTCATCACAGACTTCCCTAAATTCAGATTCCATATCCTTGACTTTAAATACTAAGTTTGATCCCTTAGCCTTCAATAACTGAGTTTGAACCCTCAGCCTTCAGTCCTCAGTTGGTTCCTAACTAGTCTACTGACCTAGTTACCTTACTGACCTAGATAGGTCAGCTGATAAAGTCAGCTGGCCTAATTACAATGCTTGTTTGATCAAACCTATACAAAAATCAAACTCTAATAAACCTATACATTTGATCTAGACATCTTTTTGCCTTTTCTCTATAACAACTAGTCTAGCACTCATCATTAAAACTTGAAATAAGTCTAACAAGATGATTAAGAGACGGTTGATCCCTTTGGTTTTGGTGCAATGGAGAAATCACTCACCGAATGAAGCAACTTGGGAAGTTGAGGACGACATGATCGGCGAGTTCGATTTTATGGACTTACCAGATATGTTCTAGTTTTGAGGACAAAACTCCTCTCAAGGGGGGAGGAATGTAAGATTCCAATTTTCGGGAAAGGGCAGACGTGTTATTTGGCGAAAACGAAATATTATTATTCTGACTTCTTTTATTGGAGTTAAGTTATATATATATATATATATATATATATATATATATATATATATATATATATATATATATATATATATATATATATATATATATATATATATATATATATATATATATATATATATATATATATATATATATATATATATATACATACATATATATATATATATATATATATATATATATATATATATATATATATATGTCGAGTCATACATACATATATATATATATATATATATATATATATATATATATATATATATATATATATATATATATATATTAAGGAAATCTGATTTTTTAGTAAAACAGGTTAATTAAGGAAATTAAGGGTTAGGTAATTAGTGGGATTTTTCCTATTTAAGGAAAAATAAGCCCCATTAGTTTCCCTAACCTTTTGAATCAGAATTTTCTCCTCCAAATCCCAATTAACTGCATGTGAGAGCTTGAGAGAAAGGCCGAGAGATTTCTCCCATTTTCTAAGTCGAATCTCAACTGTTTTTAGATTCGAGTAGTGCGGTGGAATCATCGTGCAAGGAGCGTCGTTTCAATACTCAAAGTTCAGAGCTTTGTTAAGGTATGAATTTTTGACCAACCTGATGTTTTGGATGAGTTTTGATGGATCAAAACTCATATCTATTGTAGTTTTTTGTTAATCGAAGCGTGTGATCGAATCTAACCCATTTTGGAATTGATCACATAGGTTTCTGTGAGAAGAAGGATTGTTTGCTGCAGTTTTTCTGAGTTTGGAACTTGATTAACTTTCTAAAAGGTAAGAAGGTCTTCCTACACGTTAATTATGGCTTATAGGGTTTTAGTGGTGATTTTGTTGATGTTTTGGATGTTAGAATTCATGCTACGAGTTGTTTAAGAATCATAGGACGTTTTGGACCTGTAAAGGTCAAGTTTTCTGCTATTTTTTCTGAGTATATAGATGTAGAATAAGCTTGAGAACGATTAAGGATCGATTAGGGTTCAAAAACTGAGTTTTTGGGAAGTTGCCGCGCTTGATGCGGGCGCACCAGGCCCAGTGCGGACGCACTGGAGGCCCTGAACGTAAATTTTACATTCAGAGCCCAGTGCGGGCGCATTGAAGCCCAGTGCGGTCTTACTGAAGCCTAGTGCGGGTGCACTGAAGCCCATTGCGGGCACACCACACCCAGTGCTGGCGCACTGGTCAAGCAGATTTCGAATTTTACATACAGAGGCTCAGTGCGTGCGCACTGTACCCCAGTGTGGGTGCACCGGCCCTTGTTTTGAGGAGGATGTTGTTTTAAATCATGTAATGAGTTTTAAATGTTAATTCTTTGATCTTATAACATTAATTAAGCTGAACAAACCTCGATTGAGCTTCTGATTCGTTTAGTTTCGGCACCGGATGTACTCTTAAAGGGAGTTGAAGTTCGGATCCGTCGGAAGGGCATGCAAGGGCTTGTGCTTTGATGAACTAGAGTTCATCAATGTCTGTGTACTTGATAGGTTGTGATGTCTAGTTGTCTAATTGAGGGAGTTGAGTTGTTAAGGTGAGTTTTGCCTTGAAAACACTTAGGCGGTTAGTTAATACACAATAATGATCTTACATATGTGATAGTAAAAGATAAAACATCACTTATTCTCGGTTAGGTACTATTTCATATCGGTGATGTGATACATTCATAAAAGGTGAACAACGCTACTGGGGGTCAAAAGGGGAGACCCCAGAGCTAATCGGTGCTAATCACCGTTAGTTAGCAAGTATATCTTTAGGCTGATGAACGCCATGCACAGTGCCCTTGAGTAATGATGTAACCAAGATAAGCTAAGCTATAAACGTACAGTCTTGAATTGTCGATGGCCATGGAATGATCCTTAGATTGAGTCGGTCTCATAAAGATAATTGTTAAAGTAAAAAATGTTAAAGAGCCTAATTAAAATGTAGCTTCTACTTCTTACCATGTACAATGTACTTACCTCAAATGGATGTTTATTTATGTGTTTGGGGGAGAGAAGACGAACAGGTAAATCCGGAGTTTGACGAGGATTTTGATGACGACGTTTAAGGACGCCAAAGTTGAAGAGTTGATTTGTTCTTATTTTATTTATGTTTTAGGCTTGAAGTTCCTTTGGAAACCTTGTAATTTCTTTTAGTATACATTTAGAGGTTTTTCGTACGTTTGGATTTCGTTTGGTTTCTTTTCCCGATGTAATAAATGTTACATTTCTACCTTTTAGATATTGAGTTTCTATTCTTGGTTATTTGAAAAAAATATACATGAGTCATTTGCTTCCGTTTTCGCTTAACTCAATACGACATAGTGAGTCTTACGTATGAAGTGAAATTTATTTTATTTTATACATGCCGAACGTTCTTTTTCCGGATAAGGACTCGGTGTCTGGGAACGGGGCGTTACAGCTACCTTTAGATTGTGACCCGTGGTTTCGTCAGTTTGTATTTGAAACCTCACCTAGGAAAATTCAATGATCGTACCGGTTATATTGTGCGCGGAATGGTGTATGTTTTTACTTTATTTTGATAACGTAGAAATATGCACGTATAAGATGAGACCATAATTAAATTAATTAAGAGAATTACTCCGAAATTAATTAAGTGAATTAATTTGAAAAATTATTCCCACAACAAAGACTCGAGTTATATTTGTCACCCAATATTATAATGACGGTGAAGAGCCCTTGTTCAGATCCAACTGATGGGCTTTCGTCGGTAGTTGACCTACCTCGGGTGTATCATCGTTATCGTGATATGATCATTATGATATTTCATGAATATTTGGGTTACGACTCGACTAAGAATCTTGCGGTGATTGGCCCTCGTCAGGACCGTCTAATTTTAGAGACAAGGGGTTAACTATCACATAAGATGTGAATTGTCAAAGAGTTGACTAGTCAACCAATGGAAGCCGCATGAGATGCAACCGATTAGTGTACCCACCTTTCGAAATTGACCCGGTCGATCAGCCCTCATCGGGGATCGTGTCAAATAAATTGGATTCCACCCAATAAAGAATTAATTAAAAATTTAGAAAGCCAATTAGGAATAGTTGGCTAGTGAGAGCAAAACCTAATTAAAATTTTGAAGTGCAATTTTATGGTTTTGTATACATGAACTTTTACTTATGTTATATTTATTTTATTGTTGTCGAAATGTCGATGAAATTGAACCTTCATTTTATCATCCATAACAAGCTTGACGAAACAAAATTTATTGACTGGGAAAGAAATCTCAAAATCGTTTTGAGACATGTAAACATTAGCTATGTTTTGGACACACCCCTGACTAAGGACCCTGAAGATGCTACTAATGAGGAATCGGTTAAGAAGCATGCAAAACATTGTTTTGACAGTGAGGAGTCTACTTGCATCTTGCTTGCTTCTATGACACCGGACCTATAGAAACAATATGAGTCAATGGACGCTTACACCATAATGACGCACCTAAAGGAAATTTATGCTTCCCAGTCTCGCACTGAGAGGTGCGAGGTCTCGAAGGCACTTTTTGGTTGTAAGATGGCTCTAGGTTCCCCGGTTGGGTCACACGTGCTAAAGATGATCGGTTATATTTAGAGGCTTGAGAAGCTTGGCCATAAGATGGGGCGTGAGTTGAGCATTGACTTGATTCTGCAATCACTACCGGACTCTTACTCGCAGTTTGTGATGAACTATCACATGAATAAGATTGATTCCTCCCTCGCAGAGTTATTGAACATGCTTAAAACTGCGGAAGGCACTGTTGGCAAGGGTAAGCAAGTGTTGCTCGTGACTTTTTCCAAAGGGAAGAAGAAAGCCCAAAAGAAGTTCAAGAAGGAGAAGGAGGCTACCAAGCCGAAGCCTAAAATAGCTAAAGACAAATCCAAGGATGCTTGCTTCCATTGTGGCCAACCTGGCCATTGGAGGAGAAACTGCAAGGCCTTCTTGAATGCCAAGAAGAACAAGCATAATGATGCTTCGACTTCAGGTATGTTTATGATTGAGATCAATATTGCTTCTTCTATGTCTAACCACTGGGTATTAGATATTGGATGTGTTTATCATATTTGTACGGATATGCAGGCACTAAGAAGGACTAGAGATCTGAGTAAAGGAGAAGTGGATCTACGCGTTGGGAATGGAGCAAGTGTTGCTGCCCATGCCGTAGGAGTTTATTTTCTTTCATTGACCAATGGGCTAGTACTAGAATTATATAACTGTTATTTTGTTCTTGCTCTTACGAAGAGCATTATTTCTATTTCTACATTGGATGTTGAAGGATTTTCTTTCACGTTAGAGAATAAATGTTGTTCTTTATCACGTGATGGATTGTTTTATGGTAATGGAAAACTTGACAATGGTATCTACGTATTAGATATGAATATTGATATACTTTATATAAACAACAAGAAATCCAAATCAAATGACTTGAATGAATCCTACTTGTGGCATTGTAGACTTGACCATATAAATAAGAATCGTATTACCAAACTCCATAAAGATGGATTATTGGATCACTTTGATTATGAATCATTTGATATATGCGAAGCTTGTTTACTTGGCAAGATGACAAAGTCACCGTTTAGTGGCAAAATGATAAGATCCAACGAATTGCTTGAGCTCATACATACTGATGTATGCGGTCCAATGTCAACTCAAGCCAAAGGAGGATACTCTTATTTTATCACCTACACTGCTGACCATTCTCGATATGGTTACATATACTTAATGAAGTATAAGTCTGAAGCTTTTGAAAAGTTCAAAGAGTTCAGATGTGAAGTGCAAAAACAACTAGGTAAAGTGATTAAGACACTTCGATCTGATCGTGGTGGCGAGTACCTAGATGGAGAGTTTCAAGATTATTTAAAGGAGAATGGGATTCTACCTGAATGGACTCCACCCGGAATGCCTCAGATGAATGGCATGTCTGAAAGGAGAAATCGCACTTTGTTAGACATGGTGTGATCCATGATGAGCTACGCAGTTCTTCCAAAATCGTTTTGGGGTATGCTCAACAAAACAGCATCTCATACACTGAACCGAGTTCTATCAAAGATGGTAGATTCTACACCATACAAGGTATGGAATAAGAAGAAACCGAATCTGGCATATCTTTAACCTTGGGTTGTCCGGCTTATGTGAAACGGATGATGCCTGACAAACTTGAAGCCAGATCTGACAGATGTCTATTTGTGGGTTATCCTAGAGAAACTAGAGGATACCAATTTTACCATCCAGGAGAACAAAAGGTGTTTGTCTTCAGGACTGTCCACTTTCTGGAGAAAGAGTTCATTTTGGAAAGGGTCAGTGGGAGTAATATTGATCTTGAAGAGCAAGAGCCACTTACGGATAACCATCAGTTGATGGAAGAAAGGCAGGCACCACATACCGATGAGGTGCAACCACCTGCTCTAGAGACACACACACCTCGAGGATCCACTAGGGAACACCATGAACCCGAAAGGTACACTAGTGTATATCTCATGGAAGATGAGGACCCTAAAACTTACGAGGAGGTGATGACGAGGCATGACAAAGATAAATGGCTAGAAGCCATGAATTCAGAATTGGAATCCATGAATGACAACCACATTTCAAACTTAGTTGATGCATAGTTCCTATAGGGTGCAAATAGGTCTTTAAGAGATAGACTGACATGGATTGTAATGTGACTACCTACAAGGCAAGGTTGGTGGCAAAAGGTTATAAGCAAAGACAAGGAATTGACTATGATGAAACCTTTTCGCTAGTAGCTATCCTAAAGTCCATTGGAATTCTGCTTGCTATTCCAGCATACCATGATTATGAGATCTAGCAGATGGATGTGAAAACAAATTTCCTTAATGGGAATTTGTCTGAGGAGGTGTACCTGACACAACATGAGGGTTTCACAAACGATGACGCTAGGATGGTATTCAAGTTGCAAAGGTCCATTTATGGATTGAAACAAGCTTCTCAGAGTTGGAATCTTTGCTTTGATGAGACAATCAAACAGTTTGATTTCATCAAGAACGAAGATGAGCCGTGTGTTTATAAAAAGGTTAGTGGGTGTTAGGAACATTTTATTATGTTTTGATGATGGCCACACTAGATGTTATAGCAAGCCTGTGATAAGTTAGTATTCTCTGTATAAGTTTTTATTTAGAGTCTGACATGTTGTATAAGTTGAGTCAGACAAGTATTATACTAGTTGGTAGGATGGCTAAGTAAACAGAATTTCGGCAGAGTAGAGGCAGCCAAGTACTAGCAGAGAAGCATGAAGACACATGGGCTGACATATAACCAAGGAAGTCTGTGATGACCTTGGATAAGTCTAAATTATATTTCAAGCGATGAAATTCATTGTTTAAATATGGTGTACACTAATCTCACTCAAATCAAGGATCAGTGAAGTACAAGGACTCTTGTAAAATCAAAGAAAGAAAACAAGTAGTGAACCGGCTAAGTGAACTGTCTGCCAGCTGAGTAAAGAAAAAGCAGTGAAGGAAGAACTAATTAGCTAAGTCAGCAGGAACACTCAACCATTCAGACAACAGTCAAGTAAAGGAACATCAAAGCAATTCAAGCTTATTCAGAACGTGAAGAATTAAGGAAGATTCAGAGGATCAAGCATTAAATGCAGAATCAATCAAGGACAGATTTTATGATAGACGTTTGAATAAAATCCGGATCACTGAAAACAAGGAGAATATAATCAAGGGGGAATCAAGAATTAAATCATGGATTATTCTCCATATTAAATAGCCACCGGACGGAAATTCAAATCAAGAATTATCAAGGCTATAAATAGAAGGCATTGACAGATAGGAAAAAAAGGATTGAATTACATAAGAACAAGCTGAAACTCTGTCAATTTGAAAAGCCTTCTATCTGAACTTAAAGGACATATCTAGATATCAACTCAGCAATCGAGCTAAAATTCTACATCAAGCACTGAGATTGATCAACAGAATCTGTGAATCCAATTCACCACGGTCAATCAACTGAATCAGAGCCATCTGAGAATGAGTTGTGTTTGTGATAGCTGCTGAAGGATTTGTTCTCAAGGAGCAGTGTTGAAGACTAAGTCACTAAAGCTTTTTGAATCCAGGGAGTGATAGTCATGGAGATTGTGAAGCTTGTGTAGTCAAGGACAATCTAACTATTGTATCTGTGAAAACAATAGTGAATTCCTCCAATCATCACAGGAGAAGAGTGGATTAAGGGATTACACCACCCTGAACCACTATAAACCTTTGTGTTTATTTACTTTCAACACTTTACTTTACTACACTTACTTACTACATAATTCCTACTCTGTGTGTGCATATCCTACTTTGAAATGACATTTAAAAGAAGGGACTTATCCGTTGCACAAAAGCTTTTATCATAAGAAATTTTTTTGAAACTGCAGTATAGTCATTCACCCCCCTCTGACTATACTTTTACCCTTCTCTGGGACCAACAGTGGGAGTGCCGTTGTTTTCTTAGTAATTTATGTAGATGACATATTGCTTATAGGAAATGATATTCCTATGTTATAGTCGGTTAAAGTTTTGTTATCCGGGAACTTCTCTATGAAGGACCTGGGAGAAGCAGCCTACATTCTAGGAATCAAGATCTATATAGATAGATCTAAGTGGTTGCTTGGTCTATCACAATCCACCTATATAGACAAGATGCTGAAGAGATTCAGCATGGATCAATCCAAGAAAGGATTGTTGCCTATGTCACATGGGGTCTACCTGTCGAAAGGAATAAGTCCTAAGACAGAGGAGGAAAGGGCGAATATGAGTAAGATCCCCTATGCTTCGGCAATCGGGTCTATCATGTATGCCATGTTATGCACTAGACCAAATGTCTCGTACCCTCTGAGTATGACTAGTAGGTACCAGTCAAACCCAGGTGATGGTCAATGGGTTGATGTCAAGAATATTCTTAAGTACATGAAGCGTACTAAGGATATGTTCTTGGTTTATGGGAACTCTAATTTGGTTTTACGAGGTTACACAGATGCCAGTTTTCAAACTGGAAAGGATGAATTTAAGTCACAATCTGGATTTGTTTTCATGCTTAATGGCGGTGCAGTGAGCTGGAAGAGTTCCAAGCAGAAGACTACTGCAGACTCTACAACGGAAGCCGAGTATATAGCAGCCTCGGAGGCGGCAAATAAAGCCGTTTGGATGAAGAAGTTCATTACTGAACTTGGTGTGGTTCTCTTCATTAACGGTCCAGTCCCACTGTACTCTGATAACAATGGGGCAATTGCTTAGTGAAAGGAACCAAGGTCTCATCAGAAGTCTAAACATGTGCTACGGCGCTATCACTTGATACGAGAGATAATAGATAGAAAAGATGTAAAGATAGAGGAAGTCCACATGGATGATAACATAGCTGATCCGTTAACCAAGGCATTGTCACATGCAAAGCATGAGAAACATGTTCACATGCATGGGCTTAGGCATATGGGTGATTGGCTATAGGTCAAGTGGGAGATTGTTGAATAGGTGTCCTAAACCCAATTGGGTTGGACTGGATCCGACTGGGTTGGGTCGTTTACAGTCTATTTAGTTCATGTAATGACTTTATTATGATTAAAAAAAAGAGCACTTTTGTTATTATATATGTTGTTTATCTTTATGAACCAATTATGTTATTGTATATATAGTAACGTCCTTAGTATTAAACAATGATAGAGAAACCATGATAGTGATTATGGTTGATAAGATCTCGAATCACTTTAATAGGATTGATACTTAAATGTCTCTAGTCGTATGTACTGTCAAACAGGACATTGATAGTGTGATTAGACTAGCACGTATGAAGACATGGATAGATCTTGTCTATCGAAGTGTTGAGACACTTGGACTGTACGTGGACGTGTATTAGAGAATGCGTACGTTATATTGGCCCACTTACATTAAGTGTCACAGTATGTGACAGTTGTGTAATTATCCTGAGACCGGAGTCTTCATGGCATCACGGTGTGGATTGTCGTGCTTTGACACTATTGAGATTTCCCTTAGCCACGGGGCGATCATGCGGTAGTGATTGGGTGCGATATTGAAGCATGCGTAGGATACATGTTTGTTCATCCAGAAATCGCGCATCCTATTAGTAGGAGTTAATATCCAAAATGGTCTTTTTATAAGGAATGTCTAGCTCTCATGAATCTTTGCAATATGGGAGTAAATGAGTTATTCCGAGAGAGCATGATATCCAGATTATAAGATACGATCGTTGATGTACTGACACTCAAGATAAGATTGTATGGATATTATAACAGCGATAGGATTCTATTTACACGAAAACTATTTCACATGGAAGGTAGTAGTCATTGCTTTTGACTCTGGGGTCACGGTGTGTTTATAGACGCTATCCCATGATCGTTAGGTACGAAGGGCATTTTCGTAATTTGCACCTTGTGTCTATGGCCAACATATTCGGAAGTCTATCCAGTCACACACATAAGAACATCTAGCCAGATTAAAATGCGATTGTAGTGACAACCAAATAAGGAATGTTTATCTCGTCTATAAAGTGTTATAGTGATTAAATTAATATGACGGTATTTATTTATTATGAATAAATTAAATACAAGATATTAATTATATTGATTAATTAAAGAATATTCTAGATGCCAATATTTGGCAATATGGGGCGCAAGTCACATATGTATAAGATACACTTGGATTGTGCAATTTAATTAATGAGATTATCATTTATTAATTTTGGATATTAATTGATTTTGGAAAAATAGATTTATGGTAATAAGATAAAGATATTCAATATTAGATATTGACAATATCTTACATTTATTTTAATATAAGATATTAAAATAAAAGAGATAAATCAATCAAAGTGATTTTCCTTATTTTATTAGGAAAATGTTTTTCTCTCTCGTCAATCTACTAGAAGTTAATCCCAATCAGTTTGGGAAGACATAAGGGGCGCAACACTCTCCTATATAAGAGAGGGGTTGGCTAGCTCTTTTGTATCATCACAATTAGAAATTTCTAATTTACAAATAAACTGAGAGCTTCGTAGAGAGAGATTGAGAGAGAGAGAAAAAGGCCGGTCTAGCAGCCGGATTTTTCTAGTAGCTATCCAAGAAGGATTTCGGCGAGGTGCTCGTGTGGATATTGTTAGAGGCCGGACATGTGGATGACTTGCGCGCACTACTACTCTCCATTGACGTTCAAAGCGACGATTTATTAGATCAACCAAGGTAATCACCGTCAACTACTTAACGTTTTTATTTTATTAAACGAAGTCGATCTTGACATCGGAAATCAAAATTTTAAATTCCGCTGTGTAAACTAGTTGATTTCCTAACAATTACCTCATCATTTTCTTCTAATGCCATGAATGCATTGTCATCTGAGTCAGATAAGGGCTCGGCTTGACTCTCATAAGAAGAGTCATTGTCTGCTTTGTAAGCTCGTCTATTTTTGCCCTTGTCGTCTGCTCTTTCATGTCTGTCCTCATCTCTGGTTCTCTTGATTGGTTCAGGGCAGTCTGTCTTGAAGTGACCCAGTTAATTGAATTATAGCATAGAAAATCTTCTTGTTTCTTTCTTACTTGATGATCTTCTTTCTTTTGATCATCCCTATTGTCCCTTCTATCATCTCTACGATCGTCTCTACAATCTTTTCTTCGTGTGTCTCGTTTGTCATCTCTTCTATCATCTTCTCTTTTTCTGTATCCATCATCTCTTCTGTTTTGATTTTGAAACTTCCTGGTTGAGTGTGATAATCCTTTGATGTGTCTCATTATCAAAACCATCTGAACTTGCAGTTGATCAATCTGACTTTGTTTGACTGTTTCAACCATTGAGTTTGAAGTTTCACCAGTGGGAGCAATGAGGGCTGGTACTTTTTTGTTCAGCTCAAAATCATATGCTTTTAGATCATAAAAGAGTTCCACTTATGTCTAGTTTGGTTAGATCTTTTGTAGCAACTATCACAGTGGTGATGATATCCCATGATTCTAGGAATGCTTTTAGAATCTTCATGCAGATCTCTTTTTGAGTGTACTGCATGTTTAGCATTTGTAGCTCATTAGTGATCTTATGAAAACGAGCTTCCATCTTTTCAACATTTCTCCATATTTCATTTCAAATGTCGCAAATTTTTGAACAGCAACTGCGAGTTTGTTGACTTTGACAGCTTTAGTGCCCTCACAGTAGTTGATCAAAGTTTTCCAGATTTCTTTTGCAGTTTTGCATCCCTTGATCTTCAAGAACATGTTTCTGTCTAAGGTCTTCATTATTATATCCTTAGCAACATTATCCAGATTGTTGATCTTCTTATCTTCTGGTGTCCACTCATGCTTTGGCTTTCTTACAAAAGGCTGATCTCTTTGAATGGCTTCATTTGTATTTGATTTGATGATGGTGATTGGACCATCCTCTGTTACTGAGACCATATCTTCATGGATTGTAGCTAAGTGTATCAGCATACGCATTTTCCATTCATCAAACTTTGAAATAGAAAAAGTAGGTACTCTAACAATTGTACTATTTGATTCCATGCTGAAATATGATTTTGAAAACAGAAGCTTTGGATCACTCCAACACACAGAACATGAAGATGCCTGTTTTTAGGAGACACGCTCTGATACCACTTGTTGGTCTGCAATACAAGGCTTGTGAGAGAGGGGGTGAATGAACTCTCTTTGATTTTGGAGTTTCTAGCAAGTAGCTCATCTGGTTTTACTGGTCTGATTATTCTCGAAAAGTAAGTGTAGCGGAATATTGATATATTTCAAAATAAGCCTTGAGCTTGGTTTCCAGTGTTGAGTAGTGTGATATAGAGTATGCAAGTACTGAATGTAAGGTGCTGAAAGTAAAGAAGACAAGAAAAGTGTTGATCTTCGGAGTGGCATAATCTCCTACGTGACCGCTTCGCCTAAGACTCAAGAGGTATCACTATTGTACTCTAGACTAATACAATAGGTAAGTGTCCTTGACACCCCGTAGATGCCTCACACCCTAAGTAGCCAATCCTTGACACCCCGCAGATGCTTCAGTGGTCTACTTGCATGCAGCTCATCTAAAGAACTTCCTTTCTCCAACAGCTTGTCTGTCTTATTCATTGTTCCTTCACACCCCGCAGATGCTTCAACATGTTTGCCCTTTTTTTGAGAACTTGGTTGATGAGTATAGGTTGTTTTGTATCAAATTAATGATTCAGGGATGAGAGCTATCAGCTAGATTTGACATTGTAGATATGATTGCAGCTGTCTTGTTCAAGTAGATCGCTGGATAGTTTCTGTTTTTGCTCCGTTTTTGATCTACTTGATTTCTGGATTTGGATTGGTAAGCTTTTGAGATGAAGATTTTGTTGAGAGATGACTTGCTAGATTTATTTCGATACTTAGCTTCTCTTTTCAAAATTTCTCATCATTCTCTCTTCATGTTGTTCTTCATCTTTTTATAGTCTTCGTAGAGTAGGTGTACCGTTGAAGAATGAGTGGCACTGATTGACTGCTGAGTTGTCCTTTGATATTTTGAAATTTTTCCCATTCAGCTTTTTATTCGTTGGAGCCTTGTAATTGATGGCTTATAGAAGATAACTTTATAGAATCAAATGCTATAATTCCACTTGTATGATTTTTTATCCGTTAGATCAAATGTTGATCTGATGGATGGCTACACGCCCTTTCATTTATCACATCGTTTGTCTTTTAGTCACTTGAAAGCATTTGGTAGTCTCTGTACTTATTACGTGTTCGTCCGGACACTTAATTTGTCTGGTCTTCAATACTTTTACTCGTCTGCTTTGCCTCTGCTGATTCTGTCTTGACTAGTCTTGATAGATGGTTGAACAAGAGTCTGGTCTTCTAGTCGTCTGGTCTTCTTGTCTTCAAGTCTTCAAGCCTATACTATCTTAGACTATTAATACAAAATAAAGTCTAACTAATCCTATACAATTCGCATATCAGACTACTAAGAAAAATTATACTTGGTTTCTAAACCAACTATTTAGTATCATCAAAACTTCTGGTCTATTGGGAAGAAAAAATCTTTTGAAATTCAAGAACCTTATGTTGTGAAATCATGTACATTTGTAGAATGGCTTGAAGGAACTCATAATGGTGTGATTGATGATAATTATAGAGATGCTTTTGATGACGGTCAACTTGGTATCATATTTGGCCACCAACTTACCCCGTATTTGTGTCTAAAATGGTGATAATATGTATGAAATCATGGGTTAATTAGCTAAATGTGATTAAGCCACGTCCGGGGTGAATAAATTGGTATTATGCATATTAACCGTGTATTTTATGTGTTATTTTCTAGAAATAGAAGCTACTATGTGTGCTATGATTTTATTGACAGATGAACGAGTATATGGAGCATCATTTGGGCTAAATATAAGAGTCAATCGATAAAGAAAAGAACGGAGCTGAAGGTTGAAGTGTTTCGAGCACAGATTGGACCTAAGAATCTGATGGGTGATCTTGCAATGCAGTTTCCGAAAGCCTTACAAGACGAATTAGACTTGGATTTATATATAAATGTTGTAGGGCTTGAAACGATGATTCAATCGCACTATGAATCACTTAAATGGGAGTTACGCAGGTCAAATTATAGTCCAAATACCGAAGCTGATGAAAGGATTGGGCCTAGGGTATTCCAGAACCTTCCAAGTTAAGTCGGCAGAAAGAAAAGGATAAAAATACCCTCGATTAATCAAGATTAGCCACCGACTAATCGAGCCCCAAAATATTCCATAAATGCGTTTTCTTGTCCTGCACAGATTGGGTTTACCCCTAAGTCAGTTTATACACCTATATAAAGCCATCAGAGCTGCGAATTTGTATTCATCTTTCATTCCATTATTATTCCTCATCTTTTCTTGTAGTTATTCATCAAGTTGATACAATGTAGTCTTTTGGTGATTAAAGTATTCTTTTCTTCTTGCAAATAAGTCATGAGTCTTTCATTATTGAATTGTGCTTGGTTTATGATCATCATGGATCGATTCGAATCGCCGGAGAGAGAGAGAATTGAGGAGTATATTTGTTCTTCGTTATGGGTAGGATCTATTCCAATATTTTATTTCGTATCTTAGATTCATTATTGTTCTTGTGATAGATCTAGACTATGCTTGCATGTAATCAACTATGAATTAATTAAATGAACCTTAATCTTTATTATTCGATTCGTTCATATTATACGCAGAATTATGGGTTGCGTCCTCTCGATTAGACGACGGGCTTTATCGACTAATCAAGACACCTAGTAAATCCTAATTCTGTGGTTCGGCGTTAGCTACGTTGATCGAGATATTTAATTTACGTGTTCTTAGCCTGATCACCTAATTGCTTGTCATCGTAAATTAACATGAAGGACTGTTAGTGAAGTGTTAGTTAGGACATAGTCTGGATCGATCTCTGGGAATGTGCTAGTCATAGTCGATAGCTGCTTAAGGAGGTTCTCGGTCTTGAGCCGGCACTCTCTAGAACTTATTGCGTGTGGGTTAATACAACCAACGAAAGAGGTTAACTGCACATAGATTGTCTGATGTCCTTATAGTGGAAGTAGATAGAGTTAGGAGACTGCACACGTAGCTTAATTACAAATATGGATCAGATAATGATTAAGGGGACATTAGTTATGAATATTTTGGTTAATGCTTTTTCAATATATGATTGACAATTGGTTTATTTGTATCTCTTTTATTTACTGTTTATTTATGTTGGTCAATGACCACCCTATCCGGTTGACCTATAAATTGTGGGTGTGTTTAACGTAATTAAATAATACTCTCTTTAAGATCGACCTTGACTCGCCCTTGCTATACTACGATTGAACTAGTACTCTTTCTAGTATTAAGAGACTTACACGCGATCAACGGTATTGGCAGAGAAAGTATTGAGTCGCATAGGCTTGAGGAAAGTCACAATATTGCGATTGATGGTAATGGTAAAGATGCTTAAGGTATTGGCGGAGAAAGTCTTGAGTCGCATGGGCTTGAGGAATGTCACAATGTCACAATTTATGGTAATGTATAGATGCTTATGGTATTGACGGAGAAAGTCTTGAGTCGCATGGGCTTGAGGAAAGTCACAATATTGCGATTGAAATTATAATGTAGATATCTTAGCGGAAAAAATCCTTAGAGAGGTGTTGTCATAGTTGACCCCCTTATTTTCATCTTTGGGTGAAGGTGTCGTGTTGAATGCGTGGCAATCTTATTTCAACAATAGAAATGATGATGTTTTTTATAATGATTCAGATGATACCCACAATATGCATGATATGATATCTTCAACCACAATTTCTTGGATGACAAAGAATATATGGATACTTCAGATGACAGTAATGTTAGGGAGGATGCACGTGAAAAAACACCTATTGGAGATACTTTGGATGACAATAATAATGGTTAGAATTCTCATCAAGCCCCATTATTGCAATCAATTGGGAGCCTTGATTTAATTCCAAGTAACCCGGATAGACGTCACATGTCTTCGGTGAGAATTCTGAAAGCTTAGATATTAGGTATAATGAATCATTTGCATCGAAAGACCACTTGATACAAAAGTTAGATATGATGGCATTGAAGTGTCATTTTGAATTCATACCACAAACGTCAACCCGAGGCATTGATGTAGCGCATTGTGCAGTGGAACAATGCGGGTAGAGGGTGCGTGCAACGAAGGTAAATATGTCGGATCCAGAGTCTTCCTCACTTGGTGCATTGAAGGTAAATATGTCAGAAACCTTTCAAGTAAGAAATTTGAAGGTAATTATTCTTGCTCACTTAGTGTTCGTAAAAAATATCACAGACATGCATCTTACAAGTTTGTTGGCAGACATTATCTTCACAAATTTCGAGACGTCAATCGTGTTTATAAACCTAAGGATATTATTAGCGACTTCTAAATATTTTGTAATTGAATTGATCCATTGAAATGTAGAAGAAAGTTATGAAAAATTACCCAAGCATTTTTATTTGTTGGAGGTGCAAAATCTTGGCACCAAGACATTCATTGAAACCGATAATGAAAAACGATTCAAATATTTTTTTATGGCATTCGGTGTGTGTATACATGGGTTTCAATCCTCGATTCTCTGAGTTATTTCAGTGGATGGAACACATTTAAGATCTAAGTTTAAAGGCACACTACTTGTGGCAACATGTCAGTATGCAAACTTACAGCTATATCCGTTTGCATGGGGTGTTCTAGATTCAAAAAATATTTATTCATGGACTTGGTTTTTTCGAAATTTATGAACGATAACATGTGACATGGATGAGGTTGTGATACTTTCTGACCGAGCTAAATCCATTAAGAAGGGTTTAGGCAAAATGTTCCAGCATGCTCGTCATGGTTATTGTACGTATCACATGCGGTGTAACTTGAAGACCCAATTTCCAAGATGTAATATTGAACATGTGTTCAAGGAAGCTTCAGATGTGTATACGAAACACGAATTTGATGTGTTGTTTGCAGCGTTATGCGATAAAAAGAGTTAAAAAGTATCATGCCAAAGCTCTTTTTCGTTATTAGTCTAGAGCACATTTTGATGGTTTGAGATACAATATCATGACCACAAACCATGTTGAGTCACTTAATTGTCTGCTTTTATGTGCTTGATAATTGTGTATAATTAGTTTGATTGAAGAAATTCGTGCGTTATTACAGAAGTGGCTTGTTGAAAGGCTTAAAACATATACAAATTGTCATACTCTTTTCACCCCACCATTCGAGAAAAAAATGGTGGAAAGATACAATAAGGCAGCATGTTTAGATGTTACGGAGGTTTGCGCATCTAACTATGAAGTGCGTCAGGATTTGGTGGTTCATGTTGTTCGCTTGGGAGCAAGGGAATGTTCATGTAAGAAATTTGAGTTAGAAAAGTTTCCACACGCACATGCAATCGCTGTGGAAAAGGTGCAGATGGAGACTGGTTATGATTATTGTAGCCCATATATACCATTGAATATCGGAGGCGATCATATTCTGAATTTGTGTATCCTTTGCTAACTAAAACTTTCTCGATGAAGTGCTTGGTATGAAGGTCTTGACTCCGATGGTGGAGAAAAAACAAAGTGGTCGACCATCATCAAGCAAGAGGAAGAAGTCAGCTGGAGAGCGCAAAGGTAAAAAATGTAGTCGTTGCAACAAAGATGATAGTCATGACTGTCTCACTTGTTCGCGTTTGGTTGATCCTCGGCCTTGATAAGGTAATTTGGTTTTACTATATTGGTATAAAGTACTAAAAATAGAAACATATTGCTTATAACTGAGACTTTGTCCACATGAGATATTCTTCTGTTGGCCTTAAGTACTCTGCAAAATAGAAATTGGAATCAACAAATGCATGTGTAAACATATTAGTCGTGATTATGGTGATTGTGAGTTGTTCCGTATTTTATATTGAAGCTTCAATTGGTGTCTATGGCTATCTCGATGACGTTGCCATCGGGATTAAGTTTGCTTTCATAGTTCTGTTGTTTGCTATGATTTTGTTTTGTGATGTTTTTGCAATGCCTCTGTGGTTCACTATTTTCTGTCAGTCGATTTGGATGTGTAAGTTCTTCTTCACGTGGAACGGTGTTTGATGTGGATGAGATTCTACGAACATTGAAAAACAATGGCGTTTTTTAACGTATATATTTTTTAATTTTTAAAATTCAAATCATCGGCAATTCTAATGAAGAATAAATAGAGCAATTATGTTTGGAAGACTATAACATTTTGCTTTAGTATCGATGAATATATATGATAAGAATAATTAAAAGTTAATTCATTACCCGACTTCTGGATTGGAGGTGATGTTTCTAATGAGTTGAAAGGTGCATAGGCCAACAAACTTTGACATTGATGTTTATAGTTTACTTTGGTTGATATTTGTGTTTAAATTTGGTCCTTGTTAAGTTACCGCCACTTATTGTTGTTCATATTATTTTTGATATAGTGTAGGGGTGCAAACATTTTTATTTTGTGAACTTAGAGAATGGTTATTATAATAATGGTGTGGGGAGATTGAGGTGACAAGTTAGTGAATGGTTATTTGATTTTGTTGTTGTGATTTTGTGATTGTATCAGTCTGTCAAGATCATCGTATCAGTTTTATCATAATGACTATGTATACAAATGATTATGTCGATGAAGCAACCTTTTTTATGACAATCTTGTACAATATAAACTACAATGGATAACGGTACCATAGACCTTTGTTGCGCAACAGAAATGTCAATACCTTTGCTCACATTTTGTGAAATAATGTCATTGTCAGTGATTATTGAGTAAATGTAAGCTGAAAAAGGATTATTGATTCGGAGTAAATATAAGCTTCAAAACATCATTGCCAATGATTATTGAATAAATATAAGTTTCAAAAGGATTATTGATTCAGAGTGAATATAAGCTTCAAAAAAAATTATTGATTTGGAGTAAATATAAGATTCAACATGTCATTGTCGGTGATTATTGAGTAAATATAAGCTTGTATAAGGATAATGGAAGATATGACAGAATCCGTCTTCTAAAGAAAATTGATATTAAGATGGATGCGAGGGACAAGAAAACGAATACAATGGATAACAAGATTTGGTTGATAGTGTTGTTCATTGCTATTGCAATGCATGCGTGGAAATAAGTTGTGGTGGAATGAATTGTGTATTGACACTATTGTATGGATTTTGTCTATTTTTATTTTTTTAGTACTTGGATTAGCATTGTGGTTCCCACAATTGATCAAATTAATGATTATGTTATTGTGTTCACTTCGTTTGTTTAATTTAGATTGCACATTGTTTCAGGTTTATATGTGAAAATAGGTGACGTGAATCTATTATTTTTGGTGAGAATTCTTGTCTACGCAAAAAAAATACAAGCACATAAGTATAAATGGTGTCTTTGATGACACTATTGTGATTTTATTGTGACACTACATCGAAAATAATAAACCGGTAAAGCCCTTGTTTGCAAACCACGTGTTTCTTTGGATTTGATTCTCTTTGTCACCATTGCTCCATCACCCACTTCTTTTCTCACTCACTTTGCATTGCAGGCAATGCAAGTCCATTGGGGGGGAGTTGTTTGTGGTTGGTCTGGGATTTTCATGGGATATCCAGACACTAGCAGATCATATTGAGTGTTGAACGAGTGAACTCTTGTGGTGGAAGAATTTATCCATATGGTGTTTGATGAACCCAACATCAGTAACGAAGGCATTAATGATCCAGAAGAAAAGTGGTATATATTGTCTAATACTCTATGCAACCCCCCTGCTAGAGTATTTACTGCCCATTATCGATCCAACAAACTTGATCTTTTTCTATAGATTAATCATCATTCTTCAACAGATACATGTTGGTAAGTTGATCAGATTCAGTAGACTTGTCACTAATTGGCCCTTCTGAATATGTAGCATCTATGTCATCCACCATATCTCTCTTTGCTTCTTTGGCCTTTATCAACAACTTCATCACCTCCCTCATCTGCTTTGCGGGATTGATCAACGCTTACATTCCGAGTTGGATCCAGTGAATTTCTGATGTCTTTTTGCAAATCATCTTCACTATTTGAATCATCATCATCATCAGGTTTATTTTTGGGCTCTGAGATGGCGATTCCTTTATTCTTCATCATTGCCTTGACTGCTGCAAAACCTTTAGTAAGATGCCAACAATGTCCATCTTTTCAGTTAAACTCTCAATGCCCAGCAGTTCAAAAACCCAGTCTTCTTCTGTATGTATGAGCTCACTTGTGGCCATCTGATCTCTAGATCAGCTCATCTTCTTGGAGACATAAATTTTCAGCCAATCTAGATCTGATAAAAGCATTGGTTCTTCAGCAAGTTTAACATTAGTACCAGGAATTCTGTTGTAAAGGTGAGATCAGTATTGGCCTCAGCTGAAGTAGGTATTGTTAGATCTACCTTGACTGGTTATGTGGTAAAATTGGTTCTCAGTCTGATGCATGAGGCTCAGCTGACTGTCTAGATTCAGCTGCCCTGGCTTTCTTCTGTTTCTTAATTTTCATTAAGGGTTCCTCTACTTCTTTATTAGAAACATTCGCTTCATCTTTGTCTTTGGTTTTCTTAATCTTCATAGCATTTACCGTGGATGGATCAATATGAGGAACATTTTGTGCATCCAAAATCATTTGAATAACAAATCCAAAGGTTTTTGTTTGATAAAACCTTCATGTCTTCTTTTATTTCTTGGTAGCTTCTAGACTGATCTCTTTCTTATATTGCTATTTGATTTGTTTAAATACATAGCCAGCCCAATTGAAATTCCTCTGGTTGTAGAGTATGTCCATTAGATCAATTTTAACACTAGAAAGAGTGTTGAAACTCCCTGAGTCACCCTTAGTGTACTTCACTAAGGTTGTAACACTGAATGGTGTGTCTTTGTCAGCGACTCAGCAACCATGATATCCTACATAGTTGTTCAGCTAATCAGGAGGTCCTTGGGGATAGAGCTTTCTTTGCTTATAGCAAAACCAAAGAGTTTTCTATCACTATTTCTGAAACTTTTACATCAACTTCATTAACGGTGCTACAGATTTCATCACTTTTAGCATTGTCATGGACATCTTCATAAAACAGACAGATTTTCTCGTATTTGAGATTATGAAGTTTTATGCTAAGAATGCTTTCCCAGCCCATCTATTTCAACAATCCTCTTGCCTGTGTCACCGCAGTTCTTGATGTAGCTATTAACACTTAGAGCTGTTAACGAGTCGAGCCGAAATGAGTATTGTTGGTTCGAGCTCAAGCTCGTTCAGCTCACGAGCTCGTTCGTTTGTTAAACGAACCAAAAAAATTGTTCGAACTTGGCTCATTTCAAAGATGAAATGTTCGAGCTCGTGTTTGAGCTCGGCTCGTTAAACATATTGTTGTCTTCCAACTCGAGTATGGCTCGAGTCGGTCAGAGTTCGGTTCGTTAAGGTATAAAACATAAAGTGCAAATGCAAAAATAACAAGTTGTAGATTAATATTACATATATCACGCTACAATAATCATTATAAAAAAAAATGTAGATATCATATAAAATCAATCTATAATCTCAATTAGATGAATGAATCACTTATCCTCGTTTGAGTTAGGGTTACTGTGTAAATTGATTTATTTATATAAGCATGTTTGCGAATATAATCGAACGTTCACGAACCAAGCTCGTGTTCGTTCGTTAAGAGGACGAGCCTACAGCTTGGCTCGTTAAGCTAAACGAACAAACGATCACAAACACCAATGAGCCGAACACGAGCTTGTTCACGAACGGCTCTGTTCGTTAACAGCTCTAAGTCATTCATGCTGATTCCGGTGTAAATATCGCATGAACTCATGTTTGAAGAAAGATTTGAGAGAGATAGACGATTTCTGGTGATTTTTCCTTTGAAAGATTTTGTAAGTGAGGAAGATAATGGAGTAGAGCCGTTTATATAGAGTTTCCCTCAAATGGTTGAACTTTTTTGGAATTCGTATCCTATTAAATTCAGTCAAATACGTTGATGTACGTTTGTCTTATCCTTGGCACTCGTGACAACCATTCTGAAAAAGTATTAGCTGTAATAAATGTGTACTATCGTATGCATTGGATAGAAAATGTTGATTATCTTGACTTTCATTAAAAAGTTTGACTTCCTCCGCGGTGCCTCCTCTGCTTAGCTGTAAGAGCTCAGCTCAACTGATCTCAACTCAGCTGCTCACAATTGAGCACTTGAGCTGACAACTCCACTCAACTGCAAATATTGCTTAACTAGATTCTTGATACTCGGTAGAACTTGCTTTATTTAACCGATCTGTTAAAGGTAAATGAGCTGACCTTATTAGGGGAGAGATAGATGGATGACTAGCATTTATATTTTTTATAGTAGTAATGGCTTGGTAAGCGTAAGCTATTTTAGTAGGCTCACAGCTTCCTTCGCCAGAAGCCACAAAGGGGGGTGGGCTGAGGAAGGCCGACGACTATATGAGGGTAATCTTTTGTAGTATAAGCTTGACCCCTTGCTTTACAGAGATTAAACCCTACTTGATAAACTCTTCAACTATTATGCATATAAGGAAAATTAAATAATAAAAACCTAGTGACTGATCTGCCAAGAAATCTCACCCAACATGGCAAAGATCAATCCCCCTGGTTGATCTCATATGCTCAGCTAATCTTCAAACATCAACTCACCGTGATAATTCCTAATTTTATCCTCATCTTAGAAAATCTTTCAGGATCCAAAGGTTTTGTGAATACGTCAGCTAACCGATCTTCAGTGGGAATATACTTCATTTTAACATATTTCTACTCCACATGATCTCTTATAAAGTGATGTCTTACATCAATATTCTTGGTTCTTGAGTGCAAAAATAGATTTTCGGTTATAGCAATTGCACTTGTGTTATCACACATTATGGTAATTTCACTTTCTTCAATCCTATAATCTCTTAGATGTTGTCTAAGTCATAGAACTTGAGCACAACAACTTCCTGCAGCTATGTGTTGGTCCCTTGAAAAGGCTTTTGTTAAGTTTAGATGAGGGGGTGGGGGGTGGGGGTGAATAAACTTAACACTTAAAACTTTTGGAGTTAACAGACTCAGCAAGTTCAGTAGTCTGCTGACTGCTTAGTAGTCTTCTGACAGCTCGGTAGTCTGCTGACAGTTGATTTTACTGAATTTGTTGCAGCGGAATATATTCAAGTTAAGCCTTATTACTTGTTGTTAAAATATGATACCAAGTATTAGATACTCAGTAGTGTAAGTGTGTGATTCAGTTGCTAGTTTCAGTAGATTGATGTGCTTAATATACTAAATGCAGAAAGTAAGTAGGCAATTTTTATAGCGGTTCCAGGTGGTATAATCCTGTCAGTCCACTCTTCTCCTGTGATGTTGGAGGTAATTCACTAGAGATCTTTGAGGTTGCAGTTACAAAAATCCCTAAGTTGTCTGTCCTTCACCAATAACTATGGCTTCACAAACTGAACACTTGGAACAGGTAGGATTGCTGCTCCGAAGTCTTCCACTGGTCCTTGAAGGGTAGAATTGCCTCTTCAACAGCTCCACCACAAACAACAGTTCTTGACACCTAAGTGCTTCTCTGTCTTCAGCAGGTTTCTTGTGAAAGAGAGTTTGAATCAAGTAAGTGATTCTGCTTTCAGCAGCTTGATCAGGGTGAAATGATCAGCTTGTAAACTTGATGTAACTTGAAAGCAGGTTACACTTGAAGAATATACTGGATCAGTAGCTTTAAGCTCAGTAATGTCAGCAGGGTGAATTTCTTGATAAGAATATGATTGCTCAAGATAGATTGTTGTTTTTCATCAAAATTCATCACTTGTATCTGAATCCGAAGCCCTCTATTTATAGTAGAGAATCCTGTGACTTATGTTTGAAATTCAAACATAGCCGTTTCAGATTTGTCCCCATCTTGACTTGGTTTCTGTCCCTTTACATAGTACTGACATTGTCAGTTTACTTTTTGACAGTTTTTAGACTGCCCACCCTTTGACTTGTATCCATTGGATAAAGCTCTGAATCTTTCCAACGTCCCTTTAATCTTAGTCATTGATTTGTTGACAAAATCAAGAATTGTTATCTGTCCTTATCCTTGTAATCTTCCAATGTAACCTTTGATTAAATCGAAATATATATTCAGCAGATACCTGTGTATGTGAGTCTGCTGAAATGCTTGTCAGTCAGCTGTTCCAAATTTGATGTGTTTATAAAACACTACAGCTGACTTCTTTTCATCTAACGTTTTGTTATGAAGTTAGATTACACCAATTTGAACATAACTAAGTTCAATCACCACTTAACTTATGGAACTTAGACCTTGTACACAAGGTATATGTAATCAGTTTAGGTCATCACAGACTTCCCTAAATTCTGATTCCATATCCTTGACTTTAAACACTAAGTTTGATCCCTTAGCCTTCAATAACTGAGTTTGAGCCCTCAGCCTTCAGTCTTCACCAGGTTCCTCAACTAGTCTATTGACTCAGGTACCTTACTGACCTAGATAGGTCAGCTGATGAAAGTCAGCTGACCTTATACAGTGCTTGTTTGATCAAACCTATACAAAGATCAAACTCTAATAAGCCTATACATTTGATCTAGACATCTTTTTGCCTTTGCTCTATAACAGCTAGTCTGACACTCATCACTAAAACTTAAAATATGTCCAACAATTTTCCCCTTTTTGGTGATGATGCCAATACCCTCCTTACAGCAAAGCAAAGAGGATATAAACAAAAACAGAAAAAATTCAGTCAATTCTCATTATAATCATATGTGTTCAACAATATTATTACAAACTCAATTCAGCAACAGATAAAGAATTATGTAAGTCTGCTGATCTAGATCCTCCTTTCTCTTTCTTGTCTATCTTTATCTTGTTTCTCTTGATATTCTCTTATCTTTCTGACCATGTCTCTCATCCATTGATTTTCAATAAGAGAAAAATCAATATGGGGATTTACTTCCCTCCACCATTTCCATGCCTCAGGTAGAGTTAGATTGATTTGGTGTACTCTGAATCCTAGACGCATGTACAAATGTTTGAACTCTTCCAGTGACTCTTTTGCTGATGTAGTTGGTAGACTTCTTTCACCTCTACCACCTCTATGTGCAGCTTTTAAAGCTTTAACTCTAGCTTCCCAGAACTTAAGTCCCAAAAAAAATTTTAGCCCTTCATGGAAACCCTTGTCATGGTAAGGTCTCCTCTTATTGTAGTATAACTTCTTATATTCTTTGAAGAGGTCATCAGTCAGCTGAAGTCTGCCAGGTGCAGGTTCTCTGAATGCATTTGTATTAGCCTCCCATCTCTTTTGAGTAAAAATCCTTGCAGCCTCTTTTGCTACTGCTATTTGGCTCTCTTCCCCCTTATTGACATCATCAACAAAACGGGACAGTAGACCATGAACACTCTCCTGTGTGATCACTAGGTTATTTAGTTGACCTTCCATACCACCTTCATCTGATTTTGGTTAGAATGTCTTCAATTGTTCCTTATGATTTAGTATAAAACATTTTCTTCCAAATGGATGGAAATAGGATATGTTAGGTTTCCTTCCATTCCAAATCTCATAAAGTGTCTTCAGCAGCTTCTTGTTTACTGAGGTCCTGTTTTGTATATAGCATGCTGTGATAATTGCTTCAGCCCAATATCTTTCAGGAAATAATGCTTCACATATCATACTCCTTCCTGCTTCTTTCAAAGTCTTGTTTCTTCTCTCAGCAACCCCATTTTGCTGAGGTGTACCGGCAGCAGCTAGTTGATGCAGCACACCATTCTGCTCACAATATTATCTTATGACTTTATTGAGAAATTCAGTACCCTTGTCTGATCTGATCTTCACTACTGTCAAAATTTTCTCATTTTGCAATCTTTTCAAAAGTTCAGGCATCTTTTGAAGTGTTTCACTTTTCTTGTTCATGAATACTACCTAAGTGTATCTTGAATAATCATCCACAACTACCAGAGTGTACTTCTTCCTTATCACACTTGTTGGTGTTACTGGTCCATACAGATCCATGTGCATCAGCTCCAAAACTCTTTTTGTTGATTGCTTGGTCTTTGACTTGAAGCTTGATTTTGTTTGTTTACATTGCTGACAATCATCACATATAGCATCCTTTTTGAATGTGATCTCAGGCAAACCAATCACCAGTTTCTCTTTCACCAACTGATTGATATCATCAAATTTAGATGATTTAACTTCTTATGCCATAACCAATTCAGTTCTGACTTAGTATGCACAATCAGGCATGTCTCTGGAACAACAGTAGACCAGTCCACAACATACATGTTTTGTCAAAAGTGACCAGTAGGTTGTAACCCAATGACACAACTTGATCACCTCTTTAACCAATGACAATACATGTGCCTTTGTCAAAAGTGACCTTGTAACCCATGTCACAAAACTGTCCAGTGCTCAGTAGGTTGTAGTCTAGTCCTTCCACAAATGCAACATTCCTGATAGTTAATCCATTTCTTACAAGTGTGCCATATCCTCTTGTGTATCCTGGTGTGTTCTTGTTGTCAAAGTTGACTCTTGGACCATCCTTTGCCATTTAGTTTGTCAAACAGTGCTTATTCTTTGTCATATGTCGGGAACATCCACAGTCAAAGTACCAGACTCCCTACAAAACAAAGTTAATGTATTTTAGGTACCCAAAACTGTTTGGGTCAATAGTGGTCAGTGGTAAGCATGGCCCTTGGCAAATTTCCATAAGGTCTTCTTTGAAAAGTATTATAATTTTGTTCATACATGTATTCTACACATCCATAAGGTCTAACATTTGGTTGTGTAGGACTCGCATATGCTTTCTGGCCTTTTGGTATATAATGCTGTTTGGAGTGATTTCTATTGTTAGAAGCACTAGCATAACCATTGGTTTGCTGTCTGTTAGGAACAACCCTGTAATATGGAGTCTGCTGAGGTCCCTGCTGAGGTCTTGTATAAGTCCTCTGCTGAGTTCTTTGTTGAGGTTTTACCCTAGCAGTATGGTTATACCTGTTGTTTCTAGCTGTAGGGACAGGAATATTCCAATCTTCATCAGCAGGGAACAATCTACCTTTCCCCCTGAGATAAGTATCCCTAGAATAATTGACATTTTTAGGTTTATGATTCTTATTCTTGGACTATTTCTGATTTTTGCCCTTTTGTGGTCCAGCAGACTTGGTTTCAGGTCTTCTATCAGCAGGTCTAGAAGGTCCAGCAGTCCTACCTTACTGATGTCCTTCTTGACTTCTGATTTTGCCTCTTTGAAGCATTCTCAGTAGGTTTCACTGCCTCAACAACCTTTTTGGGAGTTGGATCTTGTGCATGTACAAACTTAGGACCAATTCTGGTATTAGGTTCAGTAACCTTACTGGATCCACTCTTATTAGATTGTTGAGTTCCAAATCCAAGGCCTATTCTATCACCATAAGGCTTTCTAGATTTGAATGCAGTGGAGGAACAAGATTGTTTAGCAGATTCAGCAGCTACTGAATGTACAACATACTTATGTTGATTCTGTCCAGACTCTTTTTCCTTTCCCTTGAGAGTTCTTAATTCAGCTTTTAACCTTTCAACTTCTGCTTGAAGAGATTCTTTTTCAGCCTTCACAATCTCATAACCAGATTGTATTATCCTCAGTTGATTAAGGATGGCATCCAAAGTTTCTTCATTGTTAGAATTTTTAGGATTTAAACCACAAGTTGATTCACAATCACTTTCAGCAGGTGTGTTAATAGATGCAGAATTGTATACCTCCTCTGTTTTATCCATGTTTGTCATTAAGGCATAATCATCCATATCAGCAACAAGTACAGTATCATCAGATTCATTTCCTTTTTCTGATTCAACTTCATATCCTGATTCATATTCAGCAACCATAGCTTTCTTGCCAGATCTTCTTTGCTGACTTTTGCTCTTCAGTAGGTGTGGACAATCAGGTCTGAAATGTCCAGGCTTCTTGCAGTTGAAGCAAAGATAATCAGGTTCCTTCTTCTGTTTTAGTTCAAGACAGTCAGGTTTGAAATGTCCTGGTTTCTTTCATTGAAAGCACTAGTAATCATTGTCTTTCTTGGATTCATCCTTCTTCATTTCACTAGATTTCTTTGTGAAATTCCTTGGAGAACCCCTTCCAGTTTTCATCATTCTGATTTTCTTGCTCAAGGGAAATTTGCTCTTGCATCTTATCCAGTAGATCATCTTGAGCTCCTGATGTTTCTTCTTGATGTGTAGCAGCCAATGCAGTGGTCTTTGGTTCTTCCTCTTCAGTCTCAGGTACAAGTTTCTTACTGAATTCATAAGCCTTGAGATATGAAAATAATTTGAAGGTGTCCTCTTCATTTAGACTTCTCATTTCTTCTATGTCAGTCACCTTCATCTCCCAAACTTCTTTTGATGGTAAGGCTTCTAAGATTTTTGAGTTGATTTCTTCTTTTGAGTAGTTCACACTCAGTAGGGTGAGTTCATCCATGATGACATTGAATCTCGATTCCATTTGTTCAATGGTTTCATTTGGTTTCATTTTGAAATCTTGGAACTTCTTCTTTGCCACACTGATTTTGTTCTTCTTGATTGCATCAGTGCTTTCACAGATTAATTGTAACTTATCCCAAAGTTCTTTTGCAGTCTTGCAATCTTTCACTTTCATGTACATATTGCTATCCAAGGTTCTGTATATGATATCAATAGCAATATTGTTGAGGTTTGCTCTTTTTCTATCTTCAACATTCCATTCTCTTTTTGGTTTTGGAATATACTGAGTTTCAGTTCCCACTGTTACTGACTTGGTGATCTCCAACGGTCCATAAGTCAGCACATCCATCATCTCATCATGTGTTGCAGCTAGAAAAGCCTGCATACGACGTTTATACTCATCAAAACGATCTAAAGAACACATCAACATTGTTCTAGCATACTGGTTGTTTTCCATGATGCAAAGCTTTGAAAATCAGAAACTTGAATAAGTTTTCAAAATAATTTCACAAGCACAACAAGTAGGATTACTTCAGAACAGAAGCACTGCTCCGATACCAATTGTTGGTCCATTGAAAATGATTTGGTTAAGTTTAGAGGGGAGGGGGTGGTGAATAAACTTAACACTTAAAACTTTTGGAGTTAACAAACTCAGCAAGTTCAGTAGTCTGTTGACAGCTCAGTAGTCTACTGACAGTTGATTTTACTGAATTTGTTGCAGCGGAATATATTCAAGTTAAGGCTTATTACTTGTTGTTAAAATATGATACCAAGTATTAGATACTCAGTAGTGTAAGTGTGTGATTTAGTTGCTAGTTTCAGTAGATTGATGTGCTTAATATACTAAATGCAGAAAGTAAATGCAGAAAGTAAGTAGGCTATAGTGGTTCCAGGTGGTGTAATCCTATCAGTCCATTCTTCTCCTGTGATGTTGGAGGTAATTCACTAGAGATCTTTGAGGTTGCAATTACAAAAATCCCTAAGTTGTCTGTCCTTCACCAATAACTATGGCTTTACAAACAGAACACTTGGAACAAGTAGGATTGGTGCTCCGAAGTCTTCCACTGGTCCTTGAAGGGTAGAATTGCCTCTTCACCAGCTCCACCACAAACAACAGTTCTTGACACCTAAGTGCTTCTCTGTCTTCAGCAGGTTTCTTGTGAAAGAGAATTGAATCAAGTAAGTGACTTAGCTTTCAGCAGCTTGATCAGGGTGAAATGATCAGCAGCTTGATGTCTTCAAGTGTGTAAACTTGATGTAACTTGAAAGCAGGTTACACTTGAAGAATATACTGGATCAGTAGCTTTAAGCTCAGTAATGTCAGCAGGGTGAATTTCTTGATAAGAATCTGTTTGCTCAAGATTAATTGTTGTTTTTCATCAAAATTCATCACTTGTATTGAATCAGAAGCCCTCTATTTATAGTAGAGAATTTTGTGACTTATGTTTGAAATTCAAACATAGCCGTCTCAGATTTGTCCCCATCTTGACTTGCTTTCTATCCCTGTACATAGTACTGACACTGTCAGTTTACTTTTTGACAGTTTTCAGACTGTCCACCCTTTGACTTGTATCCATTGGATAAAGCTCTGAATCTTTCCAACGTCCCTTTAATCTTAGGAATTGATTTGTTGACAAAATCAAGACTTGTTATCTGTCCTTATCCTTGTAATCTTCCAATGTAACCTTTGATTAAATCGAAATATATATTCAGCAGATACTTGTGTATGTGAGTCTGCTGAAATGCTTGTCAGTCAGCTGTTCCAAATTTGCTGTGTTTATAAAACACTGCAGCTGACTTCTTTTCATCTAACGTTTTGTTATGAAGTTAGATTACACCAATTTGAACATAACTAAGTTCCAATCACCACATAACTTATGGAACTTAGACCTTGTACACAAGGTATATGTAATCAGTTTAGGTCATCACATACTTCCCTAAATTCTGATTCCATATCCTTGACTTTAAACACTATGTTTGATCCCTTAGCCTTAAATAACTAAGTTTGAGCCCTCAGCCTTCAGTCTTCAGCAGGTTCCTAAACTAATCTACTGACTCATGTACCTTACTGACCTAGACAGGTCTGCTGATGAAAGTCAGCTGACCTTATACAGTGCTTGTTTGATCAAACTTATACAAAGATCAAACTCTAATAAGCATATACATTTGATCTAGACATCTTTTTTCCTTTGCTCTATAACAGCTAGTCTAACACACTCATCACTACAACTTAAAATATGTCCAACAATTTTCCTCTTTTTGGTGATGATGCCAATACCCTCCTTACAGCAAAGCAAAAAGGATAAAAACAAAAACAGAAAAAAATTCAGTCATTTCTCATTATAATCATATGTGTTCAACAATATTATTACAAACTAAATTCAGCAACAGATAAAGAATTATGTAAGTCTGTTGATCTAGGTCCTCCTTTCTCTTTCTTGTCTATCCTTTTCTTGTTTCTCTTGATATTCTCTTATCTCTCTGACCATGTCTCTCATCCATTGATTTTCAATAAGGGAAAAATCAATATGGGGATTTACTTCCCTCCACCATTTCCATGCCTCAGGTAGAGTTAGATTGATTTGGTGTACTCTGAATCCTAGACGCATGTACAAATGTTTGAACTCTTCCAGTGACTCTTTTGCTGATTAGTTGGTAGACTTCTTCCACCTCTACCACCTCTGTGTGCATCTTTTAAAGCTTTAACTCTAGCTTCCCAGAACTTAAGTCCCACAAAGGAATTTAGCCATTCATGGAAACCCTTGTCATGGTAAGGTCTCCTCTTATTGTAGTATAGCTTCATATATTCTTTGGAGAGGTCATCAGTCAGCTGAAGTCTGCCAGGTACAGGTTCTTTGAATGCATTTGTATCAGCATCCCATCTCTTTTGAGTAAAAATCCTTGCAGCCTCTTTTGCTACTGCTGTTTGGCTCTATTCCCCCTTATTGACATCATCAACAAAACGGGACAGTAGACCATTAACACTCTCCTGTGTGATCACTAAGTTATTTAGTTGACCTTCCATACCACCTTCATCTGATATTGGTTGGAATGTCTTCAATTGTTCCTTATGATTTAGTATAAAACATTTGCTTCCAAATGGATGGAAATAGGATATGTTAGGTTTCCTTCCATTCCAAATCTCATAAGGTGTGTTCAGCAGCTTCTTGTTTACTGAGGTCCTGTTTTGTATATAGCATCCTGTGTTAATTGCTTCAGCCCAATATATTTCAGGCAATAATGCTTCACATATCATAGTCCTTCCTGCTTCTTTCAAAGTCTTGTTTCTTCTCTCAGCAACCTCATTTTACTGAGATGTACCAGCAGCAGCTAGTTGATGTAGCACACCATTCTGCTCACAATATTATCTTATGACTTTATTGAGAAATTCAGTACCCTTGTCTGATCTGATCTTCACTACTGTCAAACTTTTCTCATTTTGCAATCTTTTCAAAAGTTCAAGCATCTTTTGAAGTGTTTCACTTTTCTTGTTCATGAATACTACCCAAGTGTATCTGGAATAATCATCCACAACTACCAGAGTGTACTTCTTCCTTGTCACACTTGTTGGTGTTACTGGTCCATACAGATCCATGTGCATCAGCTCCAAAACTCTTTTTGTTGATTGCTTGGTCTTTGACTTGAAGCTTGATTTTGTTTGTTTACATTGCTGACAATCATCACATATAGCATCCTTTTTGAATGTGATCTCAGGCAAACCAATCACCAGTTTCTCTTTCACCAACTGATTGATATCATCAAATTTAGATGATTTAACATCTTATGCCATAACCAATTCAGTTCTGACTTAGTATGCACAATCAGGCATGTCTCTGGAACAACAGTAGACCAGTCCACAACATACATGTTTTGTTGTCTTCTTCCAGCCAACACAACTTGATCACCTCTTTAACCAATGACAATACATGTGCCTTTGTCAAAAGTGACCTTGTAACCCATGTTACAAAACTGTCCAGTGCTCAGTAGGTTGTAGTCCAGTTCTTCCACAAATGCAACATTCCTGATAGTTAATCCATTTCTTACAAGTGTGCCATATCCTCTTGTGTATCCTGGTGTGTTCTTGTTGTCAAAGTTGACTCTTGGACCATCCTTTGCCATTTAGTTTGTCAAACAGTGCTTATTCTTTGTCATATATCTGGAACATCCACTATCAAAGTACCAGACTCCCTACAAAACAAAGTTAATGTATTTTAGGTACCCAAAACTGTTTGGGTCAATAGTGGTCAGTGGTAAGCATGGCCCTTGGCAAATTTCCATAAGGTCTTCTTTGAAAAGTATTATACTTTTGTTCATACATGTATTCTACACATCCATAAGGTCTAACATTTGGTTGTGTAGGACTCGCATATGCTTTCTGGCCTTTTGGTATGTAATGCTGTTTGGAGTGATTTCTGTTGTTAGAAGCACTAGCATAACCATTGGTTTGTTGTCTGTTAGGAACAGCCCTGTAATATGGAGTCTGCTGAGGTCCCTACTGAGGTCTTGTATAAGTCCTCTTCTGAGTCCTTTGTTGAGGTTTTACCCTAGCAGTATGGTTATACCTGTTGTTTCTAGCAGTAGGGACATGAATATTCCAATCTTCATTAGCAGGGAAAAATCTACCTTTCCCCCTAAGATAAGTATCCCTAGAATAATTGACATTTTTAGGTTTATGATTCTTTTTCTTGGAGTATTTCTGATTTTTGCCCTTTTGTGGTCCAGCAGACTTGGTAGCAGGTCTTCTATCAGCAGGTCTAGAAGGTCCAGCAGTCCTACCTTTGGATTTATTCTTTTTGTAAGGTACTGATGCCCTTCTTGACTTCTGATTTTACCTTTTTGATGCATTCTCAGTAGGTTTCACTGCCTCAACAACCTTTTTGGGAGTTGGATCTTGTGCATGTAAAAACATAGGACCAATTCTGGTATTAGGTTAAGTAACCTTACTGGATCCACTCTTATTAGATTGTTGAGTTCCAAATCCAAGGCATGTTCTATCACCATAAGGTTTTCTAGATTTGAATGCAGTGGAGGAACAAGATTGTTTAGCAGATTCAGCAGCTACTGAATGTACAACAGACTTATGTTGATTCTGTCCAAACTCTTTTTCCTTTCCCTTGAGAGTTCTTAATTCAGATTTTGACCTTTCAACTTCTGCTTGAAGAGATTTTTTTTCAGCCTTCACAATCTCATAACCAGATTGTATTATCCTCAGTTGATTAAGGATGGCATCCAAAGTTTCTTCATTGTCAGAATTTTTAGGATTTAAACCACAAGTTGATTCACAATCACTTTCAGCAGGAGTGTTCATAGATACAAAATTGTATACCTCCTTTATTTTATCCATGTTTGTCATTAAAGCATAATCATCCATATCAGAAATGTTAAGGGTGATTTTATACGTTTTATAAGGATATATTTTATATCAATTTCCCCCGTATATGGATGTTTTTCGTAGAATTCGAGCTTATAATCGATTAATTGAGTAAATAGTGTTTTTAATAGGTTAATTGCAAAATGTAACGATTTATGTGCTTAAATTGTGATTTTATGTTATTTTGGGATTGTGTTACGCTTTGTTATATTTTCCTATATTGTAGATACATATTTTGGCATGCAAGAGGATTAAATGATGAGGTTTTGCATGGAAGAGAAGTGAAATGGAAGGAAGATGGAGATAAAGCTTGGAATGAAGCTTTCAAGCAGCCGAACATCCGATGCAGTTCTTGATATGATATACACTGATTTGACTCTCGACCTCAAGAGAAGATTTGTAGGGCTTGAAGAGGGGATTCTACAGGATTTTGAATCACTTCATTCCGACTTACGAGGCCCGAGATATGAGCGTTACAAGTTTGGATGATGTTGCTGAAACTACTGGAAAATCCCGAAAACGACTCGGAATACGACGGGCTAGTCAAAAAGGCGTTTTCTGAAGAAGAGACCTTAATGAAAGTTGTAGAGTTTTCCGAGAGCTTAATTATGACATTCGGATCATAATTTTTGGAGGTCTACAGCTCAGGATATGAATTTTAGAAGTTTTATTCCAACAAATATCTAATCCAAGGATTCAGTACAGAGCCTTCAGCTTTCCATCAGACGAACGTTCAGCCTTCAGTCCAAGTACTATGGACGGGCGTCCATGGAGTTAAACGAGCGTTCAGCCACCGACTGGAGCAAACCGACTTAAGCTTTCTTTTAATTACCGCATGCAAAATCCTGATTGGTCAAAAATAATTCAGCCGACATATTCCAATTAATTCCAGCCGCCTTTCATCTCTATATAAGCATGCAGCAGGGAACCCTAATCCATATACATTCATACGCAGCAGCTGAGAAGAACACCTTATTTTCTGAGCAGGGCTTTGCTCGGTCGATCGAGCCTTGTGCTCGATCGACCGAGGGTTAGATTAGGTAGATTAGTTATTTATTTTCGTTTCTTCTTTCCCATGATGATGTTTTGAAGCTGTCAAACTTGGAGCAGCCATGGTTAATTTTTCCAGCAGCGTTTTTATTTGTTTCTTTGGATGATCTTGTAAGTGTTTAATGCAAAGTTCGTATCTTTTCTATGATTATTTGTTATTGCCAATTTATATCGAAAGATGTTTGCGATTGATGTTTACCATAGGACGAGAGTCGGTGTAAACCTTAGATCACCATAGGAAAGAATAGACGTTTTGATCTATATCAAACGAAAGTTGATAGGTTGAATGTCTAGGTTGTTAGATCTAGAAAATCTTGCACCTTGGTTTATTTTATGATGCGTTAATCTCCGTAAATCGAAAGATAGAGATTGATAGGCGAATTCATCTACGAAAGTAGGAATTCATATGTTTGATAGGTGAAACCACAACTTGAATTAAATCATTATAAGATAATCTAGGGTGAAAATTAAGGGTTGCGGGATGGTGGATCATGATTTGTTTCATGTTGATTTACTTCAATCATTATCATGTTCGTTAGTTAGTTTACTGTTTTTCGTAGTTATAGTTTTATTTATTTTGGTTCGCAATTATCCTTCCTGGCTTTGGATTAACAATCCTCTGTCCAGTTCACTTTTCCGTTTTAGTTTAGGTTTAGGTTAATAAAGAAGAATTAATAAGTTAGATTCGACAGCCCAATTCCCTGAGGATCGATACCCGTACTTATCCAACTTTACTAGCAACTACCCGGTATTCGGCCGGTTAGGAGGTAGTTTTGCATGGTAGTATAGGTTTATAAATTTTCTTTTGTTTTAATGATGCAAAATCTCCCCAACAAAAGTGGCGCCGTTGCCGGGGAATAGGTGTCATGTTGAATCTAGTTTTGTTAGTTCTCGATTTTGTTACGTTTTGTTTTTCGTTTTTAATACGTATACCAAGTTGAGAGTTTTTATTTTGCCGTGTTTCGATGACCGTTAGGTTAAGAATGTGCAAAAGTTTTTTACTCAACTTGTTTTACGTGAAGTTTATGTTTAGTTGTTACCTAATCTAACCGTTTGTGCTTAAATTTGATGTGGCTGCCTCGTTCTTGGTGTTTAGAATTGGAATATTAGGGTTTTGCTGTGTTTTTCCTGCTTTCTGTGCATACTCGTTGTATGGACGAGCGTTCAAGGTAGTGAACGCCCGTCCAGTACCTAACTTGCAGGTAAACGCACGTCCGGTTTTATGGACGTTCGTCCGTTCAAATACTTTCAAGCCTGTTCTGATTTAGAGGACCAGACGAGCGTCTATACTTTCTGAACGCTCGTCCAGTGTTGAACGCTAGTTGGACGTCCGTCCGGTCTGAAGAATTGCAATCCAGGTTCTGATATTTCTTGATTTAATTTTTAATGCTTTTGTTTAACTTGGATTTCTTTCATTCGAGCTTCTGTGGCTTATTTCGTTTACATAGATGTCCTGAACTTATATGTTTTACTTTTCCATCTATGAATCCAAGTTGAATAACTGATCTTATCTCTCATTCTTGATTCATCTATGTTATAGTAAATGTCGGTTTCCGTAGGCTATAACTGTTTTTATTTTTCCGTAGCTAATGTCGGTTCCCGTATGCTACGTATCTTGTGATGAATCTTGTAGACCTTAAGATTTATGAGCTTCCTTTTTGTTTGTAATTCATGTGGGTAGCTACTGTCGGTTTTCCGTATGCTACGTCTGCATAGCCATATGAGTTATATTCGTTTAGTATAGCTAACTGTTGGTTATCCATAATGCTATCACCTTTGATGAGTCTTAAAGCGCGTCTACACTGCATGTAATGGACAGCACTGTCGTTTATCGTAACCTGTCATTATTTGGTAGACGTTTATTATATATGTCGTGTTGCAAATGAGTGGGCTAGTTTTCTTTCTTTTATTTCCTTTTATTTTTGCATATCATATAGATGCATATCATTTAGTTGCATGTCATCTAGCTGCATTGTTTATCTATTTTTCTTTTATTTTTCTTGAGTGTAGTTAACTGTCGGTTTCCGTAATACTACCTCGTTTTTTTAGTTTCTGCATAGGCCGTAGTCACTGTAAGGTTGTCCTCGAAACCTGCTCAGCCTGAGCCTGTCAGAATTTATTTTTATTTATTTTTTTTATTTTTAGGATTGCATATCATGTAGGCTGCACTGTAGTATATTTTCATGTAGTTGCACCTAGCCTACTGTTGTGTAATATTCCATGTATATGTTCCATCTCTATATGAGCTTAATCTGAAAAATCTTTCTGACTTCTTTTCCATGTATAATCCTCTATCATTATTAGTTGGAGTTTGATGTTTCAGCTTCTGTGGCTTTATTCTTAGATGTCCTGAGTTTCAGTGTTGATCTTTCCATCTGAGCTATTATTTCTTTTTGTGCTTATATCAAACTTCCATATTTAGACGCTTAGATGTTCTGTACTTTCCCTGTTTGATTTTTCCATCTGAAGCGATTCTATTTTGTGCTCTTTATGTTCTATTCCCCCTTTCCCCCGAGGTATTTCTTTGTTTTTCATGAGTGCAGGGTATTTGCATTAGCTTTTATAAGTTTTAGACGATATCAGTTTTCTGGTGGATGGTCCACAATCTACTGATATCCTCGAGCATTCCTGGGTGATGCGCATCATTCCAGAGTTGCTCCCTTTCGGAAGACAATCAGCTAAGTTCTCTAATTTATTATTTCTGCGCAACATGAGGGCATGTTGTAGTTTAAGTGTGGGGGAGGGAATATGTATCTCAGGGCCGGCCCTCGCATTTGTTGGGCCTAAGACCAAGTCCCCGAATTGGTCCTATTAGTTGAATTTTTTTTTTATAAAAAACATACTTATCGTGTTTTTAACATCCGTAAATACAAAATTCAAGTTATTGATAGCCTGAAAACATGCCTACAAAGTAGTCTTTTCTAGCATATTTAGAAACAAAAACCAAATTCATACGTATACATAAAACATACTTACATATTACTATTTCAAGATCGCTCTTGCAACACATTCAGAGGCGAAATCACTAATCAAAGTAGAATTGTCAATTTCATTAACCATATTCTTCTCAATTGATATCATGGCTAATCCATTCAAACGTTCTTGAGTCATCGTGCTTCGAAGATGGTTCTTTTGTTAGATATTTTATTCACAAAGTCTGTTTTATTTTGTTTTGAATGTGTTGTTACACATTGAGTGCGACAGGTGTCGCCGAAAAGAAACGGAGTTCGACCTGCCCGGTCAGGTCGCGGTGGGTCGAGGGGCCAACGCCCCCGAAACCTAAACGAACCTTTGAAGGGATACACCATTTCGTAGAAGAGTTTTTTCAATGAGACACACCATTCCATGTGTGTTTTTTTTATATAATATAGATATATATATATATATATATAATAAATTAATAATATAGAGTCATAAAACAAAAACAAAAACTTGTTTGTATATATCTATTTTTTTGGGTCAAGTAATTTTTTTTATTAAGGCCTTTATCAATTAGAGTAAAAAAAATTTGGGCCTTTATCAAAAAAAAAATTAACATATTATTTTAGGTTGAATCGGATTAAATCTACACGAATTTTTTTTTTCATTTAGCGAAACATGTAAAATTGGGCCTCTCGACACCGTTGGGCCTAAGACCCGGGTCTCATGGGTCTTATGGGAGGGCCGGCCTTGATGTATCTACATTCATTTGCCATACTTTTATATTTCTATGAAAAGTGCTAGATTTTAAAATTTTTGTTTTGTCCCAAGTAAGCATTGCATGTCTTCATTTGAGTTCTTATATCATTGATGCTGTATTCTGCATATTTAGTAAATTTAGTTGTTTCACCCGACACTATTTTTCACGTGCCATAGTAGATGATGAGCTATATTTTTAAAGCTATGACCATTTGATTAGAGATTTTTTGATGATTATCGCATGATTCTTTGCTTCCATACGAATTTTAGAAATTTTAATAGTTTGTGTTTAGAGTTAAAGTATGACATACTGTGAATATCTGAAGGTTTGAATGTGATAGGAGGGATATAATTTAAGGTTTGTATACCACTCTAAGTTGAATAAGATATATTTAAGTGTCGGAAGTAGCTGCCGATGATTTGAGTGCGGTAGGGCATTATCACGAAATGTCCTATACCACTATGAGGTTAATAGCTCCCGACTGCCTGATGATAGTAGTCCAGCTAGGGTGTTATTGTTAGTAATATCATACGCGGCGGAAGCGATTTATGGATCTAGATCTATAAAATACACGTAATAAGATAACTAGATCTATATCTACAAGGGGGTTGTAGATCATACCTCTTGGATCTCAAAATCCAAGTTGAAGAACCGCAATAGGAAGAACTTGTGAAGGTGTGAAGAGCACCACAATCTTCCGAACGTGTGATCCAAGCAACTCCCGGTGGAAGGAAATCCTCGTCTCGAATCCTTCCGATATGCTACCCGGAAAATCTCCAAGATTCTCCCCTTAACTCCCCTTGGCCGAAAATTTCTTCCTCCTCTCTAAGAGGTGGAACTTGAAAATATTGTGTGTGTTAAGGCTTAGGAGAACTCTCTTTATATAGGAGAGTAATCCTTGTCCTCCAAGGATTAAATAATTAAGAGATAATTATTACATTAATCCTTTTTCCAAATAAAAGATAAATAAAATAATTATCCCAAACAAATTAGGATAAATCATATTATTATCTAATATTCCATGATTTATCATTTAACAAATAAAAGATAAATCACACATTAAATAATTATCCAAGAAAACTAATTTCTTAATAATTAAATAATATAAATTGCATGCACCTTTCTTTAAAATTAAGGTCACGCACCTTTTCAATATATTTGACCAAAAATTAGGTCAACACACCAATTCGGGCCGAGTCCACGAAAAATGTCTTTTCCGTGTATTTAATTATTTAGCCCAACTAATTTAATAGTCCACTAAACAATTAATTCACATATCGTTTTAATAAAGTCCAACAAGAACTAAATTAATATTATTAGGATTCGACGTCCGAGAATAGCTATGCTATATTAGGAGGCACGTTGGGGACCATGGACTAATAATCAGCGGCTCCGATAAATCAAATAAATAATTATAGAATAATTATATTCGATAAATCAATCACAGGAATATGCCACCATAATCCCGTGACTGCACTCCTCCGATTATAAGATTATATTTATATCCTCACGAGAATAATAATAAGCGTTCATTGATATAATCATTACATATGGATTAATCCTCCATAGACTGTTCATTCTAAATCGGGAAATTTCCGTTAACCCTTTTTAGAACCTCTTATCCTTATTTACCATTAACCCCCTAGTGATCAATTAGTGCACATAACTGACTAGTAGCTAATTAGTCAAATGTGAACTCCCGGGATCGATCATTTTCTTAGGGCTAACAAATAAGGGAACTGTCTATCTACTTCCATAAATGGAAGGAATGGATTCCGTATCTGTGATAACACAGACTACTCACTCAATCCAGTACAATGCCAAGATGGGGTAATTCAGACCACAGACTCAGTGTAATCCTTAACCGTCAAGTCAAACTTCATACCGATTCAAGCGGTTGACTGTGATCACCTCAGGATTAAGATATATCCATAAATATGATCATCCATTGATTCGATAAGAATTCTCGATCACGGAATTATATCGTGAACTCTAATCAAATCGGTCCAGCCCTATATGATATATCTATCATATATAAATGCCCCACTAGGTTCTCTTAACCGAAAGTCCGGATAAGACAATCACACCTATTGTGTTCTGGGCGCATTAATAGTACGTTAAAGGAGAGACCCGATACTCTCGATTAACTTCACTACGGGCTAATTGTATTTTAAGTACATCTTCACTAACTCAATCCTCCCGTGTATATACCATACACTGAGTTAAGTGATTACATAAACGATATACTTTAGGGTTTTCTGTAGTGTAAATACTATTGTCACATCGGTGATTATGAGAATAATAAATATGAATAATAATATCATTTCATTTATTAAATAAAACAATTACAAAATTATCTTTCGGGCATTACACCTAACAATCTCCCACTTGCACGAAAGCATGTGATTAATTGTTTTAGAGCACACCCTATTATTTAAAACTACAGCAAACTACATCTCCCACTTGCTCTAAAGCAATGGATACTCATCCCGTATTTTAGTACCCACAAAACTTATCATAACCATTTCAGATTCCAAAGTACACTCCGAGTATGCCGTCGTAGGATAGGTCAGTGACTCGGGGAGTACCTACATCTAAATGTCATGGGTCTTAATGATTAATCAGGTTGTCGGCTTGAGACGATCCGTAGAATCGAAACGTCGCCGGTCCATCTAATCATGTGGTACTTTCCCAATATGCTCTTGAACTCAAGTGATTTCGGAAATCCTTATAAGCTACCCCTTCATCGTTTGCACAATGATGTGGTATCGGCTTTCCAAATCTAGAATCACTCCCAGATATGAAAAGGAAATCCTTAAGCTATATCGCCTCTCTAGCTACTACAAAAGCCGCTAATCACCCAACTAGTTAAAGTCGAGTTGGCGTTGCTGGATTCTTCCAGGCAATAGCTTCAACACAAGAGTAAACACTGAGACCGAGATCGACTTAACGATCATCCTTAATCTGACACAAAGTCAGAACCGGTGTATTCTCACATATCCAAGTTCACAATTGAATATGCCCGCATATTATTCCTCGTTCTCTCAAGATACTAAAGGACATGCTAAACTTGCTTTGTTAACCGCCGAATGTAAGATTCGATCAAAATTGACGTTCAACAACCTGACCATCTCTTGTCACAAAGAGAATCCATCCCATTTCTCTTTATCCGAAGATTTAGAGAGTCATTCCCGAGGCATAGGGTAGAACTTCCTCGTTGAATGTTGCATACACAGATGCATCATCTTAACCAATAAGATGGATGGGAAACCAATGACTGATTCTAATGAATTCGACCGAGTCAAACTCTTAGAATGTTGTCCAAATCTCTGTTACAGAGAATTGTGGCATTGTCGATTCCGACTTCAGATAACACACCCATGTTGATTCCAACTGGTGCAGTGTTATCCTTCACAAACACTAATATATATGTATATATTCACTACTGTACTAAAAAATTGATATCTAGACTTCAAAAGACTTATCAATATTCTGGTCAAATCCATATATTATAGAAATATATGACTTCCAATGACCAAGAGGTTTGCTTTTATCCACAAAGGACATAAGCCTTGACAGTCATCCTGTCATAAGTTCATAAGGCAATACCCTTCTGTTCCGAATGAATCCAGATTCCGTTTGTTTGGCAAGAAAATCTCAGGGAAATCACCCCTATTTTTTGCTTTTGAACGAAATCATGCAATACTAAGTGGTAAGAGAGTCCAACGTCTGATTAACTCTCTACTTCTTAGGGAATTACCCCTAGACCACTCGAGCTTTGCTCTGAAAGATAAACTTTCGTATTCATTCTACTCTCTTCCATGTAGATCCAATTACTCCCACTGGGCCTGAGACGCTCAGGTGGTTCTACAAGAGTATGAACAGAACTGGAGTACTGAACTCCATTCACAGGGTTATGGCTATTAAACCAACCTCTATTATCAGAATCCTATACTGCTCACAAAAGAGCCATAGGTCATCAATCGATCCTCAGACTACAAAGTCCACAGAAACTGTAATGGGTAACGGATAAACCATACTCCCAATACTTACTGGATGGATCGAAATTCTGATCTAGTTTAGTAGTATTTAGTGTTATCACCAACAACCGATGTTGGATGTGGTCTGATTTTAATCAGTTAGTAACTACCTTGAGTAAACGTACTTCAAGGTTCAAGGTTTTACTGTTCATGGATTCTATCAGAAAGGATGCAACAGTATAACTGTCCCTTCCCGATGTCAAGAATCTGATAACGAACCTTTTTCTCAATGCTACAAGATATATAACGATTGGTCACTGACCGAACGTGTACGCGAAATTCCCAATCAAACCATCAAGCATCATGTGCTAAATGCTTATATTGACGGAATTTGGGTGAACCGAATCCACTCATTATCCGTTAATTCCAAAGCACATTCTAGGTAGACTTCTCGGTTCTACACTTCAATGTAAACCGTTATTTCACTTCCAATATCTTTATTGAGTTAAGCAGTGTATTGTGGCACATCTACAACTATGTAAAGGCAATTCAGTGGTTTCTTCCTTAGTGAAAACATGTCACTATGAGGCAGACCGAGCATCAGTCCCTAGGACTATGTGATGGCCCATTTCTGAGTATAGAATACTCCATCTCCGACAAAATCAGAGACACCTTTGAATATTTTGGATAAACTTACCGGAGTGTTTGAGTAGTTGTCAGACTAGAAGTCACTACTCATTAGCCCCTACTAGCTTGTATCTTTCATCAAACCCCGAAGGTCGTCATGAACAAGCTATGTTACTTCTTTATAACCATTATCCTTTCCCGATTGAAAGGAAAATTAGTCATTGAACCTTTAAGACAATCTAACCAGACTGGGAGAAAGGAATCACCCTGAACCAGTCTTCAGGTCTTGTCTTTTAGGGACTATGCACTAACTGTGGAATATGAAGAAGTGTTTATCTAAATATAGAAACCAATTGCTTTTAATAGTTCTTAAGATGTGTTTTATATACTTATTTCAGCAGTTGTAAGTGGTTTTGACTTTATCAAACAAAAGTCCGAGTCTTGGATTCGTACTACAAATGGTATATTCACTTCCTATACGACAAACAAATTATCGAATAGAAGGTAAATCCATTCGTTCCAACGAATCTTAAACCGAAAATAAATTTTCCGAGATATCCAAGGATTGAATCCGAGATTCATTTCCTCATATCACTCCCACTATTTATAGCTAAAATTAATGCCCGTTGTCTAGTCTATTAATCGTTAATGCATAACTATCTTGTTCTTCCAAAGAACATAGTCTACGAGAAAATCACCAAGGATTCATAGGTTGGTGATCCGAAATCACTATCCTTATCCTATGGTTTTCAGTTTATTAATTTTCGGTTTAGCCTTAAAATCAACTCAGTTTTAGATGACTAACACTCTTAGACATACTCTCCCATTCTTGACTTTCCGTAAATGGAAACAGTTTTGAACTAGCAGTTCGTGTGAGTAGACACTACTCTTGAACCGTGGGATGTCTATTTCGAGTGTTACTTGTCCGGACTTGTCGGATTTTCTAATATACTAGAAAAACAACAAATCATAACATTAAAGCTCCCACTAGTTTATCGGTTCCAAATACCGTCTAACCAGCAATGCTTCATTTTATGATTTTCCAATTTTTCAATTTGAAAATCTCTCGTGTAAACACTTACACAGTTCTAATGTTTCCAGAAAAATACAAATCATAAAACTCCCACTAGTTCATCGATTCCAAATATCGTCTAACTAGCAACAGTTCATGATTTTCCGATTTTTCAATTAGAACGGTTACGTGTGTAGTCACTACACACTGAAAATTCACTAGAAGAATTTCAAAGTCTGAATCACCTTTGATCAAACTAAGTTTGTCTTCCGTTTGACACGAATGACACTAGTGACATGCCTATATGTCACTCTGGTTTTTAAAAGGCTTAAGAGAAAATATCTCTTTTGAAAAATAATTTGCATTATCGATTAACTAGTTCAACGTCCTAGTTACTTTCCACTTTTTAACGAAGTCAATACTAGTCAATTATAAATTTTAAGCAATTTAGTAAGGGATATAATGTTGTAAATAAAATGACATATATTAATTCAAGTTTAACACTACTATATTTATTTTAGGAATTGTAAACTAAAATTAAGTCTACTCTACCATTCCAAGGTTTTAACCTCGCATCTCAGTGCCGCCGTAGGGTAGGTCAAAAGAGATGACGGTTAAATTGAGACAATCTCATCAATGAATAACTTGTGAGAATCGAACATCCCACGAGAATCGAACATCCCTTTATTCATTGACTACCTTCCTTTTTTAGCCTAGATATTATCAAGAATACCCTTGATGAGTGTGACCTACTATATCGGATCTCTTAGGTACGCCCTGAGTGTGCCGTCGTAGGATAGGCCAGTGACCCGACGAGTACCCGGAAATCCTATCCTTTCGGAGACCAAGCCATGAATGTTGATAGGGGTGAACACCATCCGTAGGGGACGAAATCAAAGCGCCATGAGGCGTCACCCTTCTCTCACTTACTTGTATCTATAGTAGAGGCCGTGGGGTTGGCTGTCGCCTCCCCCGCTCCCACTCAATAATTTGGAAGTGGTGGTGGGTTAACTAACCACGTCTTTTTGATGTTAACATAAAAGCACATCAAATCAAGGATTCCGAATGGTGTCGGTAACGTAGGCAAGCCTACCCGTCCTATTCGTTGGAACATATGTGACAGTCGGACGAAGTCGGGTCAAGAGAGCCCTATTGAGATTAGAAGGAATCACCCCTCCGCTCTCCGTTTGGCTTAGTCTTGCCGGACCCCCGTGCATACATCACACTAGGAGGGTTAAGTCGTTCGAGCGAAGCTCAATTGACCACCCAACCTATAAGCGAACCGTTTTTTATCCAAGATTTGTTGTTCTTTTACCATCATTCAATCTCGTAGACACTACGAATCGAAAACGTGATCTCGTTTGAGCTTTAAGGCGGTTCACCGAGAACACACACCGAAAGGCTAACGATTTCATAACCCGTCCTCGGATCTTTAATTAGTTACTAAATTTATTAATTACCACGTATTAATTAAATTTCAACTAATTACACGAGTTTGTATACATGCCTATTTTAATTACCAAAATTAAAATGCTACATGTATGCATGGAGTGGATTTATGATATGATGCATGTCATGGCAATTCCGATTTTATATCTATTTTATGATCAAACACATAAAAAATAAAATTGCGGAAAATTTAAACACCGAGATTGATTGTTGGTACCCCCGACTAACCTATTTTCTAAGGATAAGTAAAAAATTTAATCTAAGTCTTCAAATCTCGATCTTCGATCTTGATCTTGAAAACTTCCGGATCTTCAAAGTTTCGATCTTTACACGAACCACGAACGACGAGGAGAGGAGGCCGTAATATACCAATATATTAAAAAATATATCTATATTATCAATTGTTTTATAAAAAAAAACTTTTTTTTTTTGGGTAGATCATGCGGCCAAAAGTAAAACAATATTAGGTTACAACATGCAAGCTGCCGCATGCAAATTAGTCAAAACAACTTGCGGCTACAAAAAAAATTGCTGTGACCAAATTATTTTTTGCCGCAAGTTTAAAAAAAAAATAAAATAAAAAAAATGCCGTGACCTAAAAAAAAACAAATCAGCCCCTCTCCTTTTACCTTATGTTCCACCATATTGATGATCTTGAATATCATGATCTTCGTCGTCTCTTGAACCCGGAACCAAAAAAAAATAAATACAAAAGGTAGTACCTTTTACAATTTTTTTACATGACATAAAATAAATTACACATCCTATGCTCAATTGATACTAATCAAAAGAGCTACAAAATAGATCTACGGGTAAACAATACCAACCCCAATCCATCTCTTCAACCAAGACATTCATAACATTAAAACAAAAAATTTCGGCCCCTTTAAAAAAAAAATTTGGGACAAAAAAAATCTACATGTTTACCACTCCTAGATCTAATATTTTATACGTATAAATATAGATCACCATGGCTCTGATACCACTGTTAGTAATATCATACGCGGCGGAAGCGATTTATGGATCTAGATCTATAAAATACACGTAATAAAATAACTAGATCTATATCTACAAGGGGTTGTAGATCATACCTCTTGGATCTCAAAATCCAAGTTGAAGAACCGCAATAGGAAGAACTTGTGAAGGTGTGAAGAGCACCACAATCTTCCGAACGTGTGATCCAAGCAACTCCCGGTGGAAGGAAATCCTCGTCTCGAATCCTTCCGATATGCTACCCGGAAAATCTCCAAGATTCTCCCCTTAACTCCCCTTGGCCGAAAATTTCTTCATCCTCTCTAAGAGGTGGAACTCGAAAATATTGTGTGTGTTAAGGCTTAGGAGAACTCTCTTTATATAGGAGAGTAATCCTTGTCCTCCAAGGATTAAATAATTAAGAGATAATTATTACATTAATCCTTTTTCCAAATAAAAGATAAATAAAATAATTATCGCAAACAAATTAGGATAAATCATATTATTATCTAATATTCCATGATTTATCATTTAACAAATAAAAGATAAATCACACATTAAATAATTATCCAAGAAAACTAATTTCTTAATAATTAAATAATATAAATTGCATGCGCACCTTTCTTTAAAATTAAGGTCACGCACCTTTTCAATATATTGACCAAAAATTAGGTCAACACACCAATTCGGGCCGAGTCCACGAAAAATGTCTTTTCCGTGTATTTAATTATTTAGCCCAACTAATTTAATAGTCCACTAAACAATTAATTCACATATCGTTTTAATAAAGTCCAACAAGAACTAAATTAATATTATTAGGATTCGACGTCCGAGAATAGCTATGCTATATTAGAGGCACGTCGGGGACCATGGACTAATAATCAGCGGCTCCGATAAATCAAATAAATAATTATAGAATAATTATATTCGATAAATCAATCACAGAATATGCCACCATAATCCCGTGACTGCACTCCTCCGATTATAAGATTATATTTATCTCCTCACGAGAATAATAATAAGCGCCCATTGATATAATCATTACATATGGATTAATCCTCCATAGACTGCTCATTCTAAATCGGAAAGTTCCGTTAACCCTTTTTAGAACCTCTTATCCTTATTTACCATTAACCCCCTAGTGATCAATTAGTGCACATAACTGACTAGTAGCTAATTAGTCAAATGTGAACTCCCGGGATCGATCATTTTCTTAGGGCTAACAAATAAGGGAACTGTCTATCTACTTCCATAAATGGAAGGAATGGATTCCGTATCTGTGATAACACAGACTACTCACTCAATCCAGTACAATGCCAAGATGGGGTAATTCGCACCACAGACTCAGTGTAATCCTTAACCGTCAAGTCAAACTTCATACTGATTCAAGCAGTTGACTGTGATCACCTCAGGATTAAGATATATCCATAAATATGATCATCCATTGATTCGATAAGAATTCTCGATTACGGAATTATATCGTGAACTCTAATCAAATCGGTCCAACTCTATATGATATATCTATCATATATAAATGCCCCACTAGGTTCTCTTAACCGAAAGTCCGGATAAGACAATCACACCTATTGTGTTCTGGGCGCATTAATAGTACGTTAAAGGAGAGACCCGATACTCTCGATTAACTTCACTACGGGCTAATTGTATTTTAAGTACATCTTCACTAACTCAATCCTCCCGTGTATATACCATACACTGAGTTAAGTGGTTACATAAACGATATACTTTAGGGTTTTCTGTAGTGTAAATACTATTGTCACATCGGTGATTATGAGAATAATAAATATGAATAATAATATCATTTCATTTATTAAATAAAACAATTACAAAATTATCTTTCGGGCATTACACCTAACAGTTATCACGAAACGTCCTATTGCTGGGAATGAGGGCATATATGCTATATATGTGTGGAATTGATTGAACTATAAAGAAAAATTAGTGAATGGCAATGTGAAAAGATGGTTGAAAACCTTAGTTATCTTCTGACTATCCCCAGTATAAACTGAATGATATGTTGTAGGGACTATCCTCTAAGTATGTCGGAAATATTTTAAATGCTCCCTATTATCTTTTCGGAATGTGTATGTTTTTGTGTGGTGCATGTTATAATCATTTTTATATTTCTAATTTAAATGGGATGTTGGCTAGTTTTGTTTGAATCAATTTCAAGTGTGGATTTAGTGGAAGTTTACTATGGCTATGCACACACGCACTTGGGTGAACCTCTAAACTACTTGAATATGTTTTGTATCTGCATAAGTGTTTATTTGTCTCGAGTGATGATTATGTTTTGTCTTGCTCGGGACGAGCAAGGTTTAAGTGTGGGGGAGTTGTTAAGGGTGATTTTATACGTTTTATAAGGATATATTTTATATCAATTTCCCCCGTATATGGATGTTTTTCGTAGAATTCGAGCTTATAATCGATTAATTGAGTAAATAGTGTTTTTAATAGGTTAATTGCAAAATGTAACGATTTATGTGCTTAGATTGTGATTTTATGTTATTTTGGGATTGTGTTACGCTTTGGTATATTTTCCTATATTGTAGATACATATTTTGGCATGCAAGAGGATTAAATGATGAGGTTTTGCATGGAAGAGAAGTGAAATGGAAGGAAGATGGAGATAAAGCTTGGAATGAAGCTTTCAAGCAGCCGAACATCCGATGCAGTTCTTGATATGATATACACTGATTTGACTCCCGACCTCAAGAGAAGATTTGTAGGGCTTGAAGAGGGGATTCTACAGGATTTTGAATCACTTCATTCCGACTTACGAGGCCCGAGATATGAGCGTTACAAGTTTGGATGCTGTTGCTGAAACTACTGGAAAATCCCGAAAACGACTCGGAATACGACGGGCTAGTCAAAAAGGCGTTTTCTGAAGAAGAGTCCTTAATGAAAGTTGTAGAGTTTTCCGAGAGCTTAATTATGACATTCGGATCATAATTTTTGGAGGTCTACAGCTCAGGATATGAATTTTAGAAGTTTTATTCCAACAAATATCTAATCCAAGGATTCAGTACAGAGCCTTCAGCTTTCCATCAGACGAACGTTCAGCCTTCAGTCCAAGTACTATGGACGGGCGTCCATGGAGTTAAACGAGCGTTCAGCCACCGACAGGAGCAAACCGACTTAAGCTTTCTTTTAATTACCGCATGCAAAATCCTGATTGGTCAAAAATAATTCAGCCGACATATTCCAATTAATTCCAGCCGCCTTTCATCTCTATATAAGCATGCAGCAGGGAACCCTAATCCATATACATTCATACGCAGCAGCTGAGAAGAACACCTTATTTTCTGAGCAGGGCTTTGCTCGGTCGATCGAGCCTTGTGCTCGATCGACCGAGGGTTAGATTAGGTAGATTAGTTATTTATTTTCGTTTCTTCTTTCCCATGATGATGTTTTGAAGCTGTCAAACTTGGAGCAGCCATGGTTAATTTTTCCAGCAGCGTTTTTATTTGTTTCTTTGGATGATCTTGTAAGTGTTTAATCCAAAGTTCGTATCTTTTCTATGATTATTTGTTATTGCAAATTTATATCGAAAGATGTTTGCGATTGATGTTTACCATAGGACGAGAGTCGGTGTAAACCTTAGATCACCATAGGAAAGAATAGACGTTTTGATCTATATCAAACGAAAGTTGATAGGTTGAATGTCTAGGTTGTTAGATCTAGAAAATCTTGCACCTTGGTTTATTTTATGATGCGTTAATCTCCGTAAATCGAAAGATAGAGATTGATAGGCGAATTCATCTACGAAAGTAGGAATTCATACGTTTGATAGGTGAAACCACAACTTGAATTAAATCATTATAAGATAATCTAGGGAGAAAATTAAGGGTTGCGGGATGGTGGATCATGATTTGTTTCATGTTGATTTACTTCAATCATTATCATGTTCGTTAGTTAGTTTACTGTTTTTCGTAGTTATAATTTTATTTATTTTGGTTCGCAATTATCCTTCCTGGCTTTGGATTAACAATCCTCTGTCCAGTTCACTTTTCCGTTTTAGTTTAGGTTTAGGTTAATAAAGAAGAATTAATAAGTTAGATTCGACAGCCCAATTCCCTGAGGATCGATACCCGTACTTATCCAACTTTACTAGCAACTACCCGGTATTCGGCCGGTTAGGAGGTAGTTTTGCATGGTAGTATAGGTTTATAAATTTTCTTTTGTTTTAATGATGCAAAATCTCCCCAACAAGCAACAAGTGCAGTATCATCAGATTCATTTCCTTTTTCTGATTCAACTTCATTTCCTGATTCATCTTCAGCAACCATAGCTTTCTTGCCAGATCTTCTTTGCTGACTTTTGCTCTTTAGTAGGTGTGGACAATCAGGCCTGAAATGTCCAGGCTTCTTGCCGTTGAAGCAAAGATAATCAGGTTCCTTCTTCTGTTTTAGTTCAGGACAGTCAGGTTTGAAATGTTCTAGTTTCTTGCATTGAAAGCACAAGTAATCATTGTCTTTCTTGGATTCATCCTTCTTCTTTTCAGTAGATTTCTTTGTGAAATTCCTTGGAGAACCCCTTCCAGTTTTCAACATTCAGATTTTCTTGCTCAGTAGGGAAATTTGCTCTTGCATCTCATCCAGTAGATCATCTTGAGCTCCTGATGTTTCTTCTTGATGTGTAGCAGCCAATACAGTGGTCTTTGGTTCTTCCTTTTCAGTCTCAGGTACAAGTTTCTTACTGAATTCATAAGCCTTGAGATATGAAAATAATTTGAAGGTGTCCTCTTCATGTAGTCTTCTCATTTCTTCTATGGCAGTCACCTTCATCTCCCAAACTTCTTTTGATGGTAGGTCTTCTAAGATTTTTGAGTTGATTTCTTCTTTTGAGTAGTTTACACTCAGTAGGGTGAGTTCATCCAAGATGACATTGAATCTCGATTCCATTTGTTCAATGGTTTCATTTGGTTTCATTTTGAAATCTTGGAACTTCTTCTTTGCCACAATGATTTTGTTATTCTTGATTGCATCAGTGCTTTCATAGATTAATTGTAACTTTTCCCAAAGTTCTTTTGTAGTCTTGCAATCTTTCACTTTCATGTACATATTGCTATCCAAGGTTATGTATATGATATCAATAGCAATATTGTTGAGGTTTGCTCTTTTTCTATCTTCAGCATTCCATTCTCTTTTTGGTTTTGGAATATACTGAGTTTCAGTTCCCACTGTTACTGACTTGGTGATCTCCAGCAGTCCATCAGTCAGCACATAAATCATCTCATCATGTGTTGCGGCTAGAAAAGCCTGCATACGACGTTTATACTCATCAAAACGATCTAAAGAACACATCAACATTGTTCTATCATACTGGTTGTTATCAATAATGCAAAGCTTTGAAAATCAGAAACTTGAATAAGTTTTCAAAATAATTTCACAAGCACAACAAGTACGATTACTTCAGAACAGAAGCACTGCTCCGATACCAATTGTTGGTCCGTTGAAAAGGCTTTGGTTAAGTTTAGAGTGGAGGGGGTGATGAATAAACTTAACACTTAAAATTTTGGAGTTAACAAACTCAGCAAGTTCAGTAGTCTGCTGACAGCTCAGTAGTCTCTGACAGTTGATTTTACTGAATTTGTTGCAGCGGAATATATTCAAGTTAAGGCTTATTAATTGTTGTTAAAATATGATACCAAGTATTAGATACTCAGTAGTGTAAGTGTGTGATTTAGTTGCTAGTTTCAGTAGATTGATGTGCTTAATATACTAAATGCAGAAAGTAAATGCAGAAAGTAAGTAGGCAATTTTTATAGTGGTTCCAGGTGGTGTAATCCTGTCAGTTCACTCTTCTCCTGTGATGTTGGAGGTAATTCACTAGAGATCTTTGAGGTTGCAGTTACAAAAATCCCTAAGTTGTCTGTCCTTCACCAATAACAATGGCTTCACAAACAGAACAGTTGGAACAGGTAGGATTGCTGCTCCAAAGTCTTCCACTGGTCCTTGAAGGGTAGAATTGCCTCTTCACCAGCTCCACCACAAACAACAGTTCTTGACACCTAAGTGCTTCTCTGTCTTCAGCAGGTTTCTTGTGAAAGAGAGTTGAATCAAGTAAGTGACTTAGCTTTCAGCAGCTTGATCAGGGTGAAATGATCAGCAGCTTGATGTCTTCAAGTGCGTAAACTTGATGTAACTTGAAAGCAGGTTACACTTGAAGAATATACTGGATCAGTAGCTTTAAGCTCTGTAATGTCAGCAGGGTGAATTTCTTGATAAGAATCTGATTGCTCAAGATTGATTGTTGTTTTTCATCAAAATTCATCACTTGTATTTGAATCAGAAGCCCTCTATTTATAGTAGGGAATTTTGTGACTTATGTTTGAAATTCAAACATAGCCGTTTCAGATTTGTCCCCATCTTGACTTACTTTCTGTCCCTGTACATAGTACTGACACTGTCAGTTTACTTTTTGACAGTTTTCAGACTGTCCACCCTTTGATTTGTATCCATTGGATAAAGCTCTGAATCATTCCAACGTCCCTTTAATCTTGGCATTGATTTGTTGACAAAATCAAGACTTGTTATCTGTCCTTATCCTTGTAATATTCCAATGTAACCTTTGATTAAATCGAAATATATATTCAGCAGATACCTGTGTATGTGAGTCTGCTGAAATGCTTGTCAGTCAGCTGTTCCAAGTTTGCTGTGTTTCTAAACACTACATCTGACTTCTTTTCATCTAACTTTTTGTAATGAAGTTAGATTACACCAATTTGAACATAACTAAGTTCCAATCACCACTTAACTTATGGAACTTAGACCTTGTACACAAGGTATATGTAATCAGTTTAGGTCATCACAGACTTCCCTAAATCCTGATTCCATATCCTTGACTTTAAACACTAAGTTTGATCCCTTAGCCTTAAATAACTGAGTTTGAGCCCTCAGCCTTCAGTCTTCAGCAGGTTCCTAAACTAATCTACTGACTCATGTACCTTACTGACCTAGACAGGTCTGCTGATGAAAGTCAGCTGACCTTATACAGTGCTTGTTTGATCAAACTTATACAAAGATCAAAATCCAATAAGCCTATACATTTGATCTAGACATCTTTTTGCCTTTGCTCTATAACAGCTTGTCTGGCACTCATCACTAAAACTTAAAATATGTCCAACAATTTCCCCCTTTTTGGTGATGATGCCAATACCCTCCTTACAACAAAGCAAAAAGTATAAAAACAAAAACAGAAAAAATTCAGTTATTTCTCATTAGAATCATATGCGTTCAACAATATTATTACAAACTAGATTCAACAACAGATAAAGAATTATGTAAGTCTGCTGATCTAGGTCCTCCTTTCTCTTTCTTGTCTCTCTTTTTATTGTTTCTCTTGATATTCTCTTATCTCTACGACCACGTCTCACATCCATTGATTTTCAATAAGGGAAAAATCAATATGGGGATTTACTTCCCTCCACCATTTCCATGCCTCAGGTTGAGTTAGATTGATTTGGTGTACTCTGAATCCTAGACGCATGTACAAATGTTTGAACTCTTCCAGTGACTCTTTTGCTGATGTAGTTGGTACACTTCTTCCACCTCTTCCACATCTACCACCTCTGTGTGCAGCTCTTAAAGCTTTAACTCTAGCTTCCCAGAACTTAAGTCCCAAAAAGGAATTTAGCCTTTCATGGAAACCCTTGTCATGGTAAGGTCTCCTCTTATTGTAGTATAGCTTCTTATATTCTTTGAAGAGGTCATCATTCAGCTGAAGTCTGCCAGGTGCAAGTTCTCTGAATGCATTTGTATCAGCCTCCCATCTCTTTTGGGTAAAAATCCTTGCAGCCTCTTTTGCTACTGCTGTTTGGCTCTCTTCCCCCTTATTGACATCATCAACAAAACGGGACAGTAGACCATGAACACTCTCCTGTGTGATCACTAAGTTATTTAGTTGACCATCCATACCACCTTCATCTGATTTTGGTTGGAATGTCTTCAATTGTTCCTTACGATTTAGTATAAAACATTTGCTTCCAACTGGATGGAAATAGGATATGTTAGGTTTCCTTCCATCCCAAATCTCATAAGGTGTCTTCAGCAGCTTCTTGTTTACTAATGTCCTGTTTTGTGTATAGCATGCTGTGTTAATTGCTTCAGCCCAATATCTTTCAGGCAATAATTCTTCACATATCATAGTCCTTCCTGCTTTTTTCAAAGTCCTGTTTCTTCTCTCAGCAACCCCATTTTACTGAGGTGTATCAGCAGCAACTAGTTGATGCAGCACACCATTCTGCTCACTATATTATCTTATGACTTTGTTGAGAAATTCAGTACCCTTGTCTGATCTGATCTTCACTACTGTCATACTTTTCTCATTTTGCAATCTCTTCAAAAGTTCAGGCATCTTTTGAAGTGTTTCATTTTTCTTGTTAATGAATACTACCCAAGTGTATCTTGAATAATTGTCCACAACTACCAGAGTGTACTTCTTCCTTGTCACACTTGTTGGTGTTACTGGTCCAAACAGATCCATGTGCATCAGCTCCAAAACTCTTTTTGTTGATTGCTTGCTGTTGACTTGAAGCTTGATTTTGTTTGTTTACCTTGCTGACAAGCATCACATATAACATCCTTTTTGAATGTGATCTCACCCAAACCAATCACCAGTTTTTATTTCACCAACTGATTGATATCATCAAAATTTCTATGATTTAACTTCTTATGCCATAACCAATTCAGTTCTGACTTAGTATGCACAATCAGTCATGTCTCTGGAACAGAAGTAGACCAGTCCACAACATACATGTTTTGTTGTCTTCTTCCAACCAACATTACTTGATCACCTCTTTCACTAATGACAATACATGTGCCTTTGTCAAAAGTGACCTTGTAACCCATGTCACAAAACTGTCTAGTGCTCAGTAGGTTGTAGTCCAATCCTTCCACAAATGCAACATTCCTGATAGTTAATCCATTTCTTACAAGTGTGTCATATCCTCTTGTGTATCCTGGTGTGTTCTTGTTGCCAAAGTTGACTCTTGGACCATCCTTTGCCACATAGTTTGTCAAACATTGCTTATTCTTTGTCATATGTCTGGAACATCCACTGTCAAAGTACCAGACACCCTACAAAACAAATTTAATGTATTTTAGGTACCCAAAAGTGTTTGGGTCCATAGTGGTCAGCGGTTAGCATGACCCTTGGCAAATTTCCATAAGTTCTTCTTTGAAAAGTATTATACTTTTGTTCATACATGTATTCTACACATCCATAAGGTCTAACATTTGGTTGTGTAGGACTCACATATGCTTTCTGGCCTTTTGGTATGTAATGCTGCTTGTAGTGATTTCTATTGTTAAAAGCACTAGAATAACCATTGGTTTGCTGTCTGTTAGGAACATCCTTGTAATATGGAGTCTGCTGAGGTCCCTGCTGAGGTCTTGTATAAGTCCTCTGCTGAGTCCTTTGCTGAGTCCTTTGCTGAGGTTTTACCCTTGCAGTAGGGACATGAATATTCCAATCTTCATCATCAGGGAACAATTTACCTTTCCCCCTGAGATAAGTATCCCTAGAATAATTGACATTGTTAGGTTTAAGATTCTTATCCTTGGAATATTTCTGATTTTTGCCCTTTTGTGGTCCAGCAGACTTGGTAGCAGGTCTACTATCAGCAGGTCTAGAAGGTCCAGCAGTCCTACCTTTGGATTTATTCTTTTTGTTAGGTACTGATGTCCTTCTTGACTTCTGATTTTGCCTCTTTGAAGCATTCTCAGTATGTTTCACTGCCTTAGCAACCTTTTTGAGAGTTGGATCTTGTGCAGGTACAAACTTAGGACCAATTCTGGTATTAGGTTCAGTAACCTTAGTGGATGCACTCTTATTAGATTGTTGAGTTCCAAATCCAAGGCCTGTTCTATCACTATAAGGCTTTTCAGATTTGAATGCAGTGGAGGAACAAGATTGTTCAGCAGATTCAGCAGCTACTGAATGTACAACAGACTTATGTTGATTCTGTCCAAACTCTTTTTCCTTTCCCTTGAGAGTTCTTAATTCAGGTTTTAACCTTTCAACTTCAGCTTGAAGAGCTTCTTTTTCTGCCTTCACAATCTTATAACCAGATTGTATTATCCTCAGTTGATTAAGGGTGGCATCCAAAGTTTCTTCATTGTCATAATTTTTAGGATTTAAACCACAAGTTGATTCACAATCACTTTCAGTAGGAGTGTTTATAGATACAGAATTGTATACCTCCTCTGTTTCATCCATGTTTTCCATTAAAGCATAATCATCCATATCAGCAACAAGTGCAGTATTATAAGATTCATTTCCTTTTTCTGATTCAACTTCATATCCTGATTCATCTTCGGCAACCATAGCTTTCTTGCCAGATCTTCTTTGCTGACTTTTGCTCTTCAGTAGGTCCGGACAATCAGGTCTGAAATGTCCAGGCTTCTTGCAGTTGAAGCAAAGATAATCAGGTTCCTTCTTCTGTTTTAGTTCAGGACAGTCAGGTTTGAAATGTCCCGGTTTCTTGCATTGAAAGCACAAGTAATCATTGTCTTTCTTGGATTCATCCTTCTTTTTTTCAATAGATTTCTTTGTGAAATTCCTTGGAGAACCCCTTCCAGTTTTCATCATTCTGATTTTCTTGCTTTGTAGGGAAATTTGCTCTTGCATCTCATTCAGTAGATAATCTTGAGCTCCTGATGTTTCTTCTTGATGTGTAGCAGCCAATGCAGTGGTATTTGGTTCTTCCTTTTCAGTCTCAGGTACAAGTTTCTTACTGAATTCATAAGCCTTGAGATCTGAAAATAATTTGAACGTGTCCTCTTCATGTAGACTTCTCATTTCTTCTATGGCAGTCACCTTCATCTCCCAAACTTCTTTTGATGGTAGGGCTTTTAAGATTTTTGAGTTGATTTCTTCTTTTGGGTAGTTTACACTCAGTAGGGTGAGTTCATCCATGATTTCATTGAATCTCGATTCCATTTGTTCAATGGTTTCATTTGGTTTCATTTTGAAATCTTGGAACTTCTTCTTTGCCACACTGATTTTGCTCTTCTTGATTGCATCAGTGCATTCACAGATTAATTGTAACTTATCCCAAAGTTCCTTTGCAGTCTTACAATATTTCACTTTCATGTATATATTGCTATCCAAGGTTCTGTATATGATATCAATAGCAATATTGTTGAGGTTTGCTCTTTTTCTATCTTCAGCATTCCATTCTCTTTTTGGTTTTGGAATTGTTTAGGGTGAATTTATAGTGTTTTTAACGATATATTTTATATCAATTTCCCCCGTATATGTATTATTTTCATAGAAATAGGGCTTTATATTGAAATATTGAGTAAATGATGTTTTTAATAGTTAAATCTCAAAACGTAACGATTTATGTGCGTAATTGATGATTTTATGTTATTTTGGAAATACGTTACGCTTTGGTATGTTTTCCTATTGTTGTAGATACTCATTGATGATGAAAGAGAGGATTTGAGAGAGCCAAATTCGTGCTTGGAAAGGATCAATCAAAGTTATGGAAGATTGAAAGATATAAGGAAAGAAATCAATCAAGATAAATGTCGGAAAATCAGGATTCCGGGTAGTGACGACCTTCCGACGCAGTTCTTGATATGATATAAACTGATTTGACTCTCGACCTCAAGATAAGAGTTGTAGGGCTTGAAGAGAGGATTCTACAGGATTTTGAATCACTCCATTCCGACTTATGAGGCCCGAGATATGAGCGTTACAAGTTTGGATGCTGTTGCTGAAAATAGTGGACGGGCGTCCGGATCTTCAAACGGGCGTCCGGCACCGTTACTGTAGCAACCGCCTCGATTTTCTATAAATACAGCAGCTCTCTTTGACCCTAATCATTATCAAATACGCCCCAGCTTCTCTTGAACCCTAAATTTCGAGCAGAGAGCAGCCCGGCCGGCCAAGCTCCATGCTTGGTCGGCCGGAGGTTAGTTAGATTAGGTAGTTAGTTCGTTTTTCTTTCTTCTTGTTCGAGTGATGATGAAGTTGAGCAGCCATGGATGAGCCTTGAAGCTCCCTCTTTCCAGCTGCAACTTTAATTCTTTTTCGATGGATGTTTTGTAAGTTTTAATTCGAATTGTTTCTTTTCTATGTTTATTTGTATCTTGCAATATAAATCGGAAGATGATTGCATGATTTGATGCTACCGTATGACGGAAGTCGGTGTAGTTTAGATCACCATAGGAAAGAGTAGATCTTTAATCTATACATAACGGAAGTTCGTAGGTTAAATATCTAGATTTACGAGAGGATCACAATTTGATTAATTCGATGCAAGATTATCTTAGATTGGAATTGAGGGATATCACCGTTACCGGAAAGATAGGATTTTTCATGTGTTTAATTCATTATGTTGTTCTTGTTCTCTTTCATGTTTTTATGCCGCATGTTAATTGAATTTAGATAACGGAAGTTGATAGATTCGTTAGATTGCCGTGAGAGAGATTGACAATAATTATTCCAACAAACGGAAGTTGAGGGATAATGTTGTTAGGTTAGGATTCAATCCATATCTTTGATTTGTATCGATATTAGTTAAGACCGGAAGGTAAACTAATTAGTGGCGTGATAAATCGGAAGAGGAAACGCTTCATTAGAAAAGATAATAACCCAAGATAACTAATGAATGAATGTTTGTCTATCTTGTTGATTTCGGTGGGGTGATGGTTGTTGGGAATAGGCTGGTCATGGTTTGCTCATGTTTGTTCAGTTGTTAGTTAGTTTTACTGTTTTCGTAGATGTAGTTTTATTTATGTTTTTATCGCTTTTATCCTTCCTGGCTTTGGATTAACAATCCTCTGTCCAGTTATTTTCCGTTTTAGTTTAGGTTTAGGTTTTAGTTAATAAAGAAGGATTAACTAGATTAGATTCAATATCCCTTTTCCCTGAGGATCGATACCCGTACTTATCCAACTTTACTAGCAACTACCCGGTATTCGGCCGGTTAGGAGGTAGTTTTGCATGGTAGTATAGGTTTATAAATTTTCTTTTGTTTTAATGATGCAAAATCTCCCCAACAAAAGTGGCGCCGTTGCCGGGGAATCGGTGTTTTGTTGAATCTAATTGAATTAATTTTTCGATTTTGTTACGATTTATTTTTGTATTCTTTCAATAAAAGTAGCGTCGAATAGATTGAGAGTTTTTATTTTGCCGTGTTTCGATGACCGTAGGGTTAAGAATGTGCAAAAGTTTTTTACTCAATCTGTTTTACGTGAAGTTTGTGTTTAGTTGTTACCTAGTCTAACCCCTGTGCTAGAATTTTATGTGGCTGCCTGCGTTTTTGATGTATGATGATCTTCTAAGTTAATTAGGGTTTATAGTTAGGGTTTTCTGTTATTTTCCTGCTGTTCTATGCATATTCGTTGTATGGACGAGCGTCTGGTTTTTTGGACGCCCGTTAACGTGTAGGTACACGAGCGTTTGGAGTTATGGGACGTTCGTCCGTTCCAGAATTTTCAATCCTGCTCTGATTTGAAGAATCAGACGGGCGTCTGTAATTCTAAACGCCCGTCCGGTCGGTTTTCAAGGCAGACGAGCGTCTGCAAAGTGGAACGCCCGTCCAGTGCTGAGATTTCCTTTGAACGTTCGTCCGGGGTTCAGTCCAGGTTCTAAATTTCTTGATTTTATTTTCAATGCTTTTATTTGATGTGGATTTTTCATTCGAGCTTCTGTGGCTAATTGATTTTTACATAGATGCCCTGAACTTATATGTTTTTACCTTTCCATCTATGAATCCATGTTAGATAATTGATCAATTCCTTATATATGATTCATCTAGGCATGTTATAGTGACTGTCGGTTCTCGTAAGCTATAACTGTTCTTATGGTTAATTAGTAGCTAATGTCGGTTCCCGTATGCTACATACCGCTCCGATGAATCTTTTAAGCTTTTAAGACTTACGTGCTTCCTTTGTTTTTATAGTTCATATGGGTAGCTACTGTCGGTTTTCCGTATGCTACGTCCTTTCTCCATATGAGTTATACTTGTTTAGATAGATGACTGTTGGTTTCCATAAGTCTATCACTTTCGATAAGTCTTAAGGCGCGTCGGCACTAGTGACAACACTGTCGTTTATCGTAACCTGTCATTATGTGGTAGACGTTTATATATATGTCGTGTTGCATATAGTGGGCTAGTTTTCTTTCTTTTATTTTATTTTCTTTTTGCATATCATTTAAATGCATTTCATATTGTTGCATTGTTTTTCTATTTTTCCTTTTATTTTTCTTAAGTGTGGTCACTGTCGGTTTTCGTAATACCACCTAGTTTATTTTTCTTTTTGAGTGTAGTTAACTGTCGGTTTCCGTAATACTACCTCGTTTTTATTTTATTTTTAGGATTTTTCACGTAGATTGCATTGTAATGCATTTTCATATAGTTGCACCTAGCCCTACTATTTTGTAATATTCTATGTATATGTCCATCTTTATATGAGCTTAATCTAAAAATTCTCTAGACTTCCTTTCCTGTGCTTTATATGTTATCTTCCCCCTATCCCCGAGGTATTTCATGTTTGTCAAGTGTGCAGGGTATTTGCATTAGCGATTGTGAGCTTTAGACGATTTCAGTTTTCCGGTGGATGGTCCACAGTCTACTGGATTCGTTGAGCATTTCTGGGTGAGGTCGACCCACTTCCAGAATAGCTCCCTTTCGGCATACAATCAGCTAAGTTTTCTTTTTCTTTTTCATTCTGCACAACTTGAGGACAAGTTGCAATTTAAGTGTGGGGGAGGGATGGTTTATGTATCTACTTTCATTTGCTCATATTAGTTATAATTTTCTATGAAAAGTGCAAAATTTTCAAAATTTTGTTTCGTCCCGAGTAACATTTCAATTGCATGCTAGTTTTATAATCTGGCACCCTTTAGTTGTTATTAGTAGTCATATCATGTTCTGAGAATAGGTTTAGTAAGTCGATACTCACTTGAACTTCATTTCACGAACCTATTAGATGAAGAGCCAAATATAGAATAGTTTCCGGTTAGTTAAAGGAAAGTTAATTCTTGATACAGATAACACTTATTTAGCATTAATGAAAGTTAAGAACTAGTGCTATACTCACAGTTAGAATCTCAGTACCTTAGTGTTCTTGATAACTTTAAGAGTCTTGAATGTGTTAGAAATATATTTGACCGAGAGTTTCCAAAGAGTTTGAAAAATATAAAAATATATATATCTATAAATAATAAATGAATAGAATTTCTTTGCGGGAATTTTGTTTGTAACTATCACCTCGAGTCCATTTGGATACTGCCCCAATTGGGGAGTGTGGTTTACTTTGGACAGTAAGGGATTGAGTGATCTCAGGGTGACTGCCTCTAATGTAGGGGAGTGTGTTATACTTTTGAGACGCGACGATAGGAAATATAAAATATACGTTTTTTGTGGAATTCTAAGTCAAGTTGATCTAAACCCAGTAGAGACCCGAAAGGTATTTTCTTGGTACTAAGTAAAGGAATTTAGTTGTGAGTTAGTTACTATGTTCTTGGTAATTAGTTTTTGTTAGGTAAGTGCTATAGATAGAATGAAGTTTTCGTTTAGTTGACCGGATAACTGTTAGTGCTTGATGTATTATATCAAGAGAGGATCGGTGGAAGTTTAGTAGGTTCTGCACACACATCACCGAGTGAGGTCGATTTGCTGAATACTAGCTTGTCATGATTTTGACTATATCTCGTGTCAGGTTATGTGGATTCTTGATGGTTTGTTGTTGTTTTGTTTTGCTCGGGACGAGCAAAAGTTTAAGTGTGGGGGTGTTGTTTAGGGTGAATTTATAGTGTTTTTAACGATATATTTTATATCAATTTCCCCCGTATATGTATTATTTTCATAGAAATAGGGCTTTATATTGAAATATTGAGTAAATGATGTTTTTAATAGTTAAATCTCAAAACGTGACGATTTATGTGCGTAATTGATGATTTTATGTTATTTTGGAAATACGTTACGCTTTGGTATGTTTTCCTATTGTTGTAGATACTCATTGATGATGAAAGAGAGGATTTGAGAGAGCCAAATTCGTGCTTGGAAAGGATCAATCAAAGTTATGGAAGATTGAAAGATATAAGGAAAGAAATCAATCAAGATAAATGTCGGAAAATCAGGATTCCGGGTAGTGACGACCTTCCGACGCAGTTCTTGATATGATATAAACTGATTTGACTCTCGACCTCAAGATAAGAGTTGTAGGGCTTGAAGAGAGGATTCTACAGGATTTTGAATCACCCCATTCCGGCTTATGAGGCCCGAGATACGAGCGTTACAAGTTTGGATGCTGTTGCTGAAAATAGTGGACGGGCGTCCGGATCTTCAAACGGGCGTCCGGCACCGTTACTGTAGCAACCGCCTCGATTTTCTATAAATACAGCAGCTCTCTTCGACCCTAATCATTATCAAATACGCCCCAGCTTCTCTTGAACCCTAAATTTCGAGCAGAGAGCAGCCCGGCCGCCAAGCTCCATGCTTGGTCGGCCGGAGGTTAGTTAGATTAGGTAGTTAGTTCGTTTTTCTTTCTTCTTGTTCGAGTGATGATGAAGTTGAGCAGCCATGGATGAGCCTTGAAGCTCCCTCTTTCCAGCTGCAACTTTAATTCTTTTTCGATGGATGTTTTGTAAGTTTTAATTCGAATTGTTTCTTTTCTATGTTTATTTGTATCTTGCAATATAAATCGGAAGATGATTGCATGATTTGATGCTACCGTATGACGGAAGTCGGTGTAGTTTAGATCACCATAGGAAAGAGTAGATCTTTAATCTATACTTAACGGAAGTTCGTAGGTTAAATATCTAGATTTACGAGAGGATCACAATTTGATTAATTCGATGCAAGATTATCTTAGATTGGAATTGAGGGATATCACCGTTACCGGAAAGATAGGATTTTTCATGTGTTTAATTCATTATGTTGTTCTTGTTCTCTTTCATGTTTTTATGCCGCATGTTAATTGAATTTAGATAACGGAAGTTGATAGATTCGTTAGATTGCCGTGAGAGAGATTGACAATAATTATTCCAACAAACGGAAGTTGAGGGATAATGTTGTTAGGTTAGGATTCAATCCATATCTTTGATTTGTATCGATATTAGTTAAGACCGGAAGGTAAACTAATTAATGGCGTGATAAATCGGAAGAGGAAACGCTTCATTAGAAAAGATAATAACCCAAGATAACTAATGAATGAATGTTTGTCTATCTTGTTGATTTCGGTGGGGTGATGGTTGTTGGGAATAGGCTGATCATGGTTTGTTCATGTTTGTTCAGTTGTTAGTTAGTTTTATTGTTTTCGTAGATGTAGTTTTATTTATGTTTTTTATCGCTTTTATCCTTCCTGGCTTTGGATTAACAATCCTCTGTCCAGTTATTTTCCGTTTTAGTTTAGGTTTAGGTTTTAGTTAATAAAGAAGGATTAACTAGATTAGATTCAATATCCCTTTTCCCTGAGGATCGATACCCGTACTTATCCAACTTTACTAGCAACTACCCGGTATTCGGCCGGTTAGGAGGTAGTTTTGCATGGTAGTATAGGTTTATAAATTTTCTTTTGTTTTAATGATGCAAAATCTCCCCAACAGGAATATACTGAGTTTCAGTTCCCACTGTTACTGACTTGGTGATCTCCAGTGGTCCATCAGTCAGCACATCCATCATCTCATCATGTGTTGCAGCTTGAAAAGCCTGCATACGACGTTTATACTCATCAAAACGATCTAAATAACACATCAACATTGTTCTAGCATACTGGTTGTTAACCATTATGCAAAGCTTTGAAAATTAGAAACTTGAATAAATTTTCAAAGTATTTTCACAAGCACAACAGGTAGGATTACTTCAGAACAGAAGCACTGCTCCGATACCAATTGTTGGTCCCTTGAAAAGGCTATGGTTAAGTTTAGAGGGGGGGATGGGGTGAATAAACTTAACACTTAGAACTTTTGGAGTTAACAAACTCAGCAAGTTCAGCAGTCTGCTGACCTATCAGTAGTCTGCTGACAGTTGATTTTACTGAATTTATTGCAGTGGAATATATTCAAGTTAAGCCTTATTACTTCTTGTTAAAATATGATACCAAGTATTAGATACTCAGTAGTGTAAGTGTGTGATTTAGTTGCTAGTTTCAGTAGATTGATGTGCTTAATATACTAAATGCAGAAAGTAAATACAGAAAGTAAGCAGGCAATTTTTATAGTGGTTCCAGGTGGTGTAATCCTGTCAGTCCACTCTTCTCCTATGATGTTGGAGGTAATTCACTAGAGATCTTTGAGGTTGCAGTTACAAAAATCCCTAAGTTGTCTGTCCTTCACCAATAACTATGGCTTCACAAACTGAACACTTGGAACATGTAGGATTGCTGCTCCGAAGTCTTCCACTGGTCCTGGAAGGGTAGAATTGCCTCTTCACCAGCTCCACCACAAACAACAGTTCTTGACACCTAAATGCTTCTCTGTCTTCAGCTGGTTTCTTGTGTAAGAGAGTTTGAATCAAGTAAGTGATTCAGCTTTTAGCAGCTTGATCAGGGTGAAATGATCAGCAGCTTGATGTCTTCAAGTGTGTAAACTTGATGTAACTTGAAAGCAGGTTACACTTGAAGAATATTCTGGATCAGTAGCTTTAAGCTCAGTAATGTCAGCAGGTTCATAAACTAGTCTTCTGACTCAGGTACCTTACTGACCTAGACAGGTCTACTGATGAAAGTCAGCTGACCTTATACAGTGCTTGTTTGATCAAACCTATATAAAGATCAAACTCTAATAAGCCTATACATTTGATCTAGACATCTTTTTGCCTTTGCTCTATAACAGCTAGTCTGGCACACATCACTAAAACTTAAAATGTGTACAACAATTTCCCCCTTTTTGGTGATGATGCCAATACCCTCCTTACAGCAAAGCAAAAAGGATAAAAACAAAAACAGAACAAATTCAGTCATTTCTCATTATAATCATATGTGTTCAACAGTATTATTACAAACTAGATCAACAACAGATAAAGAATTATGTAAGTCTGTTGATTTAGGTCCTCCTTTCTCTTTCTTGTCTCTCTTTTTCTTGTTTCTCTTGATATTCTCTTATATTTCTGACCATGTCTCTCATCCATTGATTTTCAATAAGGGAAAAATCAATATGGGGATTTACTTCCCTTAACCATTTCCATACCTCAGGTAGAGTTAGATTGATTTGATGTACTCTGAATCCTAGACGCATGTACAAATGTTTGAACTCTTCCAGTGACTCTTTTGCTGATGTAGTTGATAGACTTCTTCCACCTCTTACACCTCTACCACCTCTGTTTGCCGCTCTTAAAGCTTCAACTCTAGCTTCCTAGAACTTAAGTCCCAAAATGGAATTTAGCCTTTCATGGAAACCCTTGTCATGGGAAAGTCTCCTCTTATTGTAGTATAGCTTCTTATATTCTTTGAAGAGGTCATCAGTCAGCTGAAGTCTGCCAGGTGCAGGTTCTCTGAATGCATTTGTATCAGCCTCCCATCTCTTTTGAGTAAAAATCCTTGCAGCCTCATTTGCTACTGCTGTTTGGCTGTCTTCCCCCTTATTGACATCATCATCAAAACGGGACAGTAGACCATGAACACTCTCCCGTGTGATCACTAAGTTATTTAATTGACCTTCTATACCACCTTCATCTGATTTTGGTGGGAATGTCTTCAATTGTTCCTTATGATTTAATATAAAACATTTGCTTCCAAATGGATGGAAATAGGATATGTTAGGTTTCCTTCCATTCTAAATCTCATAAGGTGTCTTCAGCAGCTTCTTGTTTACTGAGGTCCTGTTTTGTGTATAGCTTGCTGTGTAATTGCTTCAGCCCAATATCTTTCAGGCAATAATGCTTCAAATATCATAGTCCTTCATGCTTCTTTCAAAGTCCTGCTTCTTCTCTCAGCAACCCCATTTTTGCTGAGGTGTACCAGCAGCAGATAGTTGATGCAGCACACCATTCTGCTCACAATATTCTTTTATGACTTTATTGAGAAATTCAGTACCCTTGTCTATGGAAAAAGGCCGGTAAATGGGTAGACGAGCTCCCATCTATACTATGGGCTCTGCGCACAACTGTCAAAACTTCAACTGGCCAAACTCCTTTCACTCTCACCTATGGGTCAGAAGCAATGGCACCGATCGAGATGGCACTGTGCAGCCTCAATGTTTCGCACTATAATTCACTCCCCAATCAGCTAAATAGGCAGCTTGAGTGATCTAGTAGAACAAAAAAGACTAGGAGCCTACAACAGGCTGCTGAACTATAAGCAGCTCTCCAAATTGCAGCACGACAAACGAATATGGGATCATTCATTTTCTATGGGTGATTTCGTCCTCCTCAAAGGAGAAGCCGCATGGCATCGTGCTGAAAGAGGAAAATTCTCTATGAATTGGGAAGGTCCTTTTCAAATGTCAAGGGAGGTAAAAAGAGGGACTTATATTCTAAGGAACAAAGATGGGATCGACCTCAATCGTTCTTGGCAGGATGACAACTTAAAACGGTATTGCATGTAAAATTTGGCACGCGTTATGGAATTTAGTCTCTCGTGTTTTAACATGAGTGATTTTGCTTTCTTTATTTTCAGGACAGAGCATTCATTCTCTCGTGTTTTGACGTGAATGAATACACTTCTTGTAAACACTTAGCCTGCCCTAAGTGGCGAGGTGAGCTCAATGAAGTCCGATTTTACATTTTACCTCTTTATGTCTACTTTATTTCTGCTTGTGCTTTGATAAGTCTTAACATGAAACGAACGAGGCGTTTATTTTCGACAAGCTCGCATCTCACCGCCGATCGACCTTGTCCAAAACATGGGGCCACATGATATATACTTGTTCGATACCTGAAACAAATCTGATTCAAAAGATGGGGAAATTTCAAACAAAAAACAAACAAGCATCGGAATAGCCAAAGCAAGCCCGCAAATAGAGAGCTCAAGGTTCAAGTAGAAAAAGGCCACAAACTCGGCCAAATCAAAGTTAAACAAAAGCAGAATCAAAATCAAGCCCAAAACAGGGCCAAACCAACAAAAGTATAATGTCAATAGTGGCTGAATAAGTTAAGTAATTACAGACCAAAAGTTTCAAAATGAGCTCAAATGATTAAGTAAATCAATTTTGGGGAGGCGGAGTCGGATTGGTCACATCGGCGTCTAGATCTCAGGAACCCATCAGCACAGCCACATCAGTCTCATGAGTAACCCTCTAAGTGTCGGCATTGAGAAAGGGGATAGCGACTCTTCTTCAGGAATCCCCTTATGCTCCGGGGTGGCCTCATCATCAGCCTTTCCACCCTCGATCCCGTCAATTAAAGCTCACAGGTTGGCTGGGTTGACTTAGAAGGATCCCAAGGGTCACCTCCCTCACTGAAATAACCCTCAATCTTGGACTCGGTATAAGGGATGAAACTGTGAAACCCCATCAGACTCGGTACGAACAGCCGCTCAGAAGCCCAATCCTAAACTCGCTGCAAAGTAGGGGCCTGGTTGCCAAAATCTCGCCCCATGCACCGGGTAATATGGAAAATTCCTTTGTCGAAACCCTCCAGTTTGATAGCTTCTTGTGAGCTCTTGTTCTCCTCAGACGCCTTGAACTCATCAACAACTTTTTCGTGAGCTTCCTACATTCGGGATTCAAACTCAGCTTCGGCTTTCTTGAACCGCTCCGTAAGCTCCTCAGACATTTGCCGTTCCGCGGCCAGCTTCTTTTCAGATATTGCCCAAGACTCAAGGACAGAATCCTGCTCCCTCTGAGCCATTCTGAGATCATGAGCTTGCACCTCGGCAGTTGCGGTTATTCTACTCAGTTCATTCTCCAGTCTGACCGTATCGTGATTCGCCTCGACCAACTCAGCATTTATCTTGCTCTCTGAGTCAACGGATCGAGCCTTCTTCTCCTCCTCCTACGCCTTCTGCAGCTCATCGGCTTTACCCGCTTTCTCTTTATAACGCTCACAACACAAGTGATGGTAATTTCGACCCAACCCGGTGGATATCCACCTGACCATACCCATTAGGGTAGGGTAAGGTATGGATATATGTTGTCTACCCGTCATAATACCCACCCGATCCACGATATATATATAAATATAAAAAAGAAACAAAATAACAAAAAAAAATTTAATTTAAAGAACATTGTTATTCTTCTTCTATATCAATTGTCGAGGTCAATCACCCAGTGTTTTCTCTCCGAATCGTTTCTACCTTCCTTTCAAAATCAAGGTTGAAAGGTGCAATTTTTTTAATATTTTGATGTTTTGTTTTTAGTAATGTATTCTTTAATCTAATCTATTCTGCCCTAATATCAGTTGTGGTGTATACTGGTATTTTTTCGCAACTCATGTAGCCAAAATGAAGACAAATAGGTGAGATTTTTTTTTAAACTTTTGCTTATTATTTGTTTCAGTGTATGTTTAATCTAATATATTTTAAGAAAATTCGATCTTGGATAATTCACTTTTGTTTGTTTCTTTTTTCCTTAAGAAATTGACAAATTTATTTATGTTTATTTAGTAAAGATAAACATATTTTGTCCATTTAGATTAATAAATATTCTTTTTTGTCTATTTTTTTGCTGTTTTGGTGCACATACTTTTTTGATGTATTAGACCTGTTAAAGGCTTTGTGATTGACAAAGTGCTCGTTTAAAAAAACATATTTTGTCCCCTCTGTGATATTTTGGGAGTCTCTTGATATTTTGTCATGAATCATGAATTTCCTTTATTCAATAGTGTTTGTCCCTTGAGAAGTATTTGGTTAAGTTTAGAGGGGGGTGTGAATAAACTTTAACACTTAAAAATTTTTCGGAGTTAAGACAGACTCAGCAGGATCAACAATCTGCTGACTTGAACAGTCTGCTGACTATTAAGTTTAGTGAATATGTTGCAGCTGAATACACTTAAATTAAGCCTTTATACTTGTTGTTGAAAGATGATACTAAGTATTGAATACTTAGTAGTGAATGGTGTGTGAATTCAGTAGCTAGTTCAGCAGGTTGATATGGATAACATGCAATAATATAAAAGTGCAGAAAGTAAATGCAGTAAAGTAAAGTAAGGAAAAATTTATACTGGTTCCAGGTGGTGTAATCCTATTAGTCTACTCTTCTCCTGTGATGTTGGAGGAAATTCACTAGAGTCTTTTGAGTTTGCTATTACAAAAGTCCCTAAGATGTTTTTCTTTGACCAATAACTATGGCTTCACAGACTGAATACTAAGAACATGTAGGATTGCTGCTCCTAAGTATTCCCCTGGTGCTTGAAGGGTAGGATTGCCTTTTCACCACTCCACCACAAAAACAACAGTTCTTGACACTCAACAGTGATTCTCTGTCTTCAAGTTTCTTCTTGAAAAGAAGGGCTTGAATCAAAAAATGATTCTGCTTCAGCAAGCATTTGATCAGGATGATAAGATCAACAACTTAAGATCTCCAAGTGTAGATATTAGATGATACTTGAATGCAATAACAATTGAAGAAAATTATGGATCAGTATGAATGCTCAATTCAGCAGGGTGTAATGCTCTTGATTTCTAGTAAGTTCGGTGTTTAATTTGTTTCCAGGGGTCCTCTATTTATAGGTGAAAATCCTATGCTTGAATTTGAATTTCAAATCTAACCGTTATATGATTTTCTGATTTTTCCCTGAATTTCCATCTACTGTACTCCTCTGTCAGTATGTCAGTGTCCTTCCGATAGACAGATTGTCAAACAATGGTTTATTTCCATCTTAATTTGGCTCTGAAATCCTCAAAACATTCCTTCAATCTCCACCATTGATTAACTGACTAATCCAATGCTTGATATTCATCCTTATCCATTTAATCTTCCAAAAATAATTCTTGAAACGGGTTAAACTGATATGTATATACTCAGCAAATGTGTGGTTCATGAGTCTGCTGATGTATATATATGGTCAGTTGACTTATGGTCTTCTGTGTTCTTGGTGAACACTCAGTTGACTTCTTCTCATCTAACTTCTGATTATGAAGTTAGAGTACATCATTTTAAGTATAACTAAGTCCCAATCATCACATTTCCTTATATGGAACTTATACCTTCAATACAAGGTATATGCAATCAGTTTAGGCCATCATAGACTTACCTAAATTCTGATCTCATATCCTTGGCTTTTAAAACATCATTACTAAGTTTGAACCCTTAGCCTTCATTAATGAATTTGAACCCTCAGCCTTCAAACTTTAGCAGGTCCTAGACACTCTACTGAACACCTAACCTAGATAGGTCTGCTGAACAAGTCAGCTGACCTCTTTAGGGCACTCCCAGCAGAGTCCCCAAACTTTATCCCTAAAATAATATAAAATAATACATATCCCTTTTTTACAACATCTCAATTCAAAAACCTCCACAACAGCATCTCTATCCTTATCCCTATAACATTTCAAATAATATTAAATAATACATATTCTACCTCACAACCCTATTTATACACATTAAATATTTATTATTTCACTCTAGCAGCATCCCTATCACTATCCCTATAATTTTTAATAATTAAATATGTTTAGGGCATGAATAGTGCATCCCCACAAATAGGGATGCACTGTTCATATCCCTAAAAATATATAGGGATAGGGCATCTGCTGTGGAAGCTATTTTGGGGTAAACTCTATTTTCTATCTTCATTTTAGGGATAGGGCACCATATAGGGCTTCTGTCGGGAGTGCCCTTTCAATGCTATTTTGATCAAACATATACAAAGATCAAACTCTAGTAAACCTATACATTCATTCTAGACATATTTTTGTTGAAATAGTGTCCTAAACCAAATCGGGTTGGACCGGATCCGACCGGGTCGGGTAATTTACAGTCTATTTTGTTCATGTAATAACTTTATTATGATTAATAAAAGGACTTTTGTTATTATATATTTTGTTTATCTTTATGAACCAATTATGTTATTGAATATATAGAAATGTCCTTAGTATTAAACTGTGCTATAGAAAACATGATGGTGATTATGGGTAATGAGATCTCTATTCACTTTAATAAGTTTGATACTTAAAAGTCTCTAGTCGTATGTCCCGTCAAACAGAACATTGATAGTATGATTAGACTAGCACGTATTGGATGTATTCTATCTTATTGAAGATAGGGATGGATCTTGTCTATCTAAGTGTAGAGACACTTGGACTGTACGTGGACGTGTATTAGAGAATACGTACATTAGACTGGCCCACTTACATTAAGTGTCGCAGTATGTGGCAGTTGTGTAATTATCCTGAGACCGGAGTCTTCATGGCATCACGGTGTAGATTGTCATGCTTTGACACTATTGACGTTTTTCTTAGCCATGGGGCGATATGCGGTAGTGCTCGGGCATGATATTGAAGAATGCATAGGCTACATTTAGTTCGTCCGGAAATCGCGTAACCTATGATTAGGAGTAAATATCTGAAATGACCTTCTTATAAAGAATGTCTAGCTTTCGTGAATCTTTGCAAAGTGGGAGTAAATGAGTTATTTCGAGAGAGCATGATATCCAGATTATAATATTCGATCGTTGATGTACTGACACCCGAGATACGATATTATGGATATTATTGCAGCGATAGGATATTTCACATGAAATGTAGTGGTCATTGCCTTTGTCCTGTTGCTGTTTGTTCCAACCTTTGTTCAGTTGTTGTCTGTTCCTCAGCAGACTGAACCTCCATTTCTTCAACCATGATTTGAGGAAATACAGCCATATTTTCCTCTAGCACATCACTAGCAATAGCAATTTCTCTAAGAGTTTTAGAGGCTTGTGCCAAAACTTCATCAGTATCAATACTGTCTTGATATCGAGCTGATTCTTCTGACAAAATTTCATGCAGTTCAATCATCAAGTCATCAGTTGTGGCCTTCAGCATAGCATCTTCAAGAAGTGTTGCTGCTGCCATTTGCTCTCATAGATCTTCTGTAAATGCAGCAAATAGTTCCTGATCCAAATCATCAGTCTGCTGACTCTCAGCAGACTTGCCACCATCAGCAAATTGATCTGCTGTCTTGTCAGTAGACTCATGTCCATCTCCTTCAATTGATCTCTCCTTGGCAACTCCACTTGACTCTCCTGGGTGTATAGGATGATCATCATCTGAATCATATGAGGATGATGAATCATCACTATCATGTGTATATTTAGGATCTTTGAACATGATGTTTTTCTTTTGCTTGCCATATTCAATGATTTCCATAAGACTTACCTTTAATTCAGATGTATCTATCAGTCCCAAAAGATTTTCCACTCCAAGATTTTCAAATGCCCATTCTTCAAAACCAGTCATTGGTTCTGCTGCAGGTTTCTGTCTCTTATAGAAACCAAACTGAATCAGGAGTCTCCTATTTGTAGGTGTGAATCCTTTGAATTGTGTTTGTATTTCAAATGTAGCCGTTTCAGACTTGTCTCCATTTTGACTTGCTTTTTATCACTGTTCATAGTACTGACACTGTCAGTCAGCTTTTTGTCAGTTTCCAGACTGTCCCCCTATTGGCTTATATCCATTGGATAATCCTCTGAATCTTTCCAACGTTCCTTTTATCTTAACTATTGATTTGTTGATAAAATCAAGACTTGTAATACATCCTGATCCATTTAATCTTTCAATGTAACTTTTGATTAAATCGAGATTTACATTCAGTAGATATTAGAAGTATATTAGACTGCTGATGTAGATATCTGTCAGCTGGTTTAAGTCTATTGTGTTTTAATAATACTTCAGCTGATTGCTTCATATCTAACTTTTTATTGTGAAGTTAGAGTACACCATTTTGATTATAACTAAGTTCCAATCACCACATAATTTATGGAACTTAGACCTTGTTCACAAGGTACATGTAATCAGTTTAGGTCATCACAGACTTCCCTAAATTATGATTCCATGTCCTTGACTTTAAATACTAAGTTTGATACCTTAGCCTTCAATAACTGAATTTGATCCCTCATCCTTCAACCATTAGCAGGTTTCAAGTTAGTTTACAGACCTAGATACCCTACTGACCTAGACAGGTCTGTTGATAAAGTCAGCTGACCTTTTTACAGTGCTTGTTTGATAAAACCTATACAAATATCCAACTCTAATAAACCTATACATTTTATCTACACATTTTTTTTGCCTTTGCTCTATAACAGTTAGTCTGACACTCATCATTAAAACTGAAAATCTGTCTAACACTTATTTTACTAGTAAAATGTTTTCTTTCTCATTAATCTACTAAGAGCTTCTCCCAATCAGTTTGGGATCATCTAGAGCGCCACATCTCTCTTTATAAGAGAGGGACTGGCTAGCTCTTTTGTGCATCACAATTACAAGAGTTCTAAATTACAAAATAAACTGAGAGCTTCTTAGAGAGAGATTTAGAGAGAGAGGGAAAAGTCCGGTCTAGCAACCAGATTTTTCTAGTAGCTATCCAACGAGGATTCCAGCGAGGTGCTCGTGTGGATATCGATGGAGGCTAGACACGTGGACGGATCGTGCACACTATTACTCTCCATTGACGGTCAAAGTGTCGATCTTATAGATCAACTTAGGTAATCACCGTCAACTACTTAACGTGTTTATTGTTTTAAACGGAGTTGATCTTGGGATCGGAAATCAATTTTATAAATTCCGATGCGTAGACTAGTTGATTTCTTAACAATGGTATCAGAGCGAACTTCGAACTTAAGCAATAAGCACTAATTAAATTGCATAGTAATTAATCTATAGATGGAAGATCCAGATTCGCGAAACGAGAAACTAAAAAAGGAGCTGACGTAGGGTTTTGGGGGTTGGGCCGAAGCAGCGGCCCCCCACCGTGTTGCCGGCGGCGGCCCTAGGGTTGATGCTTCGGTTGGCCATATGTGGTGGACCCCGATCTTCTTTTTATCGTTTTGTGATATTTTATTGTGCATATATATCTCTTTGTTTAGTTGGTGTCATGTGGCTTCCTAATTGTTCAAATAGTTTGGGTCATTGGGATGCCACATGGCATTAAATAATAGGGGCCAGAGGCTAGAAGGACAAAATAAGATACAAAATGGGAAAAAAGGACAAGAAAAAAAATCATGGTTGAGAAGGACAAAAACACGTCTGTTACTACATGTGTTACTACATGTGGTTGTAGCAACATGTAGTAACATGCGCGTTTTTGTCCTTCGCAACCACTATCTTTTTTTCTTGTCATTTTTCCTCATTTTAGATAAAAAAAACAGTCATTTACAACCTTTTACCTTAAATAATATTGGTTTTTCCAAATTTTGTTTGGAATAGACCTATGCCCTTTTCAAATTATTTGATTTTAGAATAGACTAGGCCTAGGCCCTTTTCAAAATTTTGATTTTGGAAAAAGGGCCAAGGTTGATGCATTTTGGTTTTAGAAACCAAAGACATCCATTTTGATTAGGAATCAAAAGGAAATAAACTAAAGAGACCTAATTTTAATTTTGATTTAAATTTGAATAGTTCTAATTAGTTAAATTTAAAATTGAAATCCTTTAAAATTAATAGTTAACCTTTTTCGATTGAAATCATTTAATTAATTAAATGTCGATTGATTATTTGATTTGATAAAATAAGACGCAAGTAGTTAAATTTTAATTTGTCTTTTTAATAAGATATTATTGTATGGATTAGTTATGTGTAGACATAATATGATTATATGGACCCCGATCATGGACTCGACCAATAGGATAGATGTGTATGATTTATTTTATGTTGGTTTTCAAAATTGTCCTAGGCCGTTATGAAGAACGTGACCTAGTTTACTTTCTGCATTTATCCCATTCCCGTTAGCTCCCCCCGTGTGCGGCGGGTGTATAAATTTATTATGTAGTTTTTATGTAACAAGAATGGAGCAGAAGATGGAGACAAAATAAAGATGAATAAAGATCTCATTGGAGATGGCGCATTAAAGATCCTATTGGCGGTTGCAGATACCATTAGATTTTGACCCGCGGTTTCGTCTGTTTGTATTCGAAACCGCACCTAGGAAAATTCCATGATCATACCGGTTATTTTTTCTGTGCGGAATGGTGTATGTTTTACTTTATGTTGATAACGTAGAAATATGCACGTTTAGATGAGACCGTAATTTATATAAAAATTAATTAAGTGAATTAATTTAAAATTATTCCACGACAAAAATCGAGTTAAATTTGTCTCCCGATATTATAATGACGGTGATGAGCCCTTGTTCGGATCCAACTAATCGGCCCACGTCGGGAGTTGACCTACCTTGGGTATATCGTTATTATCGAGATATCATATCTCATGAATATTTGGGTTACGACTCGACTAAAAATCTTGCGGTGATTGACCCACGTCAGTACCACTTGATTTTAGAGACAAGGGGTTGGCTAGCACATGGAGATGTGAATTTTCAAGGAGTTGACTAGTCAACCAATGGAAGTCGCAAGAGTTGCGACCAGTAAGTGTACCCACCTTTCGAAATTGACCCGGTCGATCGGCCCACGTTGGGGATCGAGTCAACTAGATTAGATTCCATCCACTAAAGAATTAATTAAATTCTTGGAAGCCAAATGAGAATAGTTGGCTAGTGGGAGCGAAACCTAATTAAAATTTTAAAGTGCAATTTTATGGTTTTGTATGCATGAACTTTTCCTTATATTATCTTTACTTTATTGTTGTAGAAATGTCAAACAAATTGAATATTCGTTTTATCATTGAAAACAAACTTGATGAATCAAACTTTCTCCACTGAGAAAGAAACCTCAAAATCGTTTTGAGACATGAAGGCATCGGCTATGTTTTGGAAAAACCCTTAACTAAGGTCCCCGAAGATGCTACGAATGTGGAATCGGTTAAGAAGCATGCAAAACATTGTTCTGACAGTGTGGAGGCTACTTGCATCATGCTTGCTTCTATGACATCGGAACTTCAGAAACAGCACGAGTCCATGGATGCTCATACCATTATGGTTCACCTGAAAGAGCTCTATGCTTCCCAGTCTCGCACTGAGAGGTACGAGGTCTCGAAGGCACTGTTTGGTTGCAAGATGGCTCCGGGTACTCCAGTTGGGTCACATGTACTGAAGATGATCAGTTATATAGGGAGGCTTGAGAAGCTAGGCAATAAGTTGGGGCGTGAGTTAAGTGTTGACTTGATTCTGCAATCCCTACCGGATTCTTACTCACAGTTTGTGATGAACTATCATATGAACAAGATTGATTCCTCCCTTGCGGAGTTATTGAACATACTCAAGACTACTGAAGGCACTATTGGCAAGGGTAAGCAAGTGTTTCTCGTGACTTCTTCCAAGGGCAAGAAAAAGGCCCAAAAGAAGACCAAGAAGGCGAAGGAGACTACCTAGCCGAAGCCTAAGATAGCCAAAGACAAATCCAAGGATGCTTGCTTCCATTGTGGCCAGACTGGTCATTGGAGGAGAAACTGCAAGGCCTTCTTGAGCACCAAGAAGAACAAGCATAATGATGCTTCGTCTTTAGGTATGTTTATGATTGAGATCAATATTACTTCTTCTAAGTCTAACCACTGGGTATTAGATACTGGATGTGGTTCTCATATTTGTATGGATATGCAGGGACTAAGAAGGACTAGAGATCTGAGGAAAGGGGAAGTGGACCCGCGCGTTGGGAATGGACAAATGTTGCTGCCCGGGCTATAGGAGTTTATCTTCTTTCGTTGCCCAGTGGGCTAAGTGGGCTAGTACTAGAATTAAATAACTGTTATTTTGGTCCTGCTCCTACGAATAGCATTATTTCTATTTCTGCATTGGATGTTGAAGGATTTTCTTTTACGTTTAAGAATAAATGATGTTCTTTTTCACGTGATGGAATATTTTATGGTACTGGAAAACTTGACAATGGTCTCTACACATTAGATTTGAATGTTGATATACTTAATATAAACAACAAGAAAGCTAAAACAAGTGACTTGAATGAATCCTACTTGTGGCATTGTAGACTTGGCCATATAAATATGAATCGCATTTCCAAACTCCATAAAGATGGAATGTTGGATCACTTAGATTACGAATCGTTTGATATATGCAAAGCTTGTTTACTTGGAAAGATGACAAAGTCACCGTTTAATGGCAAAGAGATAAGATCCAACGAATTGTTAGATTATGGTTATGTATACTTAATGAAGAATAAGTTTGAAGCTTTTGAAAAGTTCAAAGAATTCAGAAGTGAAGTGGAGAAACATTTTGTAAGGATATTAAGACACTTCGATCCGACCGAGGTGGAGAATACCTAGATGGAGAATTTCAAGATTACTTAAAAGAGAATGGGATTCTACCTATATGGACTCCACCTGTAACGCCTAAAATGAATGGCATGTCCGAGAGGAGAAATCGCACTTTGTTAGACATGGTGCGATCTATGATGAGCTACGTAGTTCTTCCAAAATAGTTTTGGGGGTGTGCTCTAGAAACATCATCTTATATACTTAACTGAGTTTCATAAAAGACGATGGATTCTACACCATATAATGTGTGCCAAGAAGAAACCGAATCTGGTATATCTTAAACCTTGGGGTTGTCCGACTTATGTGAAGCGGATGATGCCAGACAAACTAGAAGTTAGATCAGACAATTGACTATTTGTGGGCTATCCTAGAGAAACTAGAGGATACCAATTATACCATCCAGGAGAAGAAAAGGTGTTTGTCTCCAGGACTGGTCACTTTCTGGAGAAAGAGTTTATTCTGGAGGGGGTCAGTGGGAGTAGGATTGATCTTGAAGAAATTCAAGAACCATGATCGCATGTAAGTCACTAACGTTGATATTACTAGCAAGAATACTAGGTACATCGTAGTATAGTAAATGCGAGTCAAGGTCGATCCCACAGAGACAATGCAACTATAAGTATAAACGATTCTAACCTAATTAAGAAGCAAGATAGAGGCGGTCATTGACCAACAATAACATAAAAGAAAACAAACATGGTATTCTCTCCCTCTCCTTACCGATCTACTAACTTGGATTAGTTAATCGTTATGTTTACTTCCCCATATAATTTCCTTAGATTAATCGCGAGCTTTTAATGATTATTATCATATTTATCAGCTACGGGTGCAATTCCTAACCCTATCTACTCTGACAATGGCAGCAGACAATCTATACGCAAGCTACCCTCCTTAATTGGTCCATAATAGCCCATACACATAAAGAACTAGAACTGCCGATATTGAGCGTTACCACATACCGCTAACCCTCCTAGACAGCTGTCGACATTGACCAGCACGTTCCTAGGGTCCATCAAGACTATGTCCAAATTAACACTTCACTTGTGGTCCTTCATGTTAATTTACGAATTACGAATACTAGATTAGCCAGACCTATTACTCATTTTAATTTTTCCTGCCGATCAACGTAGCTGTAGTGAATCCTAGTTTAGGTTTCTAAAATATGCCTCGGTAAACCGGTATAGACCGCCGGTTTACCGGGGGCGGCTTTTCCTAATTTCTTGATCTACATTGCTCAGTACGATTGAAATAAGTAAATTATAGGGTTGTTAAACATGCAGATTAACTAAAACACATAAATACGAACAGATCTACCATATTGAAGACAATAAAGGAACGTTCAAAGCTTCATACCATCAACAATAGAGATCTAGCTCGATCTACTCAATCTAGAGATGATGAAGGAAGGGAGGAAACCAAAAACAACTCTCCAAAGCTCATGAGAACTTTATTTCATAATAATGATTGTAATGTAATTTAGGAATTGATAATGAACTATGAAGACTCATGCAATAATCTGATAATGCGGCCTTATATAGATAAAATGACCGACTTAAGACTCTCTAAAACCCTAACAGACTTAGACAATGCGGCAAAATAAATTTCATGTTGAATAAGTCACCGGTTTACCGGGCTTAACCCTCGGGTTACCGGGCCTTCTATTCTTCTTTTTCTTCAGCAGGCTTCTTCTTGGAATTCAATCACCCAGCCCAATGCATTCCTTTTGGTCCAGATCCATTCTCCAATGCTCCAGATTCGGTACATCCTATAAAATACGCAAAACGAGACAAAACAGTACCAAAACATCAGGAAAATTGCATAGATACAGAATTACGTTCCTGGAAACACTCACATAGCATTTGACATATATTCTAAGCAATAACGAGCCTATCTATCCTCTCTTGAGCAGAATTCGGGGTGAATATAAGTATAATTATTGGTACCATTTAGAGTGTCATCAATTACCCCCACTTAGCTTTTATCGTCCCGAGCAAAAAGGCGAAAAGAAAACAACACTCTGATCAATATACAAGTTAATTAAAAACAACTATGCCTCACTAAGCCAAGATCAAGATCATGCCACTCGTATCCATCAGTAACACATTAAACACTATTCAAGTTACGAGCCAATGTGTGTGTGCAATAACTTTCACAACTGCTTAGAAATGCAGACAATCTCACATTACGTCAACCCGTAGTTGAACTAACCAGTCTCGAACATGTTTTTGATTAATTAATTGAGCTGGCAAGGAGGATCGAGAACCGAGCATATATTACTCTTAGGCTCACGTTTATCGGTCTATGCAAAAGTCGTGCGTCTTACGCTCCATCGACTAAGATATTGCCAAAGAGATTATAAATGTATATATTTCAATGCACTTCTCTTTCTTGGCGGGTAAACTCTCATAGATTTATCTATCCTCACAGCCTCACTCATGATAAACTTCCGAATCCGAAATTCCTTTGCCTTTCTAAGCGTAAGTGAAACATGATTCGTGATAAAGCCAGGGTCAACTCTAATTAAAGCAATATGCTATCGACTACATACCAAGGGAAGTGAGTTATACGTGCTTAAATTGGTGGCTCATAACAGAATATGCACTTAATATGCAACTACTTGAGAAGTGGACACTTTCTCTTACTCGTGCAAAGTAAAACAAAGATGAAGTCAATTAACTCGAAAAGATCAATGATATCATAATTTTTCAAAATTCTATCGAAACGAATCAAAGTCTAAGTGGTGAATCGTGCATCAAAGAAATCAAGACGATCACACAATTCATGGAATATAATTCTAAAAAGCTAAGTGACGTTCCTCTACCCCCCACTTAATCGAAACAATGTCCCCAATGTGTAAGATGAGAAATAAAAAAACGAAAAGGAACTTAGCTTCGGTTAAGGGCGGAACCAAAGAAGAATCGGATCGTGTTATAAATCATCGGGCTCATGTAAGTAGTCCATGAAGAATCGGTGCTAAGTAACTCAAGAAAAACAAGAAGAATAGTGGGGACAAGAAACTGTATAATAAAAGTGCGGCAGTAAAAGAAAAAAGAAATAACTCCAAAACAAATTAAGCCGACGAAATCATTATATTATTAATATTCTTGCTACATCAACTAAGTATAAAAAGAAAAAGAAAATAAAATAAAAACAAGAAAAATGGAAACCAACAATAGAAAGAAATAAAAGCTAGTCCTCATCAAAATCACCCTCCCAGTCGTGTCTAGGCTCAAAACCGGGAGGTGGTGCAGAACTTGAGGCGGCGGCGGCTGAAGAGGACGCTCTACGATGTGGGGCAGTCCTAGGTGGTGGGGTCAAGGAAGGAATGCCAAAGAAGTCAATAATCCTATCCATCTTGCTATGAAGACTTGCAATCTCTCACGAGTGCTCCTCAAGCAAGGCTCTCTGAGTCCTCGGTGCATCATGCACCGGAGTACGCTCCCTCTCTGCTCCCGTCTCTGTACTCTCGAAACTGACTGCGAACTGAGCTGTGGCTTAGGATCTTCCCAATCATCACTGACAAGCATCTTCACCTCGGCCTCTAAAGCAAACATATCAATCATCGGCCCGTATGGTCGCAGCTCTCGCTCAGAAGTGGCGGCAAGCTCATGAATACGGCTATACATCAGTAATCCGATGTGGATTGGGGCACCCGTCTCTAGATAGAACATCAACTCTTCCCTTGAAGTGGTGACAGAGACCATGTGCTTCGTCGGAAGAAGGCAAGGTCAAACAAATCGGTTGACCATCTTCCGGTCCCAAGATAGCTCATTCTCTAGGAAGATGGTGGGGGCTCCAGCAGGATTACACTTCCATTGCACCCCTAAGAAATCAGCAACCATATCCATCCTCTCGAGATCGGAAATGTTGCTCGAGGATGTGTACTCATCCGGGCCTACCGGTGGATTTCTAACCCCAAAATGAGCGTTGATCCGCTCGATAGAGAAATCAACCTTAACACCGCGAACCATAGCAAATATGGCTCTAGGGTTATGCGAAACGTATGCATAGAATTCCCTTACCACCGTGGCGTTGAACCTTGCCGGTGCCTCAGCCTTGTCCAGTAAATCTTGTGCTTGTAGGGCCACCGGAAATATCGACCCGCAGTCGTCCAAATCTACCCCTTGTTCTCCAGCCACTGTCCTTGCGTTCTAATGGCCTCAGAATGACTCGTAAATAGCTAATGAATGGAACTACGCAACCCCATCTATCAACGGATTGGCATCTCTATATACAGTCTGGTAGGACGAACAGCTGACCGTTGACACTTAGGACCCATCCTGAATGAATACAGAACCTGATATAGAAGCTATTTCTGGAAAACAACCCTCGGTAAACCGGAGGTAGGGTACTGTTTACCGGCTTGAATTTTTCTAGATTTCTTCTGGGGATGTGCTCCTGATGATGAAAGATGAAGAATTTTGGGCACTTCACCGTTGCAGCAGCACTACAGAACAGTAACATGGATGAAGGATGTGGTGTTTAGGGTTTTGAAGATGGAAGGAAATGGGTTGGTTATGGTGGTGATTTGGTGGTGATGGTGGTCGGAATATATGAAGAGGGAAGAAATGGGAGAAGTTTGGTGAATGAAAGAGATGAAAATGATAAGAATGATGATATTGGTGATGAAGGGGTGGTTTAAATAGGAAATGGAGTGAATGTGGATGGTTTTAGTGGGATTGTGGGTAGAGAAGTTATTAGGGTGAGGGATTTGAGGAGGTGATTGATGGGATTGAGGTGGAGTTATGGTGGAGTGTGGGAAAGGATGAAAAATTTGAAAAGAGGGGGAAATGGTTTCTGCTGACTGACCATATCTGGTGCAACATGTGTCCTCCACGTGTCTCTAAAAATTTCAGCTTTATGAACTGACGTTCAGAAATCTAAAAATCAAGCCTCGGTAACCCGGAGGTTACCCTCGAGATACCGGAGGTATCTTTTCCCCAGATTCTTTATCTGCCTTTGCTGCACTTCTTACTCAACCTTTCTGCTCAATTCTGACCTCAAATTGACTACCCTTTTATTCTTCAATTGTTATTTCCGACTCAAAACCTAACCTATTTCACTAGAATCCGCAACGAGGTAAAAAAAACCTTTCCACAACCATTCGGTTTCAAGCCTAAGTTTGTGGTAGGATGAAAAAAAGCTCGTCCCTTCATTTGCCTACTTTTATTCAATACTAAACTACCTAAGGGTTTGAAGAGATAGTTATGAGTTTATAGTCGCTAGCTCAACATTCTTCAGATCTTCGATCAATCAAGGGTTGGAGCTTTAACTTGCCAAACTTTCGCTCCAGAGGTTTGCACTTTTAAAGAACCTTTTTGAGCCCTCTTCCTAGCTTGCATGTCTCTCTTAGCTTGTGCGCTAGGTCTGCCTCTGCGTCAAGATTGAGACTTTAAACTCGAGGACTCCACGTTTTCCATTTTAAGCTCAACTCGTTCACTATGCAACACGGAAGGACTGGCTTCCGTGAGCATGTTGTCGTGGTCCTTATCTTCTTTCTCTCTCAGCATTAATCTCATAAACTCTTGCTCAACTGTTTATATTAAAACCTCTCTATGTTTATGCCCTTCGATTTCCAAGATCTCCATCTTTCCTGAAGCATACATCATCTTACAACTCTCTGGTCGGTTTTCTAGGGGTTCTAATATCCTAAAAGATACATCATCATTATTCATCCTTAGAGTGATCTCCCCTTATCAAAATCCATAACCACCCTACTCATTGCTAAGAAAGGTCGTCCTAAGAGAACTGGGGCACTAGGGTCCTCAAGTACATCTATGACTGTGAAGTCAATAGGATACGTGAACCCTCCTGCCTTAATTGTGCATTTCTTAAGCAAACCAGCAGGCATGTCTCTGGTTCTATCTACGAAGGTCATGGTCCTGGTTTGATTCATTATGACCAGAAGTTTTATCTTTTGACAGATGGAAAAGGGTAGAATATTGCAACTCGAGCCAGAGTCGCAGAGACCTAATCCTACGGATATTCCATTAACAGAAATTGGGAGTCTGAACATGCCAGGGTCTCCTAACTTCACCACGGTGTCTGAGTCTGGGTAATCCTCAGGATCAGTAAACATCGTGTCAGGATCCTCTTCAAGATCATCAGAATCGTAATCCGAAGATGATATATCAATTAACTCACTAGGAAACTCACCTAGGCGATATGTGCTATACTCCTTTAGGTCATCTTCAGGCTCTTGCTTGATTGATTTCTCCTATTTTTCCAAACGTTTCTTTATAGTCTCATAATGCTCTCATGCTTTAGTTCCAGGATACATGGAAATCGGTGGGATGTTCAAGATTGTTCTAGGCATATTGTTTGACTTGTGTGTGCTTTTTCAACTCTTAATCGATCGAATTTCTGAAGTGTTCTGATCTTCCTGCAAAAAGACAATAAAACAAAGAAAAGGTTAGCAACTTCCGCTTCAGCTGGGTGTGATCCCAACTGTTGCGGGCCTACTAACTAAAATCAACAGGGAATAACACAGAATAATAGGAACTGTTCAGAAATCGATTTTCCAGGCCTCGGTAACTCGGAGGTTACCTTCTGGATACTGGTCCTGAATTTTCTAATTCTGGAAGTTTAACATGTGCATGATTGATATAGAACGACTCAAGAGTTAAAATAAAATAAAATAAAATAAAAACGACTTCTTAATTAGAATTAAAACGTTTATATTTAAAAATTGGCCATTGTCCCCGGCAATGGCGCCAAAAATCTTGATCGTGTGTAAGTCACTAATGTTGATATTACTAGCAAGAATACTAGGCACATCGTAGTATAGTAAATGTGAGTCAAGGTCGATCCCACTGAGACAATGCAACTTATACCTATAAACGATTCTAACCTAATTAAGAAGTAACATAGAGGTGGTCATTGACCAACAATAACATAAAAGAAAACGAACATGGTATACCTCTCTCTCTCTCCTCACCGATCTACTAACTTGGATTAGCTAATCATTATGTTTACTTCCCAACATAATTTCCTTAGATTAATCACGAGCTTTAAATGATTTTTATCATATTTATCAGTTACGGGTGCAATTCCTACTCCTATCTACTCCGACAATGGCACTAGACAATCTATACGCAAGCTACCCTCCTTAATTGGTCAGTAATAGCCCATACGCATAAAGAACTAGAACTGCCGATATTGAGCGTGACCTCCTACCGCTAACCCGCCTAGACAGCTGTTGACATTGACCATCACGTTCCTAGGGTACATCAAGACTATGTCTTAATTAACACTTCACTTGTGGCCCTTCATGTTAATTTACGAATTACGAATACTAGATTGACCAGACCTATTACTCGTTTTAATTATTCCTGCCAATCAACTTAGTTGTAGTGAATCCCAGTTTAGGTGTTCTAAAATATGCCTCGGTAAACCGGTATAGACCGCCGGTTTACCGGGGGCGGCTTTTCCTAATTTCTGGATCTACATTGCTCCGTACGATTAAAATAAGTAAATTATGGGGTTTTTAAACATGCAGATTAACTAAAACACATAAATACGAACAGATCTACCATATTGAAGACAATAAAGGAACGTTCAAAGCTTCATACCTTCAACAATGGAGATCTAGCTCGATCTACTCAAGTTAGAGATGATGGAAGAAGGGAGGAAACCAAAAACAACTCTCCAAAGCTCAAGAAAACTTTATTGCATAATAATAATTGTAATGTTGGTTTTGAGGTTTCTTTCCCAGTCGAGAAAGTTGGTTTCGTCAAGCTTATTGTCGATGATAAAATGTAGGTTCAATTTGTTTGACATTTTCTACAACAAAAAATAAAGATAGAATAAGTAAAAGTTCATGTATTCAAAACCCTAAAATTACACTTAAAATTTTAATTTGGTTTTGCTCCCACTTGCCAACTATTCCCAGTTGGCTTTTGAGAATTCGATTAATTCCTTAGTGGCTGGGATCCTTTCTTGGTGTCTCGATTCCAGAGGAGGGCCGATCAACCGATATAATTTCAAAAGGTAGGTACTCCTACCAGTCGCATCATATGCGGCTCCCAGTGGTTGACTAGTCAACTCTTTGACGATTCACATCTCTATGTGATAGTCAACCCTTGTCTCTAAAATCAGATGGTCCTGATGAGGGCCAATCACAGCAAGATTCTAGTAGAGTCGTAACCCAAATATTCATGAGATCTCATAACGATCATATATCAATAATAACGGTATACCCGAGGTAGGTCAACTCCCGACGAGGGCCGGTCAGTTGGATCTGAACAAAGGCTCTTCACCGTCATTATAATATTGGGAGACAATTTTGGCTCGATTTTTGTCGTGGGAATAGTTTTAAATTAATTCACTTAATTAATTTTATTCATTTATGGTCTCATCTACTATGTGCATATTACTACGATATCATATAAAGTAAAACATACACAACATTCCGCACACAAAAGAACCGGTATGATCATGGACTTTTCCGAGGTGCAGTTTCGAATACAAACTGACGAAACCGTGGGTCACAAACTAAGGGTATCTGCAACCGCCAATAGGATCTTTATTGTTGTACGCCAATGGGTTCTTTATCTCTCTTTGGTCTTTGTCTTCTTGTTCCATTCTTGTTACATAATAACCTATCTAATAAATAATTACACCCGCCGCACACGGGGGTGGGGGGGTGGGGGGGAGCTAACATGAATGGGATAAATGCAAAAAGTAAACTAGGTCACATTCTTCATAACGGCCTAGGACAATTTTTTTTTTGAAAAACCAACATAAAGAAAACATTCCCATCTATCCTATTGGTTGAGTCAATGATCAATCGGGGTCCATATATCACATTATATCTACACATCTAATCCATACAATTATATCTTATGAAAAGATCAAATTATAATTTTTAACTACTTATGCGTCTTATTTTATCACATTGAATAATTACATAACTTTTAATTAATTAAATGACTTAATCCAAAATAAAATTAACATTTAATTTTAAATCGATTCTAATTTCAATTTTATTAAATTTGAACTATTCAAATTAAAATTAAAATTATAAGGTCTCTTTTTGCTTCCTTTCCTTTTGGTTCTAAACCAAAAGGGATGCCTTTGGTTTCCTAAACCAAAAGACATCTTCCTAAACCAAATTTGGTGTAGGCCTGGCCACTATTCAAAATTTAAATTTTGAAAGTGGCCTGGGCCTAGGCCTTTTCCAAATCAAATATTTGAAAAGGGCCTAGTCGATTATTTATTACATTTTTGCAATGTTTTATTACATTTTTGCAATGTTTATTTATCCTTTAGGAGGCTGAATTTCGAGTGCTAAAGAGAATAAATGAAGCTCAAGTCGAATTATTCAAGATAGAGTTGGAATTGGCTCAAAGAAATTGGATAAAGATGAAGAAATCCGACCTCAAAGTAGTCCAGCTGAGCGTCTGCATCCTGTCCATTCCAGACGGGCGTCCACTGATCTTGGACGAGCGTCCAGAAGTGAACTGGCGTCCATGCAGCGTCCAGAATCGTATTTTACATTCAGAGTCTTCAGACAGAAGCCAAACGCACGTTCATGCTCCGTCCAGGCATTCTGGACGGGCGTCTGGTTGTTCAAACGAGCGTCCGGTGCCGACTTAAACCCTAACCGCTTAGCACTCTATAAATACAGCAGCAGCCCCAACCCTAATGGGATACTTTTTCATAGCCGCAATTTTCACAAAAAAGCTGCACCCCAAAACCACTTTTACACAGAGATGCAAATCTCCAATCCAACAATCTTCTCCAATATGATTGTTGGCTAGAAACCTTGCAGTGAGTCGACGGAGGAAGCTTATCAACAACAAACCCAACTAGAGGAGTTCGATACTTGATGTGTAGTGAGTTTATTTCATAGTTTTTCATTGCTTTGGATCTGTTTTGTATTGTTTAAGTTTTGTTGAATTAAGATTTGATGAAACGATCTATGTTTAATTGATGCTTGAATCAATAAATGAAAGTATGTTATTTAAGTTTGATTTCATTCAAAGTAATGCATCTAATCATGTTGTAAGAGATTAAGCATGTTTAGTTGAGTAAAAAGTTTGGAAACGATCTCGTGATTACGTTTTGATTGCTGTTTAGTTACTTGAAAAAGATAAACGAAGCCTTAGAACTTGATTAAAGAAATTTAGTCAACTTCGCGATAGATCACTACTAAAAACTATGTCTTTAGATCACCATCTAGTTGGGGGTTGCTTGTTGATGGGTGGATTCGTTGCCTCGCTGTGTTTTCCTTTAATTGTTTGAATCAAATCGTTTAGATCAAGTTTAGTTTAAGTTCTAGTTTTATAAACCCTAATTTCCTGCTGTTTTCCTGCACTTTTCTGTTTATGTTCGTAGTTAGACGCTCGTCCGAAATATCGAACGAACGTCCATTAGATTAAGCTTTCAGACGCTCGTTCACTTTAGTGAACGCTCGTCCATCTTTCTGTTTCTATTTTCTAAGCTGTTTTCATTCCTGTTTTAGTTTTAATTCTTAGGTTTAGGTTTTAGTTTAGTTTCAACCTTAGTTTAGTTAATAATTGTGAAAAAATCGATATAGATTTATACATGAATTCGATAAACATTTCATTCCCTTAGGACGACCCGATAACATCCTATACTACGATCCTTATACTTGGGGTGTTTCGGTTATAAATTGTAAAACTCGTTTTTACCGAACAAGTTTTTGGCGCCGTTGCCGGGGAATCGGTAACGGTTGTCGGATTCTTTTAGGTATAAAATTTTATATCGATTCTAATTTTAATTCGTAGGTCTAAATTTTAGAATTACGTTTATTTTTGTTTTCGTTTTACCTTGTTTTATTTGATATTATTTTCCTTCAATTATTTTCCTTAATTTTTGAAAGTTATATTAGTTTCTATAATTTTAGATTTGTTTTTTCGTAATTTTAGATTAGCCTTTATTTATTTCCGTACGTTCTTTTTAGTTTCCTTAATTATTTCTATTTCGTTTTTAAGTTTTAAGCCTTAGTTTTAGATTTTCGAAGTCTGGACGAGCGTTCAATAACTTGAACGCCCGTCCACTTCAATCCTGTTCCCCCGAACGACCGTTCATAAATCTGAACGAGCGTTCAGCTCTGAACGAACGTCCACTAACACTGGACGCCAGTTCAGTCTGTTCAATCATGACTTCTTTTCTATCTTCTCTTCTCTTCTCTTTTCTTTTCTCCCTCTAAACCATCAAACCTTTTCTAAACTTGTTCTAATCAACCCAAAGGTTGATTTTTTCCTTTTCTTTTCTTCTGGTTTATGCAAACGAGAAGTAAAAAGGGACTTCTGATCTTCGATCCTGAACCTGAACGATCTATCCTAAGAAGGAGACTTCTTCCTGATCTTGATGCCATGGCAGATCAAGATCCAGTTCAAAATACTCCTAATCCAAATCCAGACCCTCAAGCTCAATTAGCTCTAATTCTGCAACAAATGCAAGCTCTGCAGCAACAGCAGAATCAACAAGCTGGCATAACTCAACAACTTCAACAATTTCGCCAGAACCAGCTTAATCAACTGAACCAGGACCCCTACACCCCATATCTAAATCAAGACTTTCTCGAGGGGCATAGACCTATTCGTCCTCCTGACATGGGATGAGTGAACTTTGATCTAAAGAACGGAGTAGTTGCTCTAGTTCAGAATAGCTCTTTCCATGGTACTGCTCAGGAAGATCCACACGACTTCTTGTCCACATTCGTACAAATCTGTGAAGCAGGCCATTATCCTGGTGTTGATTCTGAGATAGTCAAGTTAAAGCTATTTCATTTTGATTTGAAAGGTGAAGCAAGTCGGTGGTTTAAATCGTTGGCACATCATTCTCTCCATACATGGAATGATGTCAAAAGAGCCTTCGCTCTTGAGTGGGTTTCACCAGGCAAGATTATGGAGATGAAACGGGAAATAGCTACGTTTGAGCAGTTGGAAGATGAGACTGTTGGCAAAGCTTAGGAGAGATTAAATCTGTTGATGAGGAAGTGCCCCAATCACGGATATGACAGACATGAGTTGCTAGAACTGTTCTATAGAGGTGGCTCTCAGCCAAATAGAGACTATCTTGACTCCACAGCTCATGGATCCTTCTTAGGGGGAGGCGATGAGACTGCCTATAGAGTGGCCGAAACCATCGCCAAGAACAATATGTGGTCGACCCCCAAGAAGACCAATGTTGTTAAGAAAGAAGGTACTGCAAGCAGTCCTGATACAAAGCTGTTGGTTGCTCAAATGGAATTGATAAGCAAGCAGCTGGCCAATCTTCAGACGCAGCCTTCTGATCTTGGAATGCAGGTAGGAACGGAGATGACGGAAGAAATAAATCTAATGGATAATCAAAACCAACCCTTTTGAAACTTCAATCAAAGTCAGAACTACTCAGGATTTCAACGACAAAACTTCAATCAAGCCAAGTTACCACCTGGCCCTTCAAATTCGAATTCTTTCAACTCAAACTATCAAAGGACAGCTCCTAACTCCCAAAGGCCTCAAGGTGGATGGAACCAAACTCAAAATCATACCACCTCATGTGTCCCTCAACACAAATTTGATGAGCTGGTAGACATGGTGAAGACTCTGTCTACTAGTGTTAAAGCTATTGAGAGACAAGTTGGTCAGATGGCAGACCAGCAAGCAAGCAGACCTCACGGTAAACTTCCGAGTTATACCGAGAGAAATCCGAAAGCTGATGTGAATGTTTGCACTGCCATTACACCTCAGTGGGATTATGGACAAGAAGAGGAGTTGAATGAAGTAACGTTGAGAAGTGGTAAGAAGGCTGAATCCGGCAGGATGTCGGGAAACGAGTAGCCCCTCCTGACGCCATGAGTTCAGGAGGGGGAAATCAGAAACCACATGCCGAAGAAAGCAACGATGAGGAGCTTAGTCACAATTCTTCGGAGGACGAAAATAATTCTGATGATGAGGAAAGGAAGGAAAGTCAGAAAACTGTATCCCTGACTAAGAAAAAAGAAGAAAAGTTCATGAGATGGAAGGATAAGGAGGATGAGGCGATAAAGAATCAGGCCACAGGGAATGATAAAGCCCTTCCTTATCCCCCAAAAAGGAAAGAGAAAGCCCTCACTAATGACAAGCAGTATGATGGAGTGAGGAGGATGCTTAGAGACACTCAAGTTAGTATGCCATTAGCCGAGGTATTAACTGAAATGCCTAAATGCTCTAAGTATCTAAAAGAATTCTGTGGGAGTAAGAGAAAGCTTCAGGGGATGGCTGAAGAAGTGCTACGCGAAGATTGCGCGATGGTTTCACAGAAAGTCGCTGTTAAGCGAGGTGACCCTGGCAGACCTTCAATCTCCTGTGAGATCGAAGGCCATTTATTCGAAAATGTCTTATGCGACTCAGGGGCCTCTATTAATGTGATGCCATTAAACGTATGCAAAAAGCTCGGGTTAGATAAAAGGATGCGGGAACGCCCGATTTCTCTTCAGATGGTAGACAGATCTAGCCGGTCTGCAGCCGGTTGTGTAGCTAATGTTCTCCTTCAAGTTGAACATTTAGTCTTCCCTACCGACTGGGTTATTCTAGACTATCCACCTGATAAAGAGATGCCTCTAATTCTAGGCCGAACCTTTCTAGACACTTCTAACGCTCTCATCGACTTCTACAAAGGACATATTACTCTTAGAGTCGATGACACATCCGTCACCTTCACACGAGGGACAAGTCCTGAAAGAACCATAACTGATGAAATATCGTTTGTTGAAGCAATTTACGAGGATGAAAAAGATGCCTACTCTGAAGAAGCAGAGGAGTTGACAGAGATAGGTGTTTTTGAAGTCATGGACATTGAAGATCAAGCTGACTGCGGACCATCTTCTAATTCAGTTCAAGCCGTAGGCATTGACGAGTCATCTTCACTCGCTCACCCTGAGCCTGCTAGTGAGTTAGAAGCATGGAGATGCCCAGCAACAAACGATGATCTCAAAGAACTGAGTCAGGAAGACTTCATCCCTGGTGAAGAAGAAGCTCTGATGGGTAGTTGGGACGAGGTAGACTTTTGGAGAGAGACTACTCATTGGGAAGTAGATGATTGGGAAGAGCTGGCAGAAGAGCTTAAAGATGAAGAGTTAAGAAAAATGATCGATCACAAGAAAAAGGAAGCAAGTGTTGACCGGAGGATTCCGATGAATGATTTGATCCAGTACTTTTCTGGGGTTGAGCCTCGGGAAGATGAGTTATTCTTTAGTCAACCACTCCAAGCTCATAAAGAGAAAGGTGGCCCGTTAAAGTCTAGTATTGAGCAACCACCTACTGATTTAGAGCTCAAACCGCTTCCGAAACACCTTAAGTATATCTTTCTTAAGGATGGAGATAAATTGCCTTTGATCATTTCTTCGAAACTCGACCCTGAGCAAGAAGCACAGCTGATAGAAGTGCTTAAAAAGATAATCCTCGCGTTCGGATGGCAAGTGGGTGATATCCGAGGAATCAGCCCAGATGTATGCATGCATAAAATCCGAACGGAGGAGGGAGCTAAAAAGGTTAGACAACCTCAGAGAAGGCTGAATCCGCATATGCAGGAGGTTGTCAAGAAAGAAGTGATAAAGTGGCTTGACATGGGCATCATCTATGCAATCGCCGATAGCGAGTGGGTCAGCCCTACTCAAGTTGTGCCAAAGAAGGGCGGAATCACAGTCGAAAAGAATGAAAAAGGGGAGGAAGTTGCCTTACGACTCGTGACAGGCTACAGAGTCTGTATTGACTATCGTAGACTTAATGAGGTTACTGCCAAGGACCACTTTCCCTACCCTTCATTGACCAGCTTATTGAACGACTGAGTGGTCATAAGTATTATTGTTTCCTTGATGGCTATTCTGGCTACTTCCAGATAGCCATTGATCCTAATGACCAAGAGAAGACAACTTTTACGTGTCCATCTGGTACTTTTGCTTTTCGCAGAATGCCATTCGGCCTATGCAATGCACCCGCGACTTTTCAACGGTGCATGTTAGCCATTTTTGATGGACTTGTGGAGCAATGCATGGAGGTCTTCATGGATGACTTCTCAGTCTACGGCGATAGCCTTGATGAAATCTTAAAGAATCTAGATATGGTACTCCAACGGTGTGTTGAGAAAAATCTGGTGCTTAACTGGGAAAAATGCCATTTTCTAGTAGACGAAGGAATCGTTTTGGGACATAAGGTGTCCAATGCTGGTATTCAAGTTGATAAGGCTAAGGTTGAAGCCATTGAAAGGATGACGTACCCTAAGACAGTGAAAGAGGTACGAGGTTTTCTAGGTCATGTTGGCTTCTACAGGCGTTTCATTAAAGATTTTTCTACCATCGCCAAGCCTTTATCAAATCTTTTGAAAGATGATGCAGATTTCTTGTTCGATGTGAAGTGCAAAGAAGCTTTCAATTGTCTGAAAGACAAGCTTATCAGTGCCCCTATTTTAGTTGCACCTGATGGACCAAGCCTTTCGAGTTGATGTGCGATGCCTCTAATTACGCCGTAGGCGCAGTTTTAGGTCAAAGAGTTGATAAAGGTTCACGCCCATTTATTATGCGAGCCGCACCTTGAACCCGGCTCAATGCAATTATACCACAACTGAGAAGGAATTCCTAGCCGTTGTTTTTGCCATTGACAAGTTTAGAAGTTATCTTCTAGGGTCTCAAGTTGTTGTATGGACCGATCATGCAGCCCTACGCTACCTTATGGACAAAGCGGATGCAAAACCAAGGTTACTTCGATGGATTCTGATTTTACAAGAGTTTGACCTTGTGATTAAAGATAAGAAAGGTAGTGAGAATATTGTGGCTGATCATTTATCTCGCTTAGTAAATGAGGGTGCAGAGAATCACAATGATATAGGCATTGATTTTCCGACTGAGCAATTGATGAAGCTTGAAACGGTTTGGCCGTGGTATGCTGACTACGTCAACTATTTAGCGAGTGGTCATTTAGAGGACATGACGTATCAGGAGAAGAAAAAGTTCTTTTCTGATCTTAAATATCTCGTATGGGAAGATCCTTATTTGTTCAGAGTCTGTAAAGACGGATTGCTTCGAAGTTGTGTTCCGGAGCATGAGCAATGGGATATCCTAGAACAATGCCATAGCGGTCCTACCGGAGGTCATTATGGAACACCGAAGACGGTTGCAAAGATCCTTCAAGCTGGATTCTACTGGCCGAATCTGTTTAAAGATGCAGAAGCCTTTTGTAAAGGTTGTGATAGGTGCCAGAGAACTGGACGGCAGAGTAGTAGGATGGAAATGCCACTTAAGCCCATTCTTGAATGCGAAGTTTTCGACGTTTGGGGCATAGATTTTATGGGACCCTTTCCATCTTCATGCGGTAATAAATATATCCTCGTCTGTGTCGACTATGTTTCCAAGTGGGTTGAAGCCATAGCTACCCAAACTAATGATCATAAAGTCGTGAAGAAATTCTTGCAAAAGAATATCTTTACCAGATTCGGCTGTCCGAGAGCACTCATTAGTGATGAGGGTACCCACTTTTGCAATGCGCCGCTTGATAAAATCCTTGAAAAATATGGTGTCAAACACAAAGTTAGTTCACCATATCATCCCCAAACCAGTGGCCAAGTCGAGGTAAGCAACCAGAGCTTGAAAAGAATTTTAGAGAAGACCGTGAACAATAATCGATCTAATTGGAGTCTTAAGTTGGATGACGCATTGTGGGCTTATCGTACTGCATTTAAAACCCCGATGGGCACATCACCCTTCCAAATGGTCTATGGCAAAGCTTGTCATTTACCTGTCGAACTTGAACACAGAGCTTTCTGGGCAATTAAATTCTTAAATTTCGATAGCCAACTCTGTGGGGAGAAACGGTTGTTACAGTTGAACGAGCTCGACGAATTCAGACTCAGAGCATACGAGAATGCTAAGCTTAGCAAGGAAAGAACAAAGATACTCCATGACGCTAAGATCAAGGACTGAGAATTCAAAGTTGGTGAGATGGCTTTACTCTATAATACTAGAATTCACCTGTTTCCGGGTAAACTCAAGTCTAGATGGTCTGGTCCCTTTGAGATTCTCGAGGTTAATCCAAGTGGAGTAATTACTTTGAACGGGTATGGTAATCAAGCTTTTAAAGTGAATGGCCATCGTCTTAAGAAATATTTTGGGCAACCAAAGGAAAAACCTGAGACTCTTTATTTCCAAAGAAGAGATGAGAGTACAGATGTCCTGATTTGTGAAGAGATTCCATCTTATTTCTTTGAGTCAGATGATGACATTCCTACCTCTACCTGTGAGGAAGCTTCTCCTGAGACTCCTGAGCATGTTAGCACACCTACGCCTATCATCCGCAAGAACAAGAAGAAGAGAGTCAGTGTAGTTTGGAGAGAAAAATTTAATGATCTTATAGCACACTTGACTTGTTGTTGTGGTGAAAATCATTTCCGCCCCAGTGCTCCTGATTCTGATACTGAGGTGGCGGTAGTCAAACCAAAGTGGTCCGATCCGGGTTGATCTTTTGGAATTTGTGTCAAGCTATTGACATTAAAAGAGCGCTCCTAGGAGGCAACCTAGTTATTTGTTTTTTTTCTTAGGTTGTTTTATTGTTTTAGAAGTAGTACTTTAGTTGATTATGTGTTGATGGTTATTCCTCCTACATTCATTGTAAGTGTTTTGTGTTATGTGTTGCTCATACACCCCGTGTACCCCGAGATTATATGGTATGTCGAGTGTGGCAGATACTTTTGAGCAGGTTCGCAAGCTTTTATGTCCAGTGTTGCCTATTCAAGTTGTAGCGGTACGTTCATGCTCCGGCCTGACCTCTGCCAACTTTCATCCGACAACCACTGTTGAAACCAACTAAGTTTCTTTTTCTTTTATTTGCACATTCTGAGGACATAATGTGATTTAAGTGTTGGGGGGTAAATTGGGTATGTTTTCATGCTATATCCTTTGAAATATGAGTGAATGTCAAATTTCCACGAAATTTAAATTTTTGTGAATCTCGAGCATATGATTGAAACTAAATGCTTGCTAGTTGTAGTTTTCTAACGATGATAGTATGTGACTTAGTGAGATAATTATAGCATGTCTTTACTTTCATGGAGCTAATATTCATTTTTCACGTTCACGAGAGCCTTTGATATTGAAGCAAGATTTTTGAACTATATCCTTTCATTGTTTTAGTGATTTATCTTAGGAAGGTCAGTATGGTAACACCTTAGTTAGACCGTGTGCTGTGAATATCATAAAGTTTGAATGTGATAAGTGAGATGTAACTTATGTCTTGAAAAAAGAATGAATAAGTAGTGAATTATTAATAAATACGTTTGTCGAAAGCTGGTCGATGATTTGAGTGCGATAGGGTATACCACGTATGTCCTATACCACTATGATGACCAGAAGCTCATGACAGTTAGAAGAAGCTACCTTATGATTTGAGTAGGTAGGGGATTATCTCGAAATGTCCTACTCTACTATGATGGGTAAAAGCTCATTCTGATATGCGTCAAATTTGAAAATTTTGAAAATGATGAGTAAAAATAAAGTGAAGTCTTTGTTATCATGGATTTTATACCCAGTAGAACCGCATGATATGCTGTAGGGATTATCCTACTGAGTGCGTGGGAAGGCTTTGAGTGGAGCTATTACGGCCTATATCTAGGATAATCATTGGATTTTTGAGAGGATATTTCTTTGAAAGGCTTGTTAAATTTGAAAAGGGCTTGTCACACATACACTGAATCTATCTCTGTGATGGTATTGTTTGCTATAGTTGTTGTATCTTTTGTTACGTGAGTTAGAGATCTATGTGGATTGCATGAAAGTTGAGCTATAGTTTTGATTGTTTTGTCCGAGGACGTACAAAAAGCTAAGTGTGGGGGTGTTGTTAAGGCCATATTTATATGATTATTAAGGGTGTATTTCATTATTATTTTCCCCACATTCGTATAATTTATATAAGAATTAAGGGTTTAAGTGTAATTATTTAGTAAGGATGATTTTAATATGGTTATTTGCAAAATTGATTATTTTATGTGTTAAATTAATGGAATTATTATTATTTGAGTTTTATTACATTTTTGCAATGTTTATTTATCCTTTAGGAGGCTGAATTTCGAGTGCTAAAGAGGATAAATGAAGCTCAAGTCGAATTATTCAAGATAGAGTTGGAATTGGCTCAAAGAAATTGGATAAAGATGAAGAAATCCGACCTCAATGCAGTCCAGCTGAGCGTCTGCATCCCGTCCATTCCAGACGGGCGTCCACTGATCTTGGACGAGCGTCCAGAAGTGAACTGGCGTCCATGCAGCGTCCAGAATCGTATTTTACATTCAGAGTCTTCAGACAGAAGCCAAACGCACGTTCATGCTCCGTCCAGGCATTCTGGACGGGCGTCTGGTTGTTCAAACGAGCGTCCGGTGCCGACTTAAACCCTAACCGACTTAGCACTCTATAAATACAGCAGCAGCCCCAACCCTAATGGGATACTTTTTCATAGCCGCAATTTTCACAACAAAGCTGCGCCCCAAAACCACTTTTACACAGAGATGCAAATCTCCAATCCAACAATCTTCTCCAATATGATTGTTGGCTAGAAACCTTGCAGTGAGTCGACGGAGGAAGCTTATCAACAACAAACCCAACTAGAGGAGTTCGATACTTGATGTGTAGTGAGTTTATTTCATAGTTTTTCATTGCTTTGGATCTGTTTTGTATTGTTTAAGTTTTGTTGAATTAAGATTTGATGAAAAGATCTATGTTTAATTGATGCTTGAATCAATATATGAAAGTATGTTATTTAAGTTTGATTTCATTCAAAGTAATGCATCTAATCATGTTGTAAGAGATTAAGCATGTTTAGTTGAGTAAAAAGTTTGGAAACGATCTCGTGATTACATTTTGATTGCTGTTTAGTTTACTTGAAAAAGATAAACGAAGCCTTAAAACTTGATTAAAGAAATTTAGTCAACTTCGCGATAGATCACTACTAAAAAGTATGTCTTTAGATCACCATCTAGTTGGGGGTTGCTTGTTGATGGGTGGATTCGTTGCCTCACTGTGTTTTCCTTTAATTGTTTGAATCAAATCGTTTAGATCAAGTTTAGTTTAAGTTCTAGTTTTATAAACCCTAATTTCCTGCTGTTTTCCTGCACTTTTCTGTTTATGTTCGTAGTTAGACGCTCGTCCGAAATATCGAACGAACGTCCATTAGATTAAGCTTTCAGACGCTCGTTCACTTTAGTGAACGCTCGTCCATCTTTCTGTTTCTATTTTCTAAGCTGTTTTCATTCCTGTTTTAGTTTTAATTCTTAGGTTTAGGTTTTAGTTTAGTTTCAACCTTAGTTTAGTTAATAATTGTGACAAAATCGATATAGATTTATACTTGAATTCGATAAACATTCCATTCCCTTAGGACGACCCGATAACATCCTATACTACGATCCTTATACTTGGGGTGTTTCGGTTATAAATTGTAAAACTCGTTTTTACCAAACAGCCTAGGCTTTTTCCAAATCAAATATTTGAAAAGGGCCTAGGCCTATTCCAAATCAAAATTTGGAAAGGCCAATATTTTGGTTGATATGCCACTATGGTTCCTAATGGCCCAAACTATTTGAATCATTGGTTGGCCATATAACACAACTAAACAAAAGAGATATCAATGCACAATAAATATCACAAAACGAAAAGATCGATCTCCCATTTTGGAAGAGAGCAGCCGACAACGGAAGCCCATGAGCTGCCGCCGCCGCCGTGGAGGAGGGGGCTGCCACCAATCGGCCGAGCCCCCCAATTATAAGCATTTTTAAAATCTTTTAGCAGATCATCAATTAACTCAACTCTTCCTAGAGCAGGGGTTCTGTATGCATTAACCTCAGCGTCAAAACTTCTTTGTTGAAACATCCTTGCTGCTTCTTTTGTTTATGTTGTCTTTCCTTCTTCCCCCTTATTGACATCATCAATAAAACGCTTCAGTAGGCTTGAAACTCGTTCTTGAGTAGATACCAGATTATTCAGTTGGCCTTTCATGATTTTTGTTCTATTGTCCACTGAAGTAATCTGGCCTTGTAGTGTCTGTTCCGGCAGATTCATCCTCAGTCAAATTATCAACCTTCTTGTGTAAGTTTGAGATATCCTCAGAGAACTTCTTATCCCTTTTTGCTGAGTCCAACTTTGCTTGAGTGATTTCAAGATGCATATCATTGCATCTAAACTGTAAACCAGTAACACTTGATGCAACTGTCTCAGTTATCCTTCCTCTATTTTCCACCAGATTAATAAGATCTTCAAATTTCTGTTTACTCCTTAGCTGACCCCTCAGCTGATTGATGTCTTCTCTAACAGCTCTTAATTCTACCTAAATATGACCTGGTATAGTAGCACCAATACCTGCCATATTCTCAGCAGGATTCTCCATATCATCTTCTGGTCTTGGCTGTGTTATAACTATAGCTCGATTCCTGTCCCATTCATGGGGTTCAAGACTTCCTTCATCCAGTCCAAAATCATCATCATCAACATGATCTTCTTCAGGTGCTATATCAACAAACTGTTCTTCACTATCACCTTAGTCAAGAATTTTCTCTTCTCATTGTGCATCAACAGCTTCTTCTATATTATCAACAGGGGAAACTTCCTCAGCAGGTTCCATGCTGTTAACAGAGGATTCCTCCAATCCCAAAACTTGTTCCAACCTCTGTCCAATCACTGTCTGGTCCTCATTAGATTGAACCACCAGTTCCAACCTTTGTTCAGTTGCTATCTGATTTCCAGCAGACTAAACCACCTCTTCAACAGTTTCTTGAATCTCCATTGGTGTGACAGATGTGGATTCAATAAATCTAGGTTCCTTTTCATATGTTGTCATGGGAGTCACCAAATTAGGCTCAGTGGGTGTGTCTGGGATTACAACTACTGGAATTTATTGTCCAGCAGGTGCAACTACACCCAACTGACCAATATGGCCTTCAGCAATGTTACGGAATATTTCTATGTTTTTTCCAATAATGCTCTTAGCTCAGCCATAATATTTAGATCCATAGTAGCATTTTCCAAAGTTCCCTCGGTGTTGATTCTATCTTGTAATTGAATAGATTCTTTAGATACAACATCTATCTGTTCATTTATTGCTACTTCAACAGAGTCTTCTAAGGCGGCACCTCCTAGAATTGTTGTTGTGTCTAACTCAGCTACCAATTCAATAGCAAAAGTATCCACAAATTCTTCTTCATTAACTGGTACAGATTGTGGTACCTCATTTTTCACCACTTCTTCTTCAATAACATCAGCAGCCTGCTGTCCTTCTGTAGACTGTCTTTGTTCTTCAGCAGGTTGCTCCTGATCTTTCTCACCAGATCCTTCTAGAACAGATTCTGTTGTTCTTTCTTTAACAACACCACTTGTTTCTCCAGGATGCATCGGACATCACCCAATGGTTTGTACTTAGGATCCTTGAACAACAAATTTTATAGATCTCCTTCAACCTTCTATAGCTTCTTGAATTCTGGCAACCAATTCATCATAGTTTATGAAATGTTACAAGTTTTCAGTTCTTAGATACTCAAAAGACCATTCTTCAAATCTGGTCATCATCTCAGCAGCAAGTTTATGTTTCTTGTAGAAACCCATCTTCCACTAGATATACTGAGATATTCTTTCCAAAGCAAGATTTCATTGCTGCCTTTTCTTAAGTCTTCTTTCATAAGGCATTGTCGGTTTCTTGCAGCAGGTGTGGTTCAGCAGGTTGAGGCTCGGCAGGTTGACCTTCAAATGTCTCCACCAGATGAGTCAAGGTTTCCTCAGTAGATAGGATAATGTTAGTAGGTTCTTTAAAATTTTGAGGAATATTGGTATCTACTACTTCCATTTGCTCAACACTTACTTCCCCCTGTGTTGCATTTCCTTCAGCAGGGGTTTGTTCCATCCTCACTTCCTCCTGAGTTGTATCATCCTCAGTAGGGGTTTTCACAATATCACTAGCCTTCTTAGTAGGTTGTTGTACAACTTCAGTAGCCACTTCAGTTGGCTGTTCCTCATTTTCTTCATCATCATCCTCTTCCTTCTTGTTGGAAATAAAATTAATGTTTTGATGATGATTCATCACTTATCTAGTTATTGTTTTAGATCCCTTTGATGAAGTGCCATAACTAGCTATTATAGTGCAAAGAAAAAGATGTCTAGAAATAAGGTAAATTAGACAAGCACTGTAATAGAATAAGGCTTAGAACTGAGAAACCGAAACTGACTTGATGAGCTGATGAAGAATGAGAAACTGATCTGCTGAGGTTAAAAATGAAGAGCACTCAGAATAAGAAACTGACTTTGGAGAAAAAACTGAGTCCACATACAGAAACTGAAGAAGGTAAGTTAGCTGAGGGACACATACTCAGTTGGCTTATCTAGAAGCTGAAGGTTGAGGGGACAAACTCAGTTAAGAAGGCCTAGGGACATAGATTCAGTTATTAAAGTATGAAGAACTCAGGATTTAAACTCAGTTTATGATGACTAAAGCCGAGACTGTAAAGTTAGAATTCAGGTAAGTCTGTGATGGCATGAACTGACTTTATGGATCTTGTATGAAGACCTAAGATACATAAGGACAATAATATCTTAGATGACTTAAGTGTTATGGTGTACTCTGATTAAGTCAATAAAGATCAGATGAAGAAATAGTAGTAAGTTTTGAAAAAGAGTAAAAACTCAGTTAATGCTCTTAAAACTGAAACACTCAGTTATACCAGCTAAAAACTGACAAACGCCAAAAAGCTCAGTGTCAAGCTGAAGTCACTCAAACTAAAAAAGAAACAGAACGTTGGAAATCAATCATTTCCATTGAATGAAAAACTGACGTGTCAGAACGGTCACTGACATCTGACAGGTAGCCGTTGGAAGCTACAAGAATTCAAATTGAAACAAGATGAACGTGGGAAAAACCACTATAAATAGAGCACTTTTACTTCATGAAGAGGTACAGAGTTCTAAGATCAAAATCACTAAGGAAATATTTAATTAAAGAAAGAGAACTCTCTATATTGCTAGATGTAGATCAATAAGTCTTCAAAGTGTTAATAAATATTCAAGGAATTTATCAATATCCACACTTTAAGAAATTTGAGCCCACTGTGCCAATCATATACACTCAGAAGAAGAAGCTCATATCACAATTTGAATAATAGTTATTGATTCAAGACTCAACTTTTATTTTTATCAAAGGTTTAGCCTGTGAAACACCAAGAAAGTGTGAAGTACAATTAGTGAAGAGGCAATCCAACCCTTCAAGGACAGTGGAGCACAATTAGTGAAACTGTTGGTCCCTTGAAAAGGCTTTGGTTAAGTTTAGAGGGGGGGTGAATAAACTTAACACTTAAAACTTTTGGAATTAACAAACACAGCTAGTTCAATAGACTGCTGACTGCTCAGTAGTCTGCTGATTGCTCAGTAGTCTGCTGATACTCAGTAGTCTGCTGACTGTTGATTTTACTGAGTTTGTTGCAGCAGAATATATTCAAATTAAGCCTTATTACTTGTTGTTAAAATATGTTACCAAGTATTAGATACTCAGTAGTGTAAGTGTGTGATTCAGTTGCTAGTTTCAGTAGGTTGATGTGCTAAATATACTAAATGTAGAATATAAATGCAGAAAGTAAGTAGGCAGATTTTATAGTGGTTCCAGGTGGTGTAATCCTGTCAGTCCACTCTTCTCCTGTGATGTTGGAGGTAATTCACTAGAGATCTTTGAGGTTGCAGTTACAAAAATCCCTAAGATGTTTGTCTTTCACCAATAACCATGGCTTCACAAACTGAACACTTGGAACAGGTAGTATTGCTGCTCCAAAGTCTTCCACTGGTCCTTGAAGGGTAGGGTTGCCTCTTCACCAGCTCCACCACAAACAACAGTCCTTGACACCCAAAGATGCTTCACTGTCTTCAGCAGGTTTCTTGTAAAAGAAAGTTTGATCAAGTAAGTGATTCAGCTTTCAGCAGCTTGATCAGGATGAAATGATCAGCAGCTTGATGTCTTCAAGTGTGTAAACTTGATGTAGCTTGATAACAGATTACACATGAAGGATTTACTGGATCAGTAGCTTTAAGCTCAGTAGGGTCAGCAGGGTGACTTCTTGATAATGCATTATTTGCTCAGAATGATTGTAAATGTTTTCCCAAAATTCATCACTTGTATCTGAATACGGAGTCCTCTATTTATAGGTGAGAATCCTTGTGACTTATGTTTGAAATTCAAACATAGCCGTTTCAGATTTGTCCCTTTCAAGACTTGCATTCTGTCCATGTACATAGTACTGACACTATCAGTTTACTTTTTGACAGTTTTCAGACTGTCCATGCTTTGACTTGTATCCATTGGATAAAGGTCCAAAACCTTTCCAACGTCCCTTTAATCTTAGCCATTGATTTGTTGACAAAATCAAGAGTAGTTATCTGTCCTTATCCTTGTAATCTTCCAATGTAACCTTTGATTAATTTGAAATATATATCCAGCAGGTTCTTGTGTATATAAGTCTGCTGAGATACTTGTCAGTCAGCTAACTGAGGTCCGCTGTGTTTATAAAACACTTCAGCTGACTATCATTTATCTAACTTATAATTGTGAAGTTAGATTACACCAATTTGATCATAACTAAATTCCAGTCACCACTTAACTAATGGAATTTAGACTTTGTACACAAGGTATATGTAATCAGTTTAAGTCATCACAGACTACTCTAAATTCTGATTCCATATCCTTGACTTTAAATACTAAGTTTCATCCCTTAGCCTTCAATAAATGAGTTTGAGCCCTCAGCCTTCAGTCTTCAGCAGGTTCCTAAACTAGTCTACTGACTCAGGTACCTAACTGATCTAGACAGGTCGGCTGATGAAAGTCAGCTGACCTTTTACAGTGCTTTTTTGATCAAACCTATACAAGGATCAAACTCATAAGCCTATGCATTTAATCTAGACATCTTTTTGCCTTTGCTCTATAACAGCTAGTCTGGCACTCATCACTAAAACTTAAAATAAGTCAAACAATTTCCCCCTTTTTGGTGATGATGCCAATACCCTCCTTATAGCAAAGCAAAAGGGATAAAAACAGAAAACAGAACAAATTCAGTCATTTCTCATTATAATCATGTTTGTTCAAAAGTTATTACAGTCTAGATTCAGCAAAAATAAAAAGCAGGTGCAAGTGTGCTGATCTAGTTCCTTCTTTCTCTTTCTTGCCTCTCTTTTTCTTGATGTTCATGATATTCCCTTATATCTCTGACCATGTCTCTCATCCATTGATTTTCAATAAAGGAAATCAATGTGGGGATTCACTTCCTTCCACCATTTCAATGCCTCAGGTAAAGTTAGGTTGATTTGATGTACTCTAAAGCCTAGACGCATGTACAAAATTTTGAACTAATCCAATGAATCCCTTGCTGATGTGGTACGAAGACTTCTTCCAGCACTTCCAGAACTTCCACCTCTACCACCTCTGTGTGAAGATCTTAGAGCTTTGACTCTGGCTTCCCAAAATTTCAGTCCTAATAATGAATTTAGCCCTTCATGAAAGCCCTTGTCATGATAAGGTCTCCTCTTATTGTAGTACAGCTTCTTGTATTCCTTGAAAAGATCATAAGTCAGCTGAAGTCTGCCAGGTGCAGGCTCTCTAAATGCATTGGTGTCAGCATCCCATCTCTTTTGTGCAAAAATCCTAGCAGCCTCGTTCGCTACTGCTGTCTGGCTCTCTTCCCTCTTATTGACATCATCAACAAAATGGGATATGAGGCCATGAACACTCTCCTGTGTGATCACCAGATTATTGAGTTGTCCTTCCATAATTTCAGTTCTGGTGTCCACTGCAGTGATCCTTCCTTCCATTGTTTGCTCCAGTAGAGTTATCATTTCAGTGATTTTAGGATACAATGCAGTAGGTTGAGTGGTACCAGCAAGGTTAGGTACACCAGATTTTGGTGCTTCAGCAAGCTTATCAAGTTTCTGGTGAATGGAGGCAAACTGTTCTTTCAAGAATTTCTCCTTTAGTGTATTGCCCTGTTTTATTCCCTTCACATCTTGGGCAAGGTCAGCAAGAGCATATTGAGTGGAAGTAATGATGGAAGCAACTGTTTCAGTAGTCCTCCCTCTGTTTTCCACCAAGTTCATCAAATCTTCAAATCTTTGCTCTTGTCTGTCAAGTTGAGTTCTTAACCTTGTAATATCATTTCTGACTTCCCTCAAATCATCCAAAACCTGTGCTGGTACCCCACCAGCCATTCCTCCAGCCATATTTCCAGCAGCTTCATCAGCAGGCTCTTCAACATTGTATTGTGCCCTCTGTCTGCTGACAACCATGGCCCAGCTCATATCCCTTCCAGCAGGGTTAGGACCTTGGAACTCCTCCAGGATTGGATCTTGGGCAGGTTCCTCAAAGAGTGGTACAAATGCCTGTTGTAGTTCTACATCAATGGGTTCTTCCTCAGGCACTTGAAACTCCTCATCACTGAAGTCATAGTCCAGCAGCTGTTCATCCTCATCAATAACAACAGTCTGCTGACTATCCTTCCCTTCAGTAGCCTTTACACCAGTAGGCTCTACTACAACAGCATGTTCTTCAACAACAGCAGGTTCCAACCTTTGTCCAGGTGTTGTTTGTTCCTCAGCAACCTGTACCACCAGTTCCAACCTTTGTTCAGGTGCTGTCTGTTCCTCAGCAGCCTGAACCTCCTCAAAAGGTAATGGTGATCCTTAAAAACCCATCACCTTGTCCAACCTCTGTCCAATCACTGACTGTTCCTCAGTGAGTAGGACTCTCTCTTCCACACAGATAAAAGGAAAAATAGCCATGTTTTCCTCTAGAAATCCTCTGGCATCAGCAATCTTCTGTAAAGTGTCAGCAGAGTTAGTTATAGTGCCCTGAGTATCAATCCATTCCTGATATTGAATTGAATCTTCAGAACTGACATCAGGCTCACTATGTTCAATAACCATCTCCTCATCTAGATTTTCAGTCTGCTGACCAACAGGATTCACATTAAACTTCACAGCCCTAAATGTGCCAGATGTCCCAACAAACCTATTACCTCTAAAGTTTATGCCATCGTTGATTAGGGCCTCCAAATCATCTATAGTGAGATCCTCCAGATCTTCCTCCATTTGACTAGTCCGCTGGCCCTCAGTAGACTTACCAGCATCAGTGGACTGTTCTACTGTTGGTTCATTTAACAATGCAGTTCCACTGGTTTCTCCTTGATGTGGGGGATGACCATCACCAGAGTCAGATGATGATGAGTCATCATTATCTGATCCATCCCTTGGATCCTTAAACATGATACTTTCATCTTTCTTTTGTTCATCAATAAGATCCATCAGTCTCATTTCCAGCAGGGAAGTATCAACCAGATCAAGTAGGTTTTCCACTCCTAACTTTCCAAAAGCCCACACCTCAAAATCTGTCATTGGCTCAGCAGCTGATTTTTGTCTCTTGTAAAACCCAAACTTCCACTGAAAGTAATCAGCCACCAGCTGGACCTTAGGATCAACATACCCTTCTTTCTTCATCTTCTTCCTTTCAAAGGGCATGAAGGGCTTTCTTGGAGCTGTGTGTACACCCTGCTGACCTCCAAAGGTCTCAACAAGTAGATTCAGAGTTTCTTCAATAGATGCATCCAGGTTAGTAGGTTCCTCAAATTGTACATTTGTACCTACCACCTCCAACTGTTCCACACTGGGTTCCCTCTGACTTACATGTGTTTCTTCAATAGATGCATCCAGGTTAGTAGGTTCCTCAAATTGTACATTTGTACCTACCACCTCCAACTGTTCAACACTGGGTTCCCTCTGACTTACATGCTCATCAGTAGGGTCAGCAACAAATTGCTCTTCCCCTGAACTATTGCAGAAATGGCAGGGTCTTGTACCGTTGTATCAATCTCCACAACAGGTGCAGATTCAGTAGTCTGCTGTGGCTCTTCAGCAAGTTGCTCAACAACAACCTCTGCAGCTTCAGTAGGCTCAGCAGCCTTTAGAGGTGTTGATTCAATAACTTCTCCAGTAGGGTCAGGTACAGCAGTCTGCTGTGGTTCTTCAATGTGTTGCTCAGCAACAACACCAGCATTAGTAGTAGTGTTGGTCCCTTGGAAAGGCTAACACAAGTTTAGAGGGGGGGGTGAATAAACTTGTCACAAAAAACAAATCCTGAACTGGAAAAGTCCCAGGAACTGAGTTTCTCTGAAACTTAAACTGAACTTCAGTTTTGTTCCTATCCCTTTGACTTGTGCGGAGTTCAGTTAGCTTAACTGAATATAAGTTATTACTGACTTATATTTAGTCTCGTTAACTGGCAGCGGATTAAACTAGCCTTTAGTGCAATAGATGTGTAAATAGAAAACTAGACCTTCTATGTATCAGTTATGTGCTGACTCAGTGTCTGGTGTTTGCTGAGAGATAATGCAATAAATAAAACAAACACAGATGCATGAAGTAAATCAACACAAGATTTGTTTATGGAAGTTCCGGGTGGTGTAATCCCGTACGTCTCCCCTTCTCCTGTGGCGTAAGAGGTATCACTAGAATAATGAGATAACGGTTACAAAATTCTAGCACTATGACAGTCCTTCACGACACCCTAGTTTCACTGTCTACACAAAATGAAGAAAGGTGAGATTGCTCCCTTCACCCTGCACACTGATCTTTCGGAGGTGGAATTGCTCCTTCACCAGCTCACCACTCACATACACAGTCCGCAGACTGCACCAACTGCTGTAGCAACACATTATGAAGAAAGGTAGAATTGCTTTCTTCAAACTATGCACAGCCAACCCTTTTTCACAAAGGTTAGGTTTAGAATTAATCAAGGATTAATTCAGTGGGCTATTTGATTTTTCTGGATCTGACTTTGTAGCTCCAAGATGCCTTCATTCCCCCTTGATGGGTTACTGGATCTTCCTTTGAAGTTTTCAAGGCAATGTCGTTGGCTCCCCTTTATCTGATTAAATATGATCTGATTTTTATGGATCTGGATTTGGATCTTGAATGTATGCTTGTAAGGCTCTTTTTCTGATCCTCCCCCCTTCTTTCTTGAGTGATTCTCTTGTGTATTTATAGGGGTGATGTGACGGTTACTAGCTCTTGTAGCCGTTACACTTGTCATTTAGCCAACGTTCATATGTACGATCTTTAGTCGTATTGATAGTTTAAATTCAATCAAGGCCTTAACTCAGTTTTCTACTCTTCTTCAAAACTGAGTACCTTGTATACTTACTATCTGACTTCAATTTACTAAGTCAGAGTACACCAATCAGTTTCTTCTTTCTTGGTAACTGATAATCTTTGTCCTTAAGATTATTCTGTTATACATGATCCATAACTCAGTTTCAGGTCACCACAGACTTACCTGAATCCTGACTTATAGTCACGACTTGATCAGCTTCTAACTGAGTTTTCCACCTCAGTTCTTCAATCTTCAACAACTGAGTCTGTGTCCCTCAGTTCTTCAATCTTCAACAACTGAGTCTGTGTCCCTCAGTTCTTCAATCTTAGATAAGCCAACTGAGTCTGTGTCCCTCAGCAAACTTACCTTCTTCAGTTCTTGTATAACTGAGTTTGAACCCTTAGTTCTTCAGGTGCATATCTCAGTTTTCTTACTATAACTCAGTTTCCTTATTGTGACCCAGCTGTTCTCCTAGTTCCTATTCTATTACAATGCTTGTCTGAAACAACCTATACAAAGTTCAGACTCTAGATAGAACTTATACATTTATCTCTAGACCATTTCTTGCTTTTTCTTCCACTATACACTATAATAGTTAGTTACGACTTCATCATCATGGGTTGTAAGTGATTTGTCTAATTGCGTGACGAATCATCATCAAAACATAAATAATATTTCCAACAATTTCCCCCTTTTTGATGATGTATCATAACCCTCCCTAAAAGCAATAATAAAGGAATAGTGCAAGAAATCATAACAAAGTATTTTAAGATAGCAAAGTAGAACAGCCAAGTTTATCACAAGAACCAAAATAGAACAGACTGAGTTAAAAACTGAATTACATCTTTTCATTTTCTAGTGCCATTAACTTTTCTCCAAAAAGAATGCTCCTCTTCGTCTCCAAAAGTCTTCTTTCTTTTCTTTCTTCTACAGATTCACCATCTCTCGGCTTGATTTCCAGATATTCATTCAGCAATCTGTTTCCTTCTTCATCCTCTTGGTTTTTGAACTTGATTAGAATTTCTTTGAGTTCTTCTCCCATCAAATTCTCTTCTTCCTCTAAAATGAGATTAAGTTTTTCTTTTTCCTCCTTATCTTCTGATTTCTTTTCAGTTTCCCCCTTAGTTTGTGTCTCTTTATTTGCCAATTTTTCAAGAAATTTGACACAAATTGCAAGCTTCTTCCTGATGCTCAGCACTGCTTTAACTGCATTATCTTCATCATCCTCAGTCCTTGTGTCTTTAAAATCTCCTTCTGCAATCAGCTCTTCAAACATACTATCAACTGCTTCTTCATCAATTTGGGTAGTTTGTAGATCAGCATCTACTTGTCTGTCTTGATCTTCCATCAGTTGTCTGGCATAAGCCTCTTCAGCTTTAGTTGCATCTTCTCTTACAGTTTCATCACCTACAGCTTCATCTCTTACAGTTTCATCACCTACAGCTTCATCTTCCCCCTTGTTTGAAGATAAGCGAAAGCAATCTTCAAACAACTTACGTAAGGTGATGATGTTTGAGTATTTGTTCAGACCTGAATAATGTATACTTCCAATTAATTCATGCAGATTGAACATTTTCTCCTGTAGATTCTGTATTAAACATTCAATGAATTCTTTTAGATTCATCAGTTTCTCGGCTTCAGTTTCTTGAACCAGAGTATCTTCAAATGCTGACTTGCTTGTGGATGCCATATGAGCTTGTGACGAGGAGCCGGTTTCAGGATAGTAAAAGTGAGTATCATGAACTGTCAGTTCCTTTTCATACTCAGTTTCACAAAATTCTGCATCTTCAACAGCTTCTCTCTGTTTTTCAGTGTATTCCCCAAACATGGTAGTGGGAAATTCACTCCCTTCAGATTCTTCATCAACTTTTTCAGATTCTTCTTCACCAATTTCTTCATCTCCATTTTGTTCACTTTCTTCAAGTTCATCAATGAACTCTTCAGTTTCTTTGTACATGCTTTCTTCAGATTCATCAGTTTCATCCTCAATCTCAATTACTTCCTTAGTTTCAGTTTTCTTTGCCTGAAACTTGTTCAACATTCTTTTCTGTCTTCTCAGGGTTCTGTCGTCTAATCTAACAGTCTTACTTGAACTGGAGTATGAAACTTCACTCCACTCTTCTTCTTTGATGACTTTTCTCTTCTTTGTCCCAGTGGACACTGACTTCTGTTTCACTTCGGTTGGTGTGGATTTAGGAATGGAGAAATGATCCAGTATCCTTTGCACTGGATAGGTAAAACCCTTTTTCAGTAAGAATGATTCTCCAGCAGCTTCCTTACTTTCTTTGATTCTCTGCTTCTCATCAGAAATCTGCTTTATCAACTGATTGAGTATAAATTTGTTCCAATCAAATCTCTCCTCAAACCAAATGGCATAAATCATTTTCATTTTGTCCGTTGAGAGAGTGTAGAAATTTCGAGCATGACCAATGTCATTTTTGGTCAGAAGAATTGTCAAGAATGCAAACTCTCCTTTCTGCTGATAAATAGAGCCACTGTAATTCTTCTCCTTCTTGTTGATTGCAGTGACATTCCGAAGTTTGTCTTTTTCCTCTTTCCCAAAGGTGAAGGATGGAGAGCCTCCAATTATATCTAAACGGAACACCAGGGAAAGCAGTTGTTCATCAATGGTGAAGTTTTTGTCTTGAATAGTCGTTTTGAAGCTTCTTCCATTGTTGGTGATTTCAGCATTCCTGTAGAAATCTCTAATGCCGTCTGGACATAAGGTAGAGACCTTTGTATCAATCAAATTCTCCAAACCTTGAATCTTTTTAATATTTTTTGCAATTTGAATTGAAAGATTGGAGTTTGAGAATTTTTTACAGAATGCGTCCAGGCTTGTTGTGATTCCTTCGTCAATGTTGTATTGCTCCATTGATTTTTGAATTGGGGATTTTTGAATGCTTGATTTTGGGAGAGCAGGATTTCGTCAAGATTTTGTCTTCCAATCGTTTTCAAATGAGAGTCGTGTCACAATCAATGAGATTATGTAGGGATGTACATCTACTTTTTCTCCTAGATTGACACGTGGCTTCGAGTGATTTGTCATGTCAGCCCAAACGTCAGATGGTAGCTAGAAAGTTTTCTGCTATGACTAATTTGTCCTCCATCAGCTTTTGCCTTCTCAGTTTTGTATGGAAGTCAGTTTTCTGAGGATTTTGCAAAGTGAACTGACTTTTCCTGCAAAACAGTTTAATTTTTCTTCGGTACCCATATCTTCTTGGGTCCGGCTAGGTTAGTTACTGAAGTATTGCTTCCAGTTTCTTGGTTGAGAGAATTATACCTTCTCAACTCTTTTCTAGATAAACCATTACGCTCAACCTTAGTTGATTTCACAAGGATTCTTTTAGATTTAACATCTTTAATTTCTTTGTGTAATCTACCAGGTCTTCCAGTATCTTGATTTGAGATCCCAAGACTGGGTAGGGGTGGGGGATTATCATTGCCTTTGTCAACTTTGCTGAGCATTGTCCTTTCAGCAAAATATGACAACTCAGTTTCTAGAAACTCATTCCAATCTTTTGCTTTGTCAAGTTCTTTGTCTTTTTGTTCCAATTCCAAGGAGAGTTTTTCGGTTAACTTGACAAGATTTGAGTTTCTCTGACTGAGTTCAGCAAGTGATAACTGAGTGGAAGAATGTACCTTTTCTTGATGATTCGATATAGTTTGTACATTCTCTTGTTGCTGTAATGAATCTTCAATATCATTATCTATTTGCAACAATTCCTTTCCTTCTTCTTTTGAGAGGTCTCTCAGTGATGAAACTCCTCTGGATTCTTTAAGGTGATCATTGAAGTTTGTATCCACTTCATCACTGAGTTGAGGTTCTGGATTTGTATAAAGATTTGTCGTACTGAACCTTTCGATCATTTGATCCTGAAAATCAGATATATTTTGCAAACAATTAATCAAGGGATGGGTAAGCCAACTTCTAGCTTTAGATGTAGACATTGAAACTATATGAACTGATACAGTGAGGGTTCTTCAACAACTGGTTTGAAATGTATCTTGGATCTCCTCCAGAAGGAAGATTTGCTCCGATATCAATTGTTGGTCCCTTGGAAAGGCTAACACAAGTTTAGAGGGGGGGTGAATAAACTTGTCACCAAAAACTAATCCTGAACTGGAAAAGTCCCAGGAACTGAGTTTCTCTGAAACTTAAACTGAACTTCAGTTTTGTTCCTGTCCCTTTGACTTGTGCGTAGTTTAGTTAGCTTAACTGAATATAAGTTATTACTGACTTTTATTTAGTCTCGTTAACTGGCAGCGGATTAAACTAGCCTTTAGTGCAATAGATGTGTAAATAGAAAACTAGACCTTCTATGTATCAGTTATGTGCTGACTCAGTGTCTGGTGTTTGCTGAGAGATAATGCAATAAATAAAACAAACACAGATGCATGAAGTAAATCAACACAAGATTTGTTTATGGAAGTTCCGGGTGGTGTAATCCCGTACGTCTCCCCTTCTCCTGTGGCGTAGGAGGTATCACTAGAATAATGAGATAACGGTTACAAAATTCTAGCACTATGACAGTCCTTCACGACACCCTAGTTTCACTGTCTACACAAAATGAAGAAATGTGAGATTGCTCCCTTCACTCTGCACACTGATCTTTCGGAGGTGGAATTGCTCCTTCACCAGCTCACCACTCACATACACAGTCCGCAGACTACACCAACTGTAGCAACACCGTATGAAGAAAGGTAGAATTGCTTTCTTCAAACTATGCACAGCCAACCCTTTTTCACAAAGGTTAGGTTTAGAATTAATCAAGGATTAATTCAGTGAGCTATTTGATTTTTCTGGATCTGACTTTGTAGCTCCAAGATGCCTTCATTCCCCCTTGATGGGTTACTGGATCTTCCTTTGAAGTTTTCAAGGCAATGTCGTTGGCTCCCCTTTATCTGATTAAATATGATCTGATTTTTATGGATCTGGATTTGGATCTTGAATGTATGCTTTTAAGGCTCTTTTTCTGATCCTCCCCCCTTCTTTCTTGAGTGATTCTCTTGTGTATTTATAGGGGTGATGTGACGGTTACTAGCTCTTGTAGCCGTTACACTTGTCATTTAGCCAACGTTCATATGTACGATCTTTTGTCGTATTGATAGTTTAAATTCAATCAAGGCCTTAACTCAGTTTTCTACTCTTCTTCAAAACTGAGTACCTTGTATACTTACTATCTGACTTCAATTTACTAAGGCAGAGTACACCAATCAGTTTCTTCTTTCTTGGTAACTGATAATCTTTGTCCTTAAGATTATTCTGTTATACATGATCCATAACTCAGTTTCAGGTCACCACAGACTTACATGAATCCTGACTTATAGTCACAACTTGATCAGCTTCTAACTGAGTTTTCCACCTCAGTTCTTCAATCTTCAACAACTGAGTCTGTGTCCCTCAGTTCTTCAATCTTCAACAACTGAGTCTGTGTCCCTCAGTTCTTCAATCTTAGATAAGCCAACTGAGTCTGTGTCCCTCAGTGAACTTACCTTCTTCAGTTCTTGTATAACTGAGTTTGAACCCTCAGTTCTTCAGGTGCATATCTCAGTTTTCTTACTATAACTCAGTTTCCTTATTGTGACCCAACTGTTCTCCTAGTTCCTATTCTATTACAATGCTTGTCTAAAAAAACCTATACAAAGTTCAGACTCTAGATAGAACTTATACATTTATCTCTAGACCATTTCTTGCTTCTTCTTCCACTATGCACTATAACAGTTAGTTACGACTTCATCATCATGGGTTGTAAGTGATTTGTCTAATTGCGTGACGAATCATCATCAAAACATAAATAATATTTCCAACAAGTAGGTACAACAGCCTCTACAGCCTCAGTAGGCTGAACAATTCTTATAGGTTTAGTTTCAATAGCCTCTTCTTCCAATCCCTTAGGTCCTCCAGGACCCTTAACTCCTTGCCTTTTCCATTCTTCTTTTTTCTTTGCAATTTCCTTCATTCTCTTTGAAGGTTGTTCAGCTTCAATCTTAGTATCTTTCCTCTTTCTACTATCTGCCTTCTGTTGCTCTTTCAAAATATCAGCAGCATACTTCTTCCTGATAACTTCAGTAGGGTCAGTAACTTCAACTTCAACTGGACCCTCAGTAGACTCAGCTGTTTCTGCTGTTTGCTTCCTTGTTTTCCTAGGCTTTAACATCTCTGTGATTTTTCTAGTGTCAGCAGCCTTCCTCTTCTCAGCAACTTTCTTAGGTGCAGCAGATTTAACAACTTGTTTAACTTGCTCACCACCAGCATCATCATCTCCATCATCGTCACTCTCTGTTGCTTCATCATGTACATCTTCTTCATCATCTAATCCAGGAATAGGGGTAGCAATTTTTGGCTAGTATCTGGATTTATTGATTTTCTCTGATGCAACATCAGGTATCTGAAAATGATTCAGCAAGGTTTGAATCAGTAGACCTAAGGGCTTGGTTTTGGACTTCCTTATACCATCTCTATCCTTAGTAAACACCTTCTTCATATAATGTATAAAGAATCCAGCCCAATCAAAATTCATACTTCTGCAGATGATGATCAGTAGGTCTATTTTAGGTCCAGAAAGTGTATCTAGACTCCCACTGAATCCCAGAATAGTCTTGGCAATAATCTTGCTCTACAGATTATATTCATATCCAATGTGCTTCACATTAATGCCTAGAGATGATGGTATGGTTTCATTTGTCTTTATTGCATCAAAAAACTTCATCCTTGGCAGGTTCATTGCTTCTGGATTGGTAGGAGCACCATTTCCAGGTCCAAAATGAAATACTTCTCTCAGTAGATCTGAAGTAATTTCAATCTTTCTGCCATTAACCGTTGTAGTGAAGGCCTCTCTACCTTCATGTATGACTATGTTCTTCCAGAATTCCAAAACGTTGACATATGAAATTCTCTCAAGTCTTCTATTGATAACAGTTTTTAAGCTAGCAACCCTCATGATTCTTCTTCCAATGTTAATAGCGAACTCAGTGGAGTGACAGTCAGTAACATATCCTCTCACACTTTGACTGGTTCCAATATGAACATCAGCTTTATCCGCCATTAGAAATGAGAAAGATGAAGAAGAAAGGTTTTCAAATATGTGTTCACACAAAGTATTTGCAGAGAAATAGCAATCTGAGAGTTGTAAATATCCTCTATGTATATGTCTGTATATATCAGAGAGTAGTGGGTAGAAACTGTCAGATAAAGTATTGTACATGTACTGTAGCATTAACCATGATTAAATTTGGAATGAATGAGATCTTGCCACGTGTCCTATAACTGATCCTTAAAGAGTTGTAACCGTTCGATCGTGTAACTGCGGTTATAAAGATAAGATAAATATCCCGGTCTTTTGCTTTTTGACTTTATTAAAGTTTGACTGTGTAACGTTTATCTCAGCAGCCTTTTCCATCAGTAGACTTGGCTCAGCAGCCTGCTGACAAAGATGCCTCAGCAGCCTGTTGACATTGTTACTCTGCTGATCTTCAATTCCTCTTTGTTTTGTCCAACTGATAATACAAGATGAAGTTCAATACCAATGACTGGTCTGTCAAGTGAGCTCACCCAACAGGACAAAGACCAATCCCCTTGGCAACTTCATTTGCTCAATTGTCCAAACATAGATAAGTACATGGAATTGTTGATACCAATGACTAATATGCTAAGTGAGCTCACCCAACATAGCAAAGACTAATCCCCTTGGTGAATTCCAATACACTGCTGATCAAAGATATATCAGTCAACTTTTATAATTCCAAGTTCAGTCCTTAGTTTAACAAATCTTTCACTATCCAATGGTTTTGTGAAAATGTCAGCAAGTTGATTTTCAGTAGGGATGTAAAGAACTACCACATCTTTCTTTTCAACATGATCTCTTATAAAATGATGTCTCACATCAATATGCTTGGTTCTTGAGTGCAAAACAGGATTTTATGTGATTGCAATTGCACTTGTGTTGTTGTTGGTCCCTTGAAAAGGCTTTGGTTAAGTTTAGAGGGGGGGGGGGTGAATAAACTTAACACTTAAAACTTTTTGGAGTTAACAAATTCTGCAACTTCAGCAGTCTGCTGATACTTCAGTAGTCTGCTGAGACTTCAGTAGCCTGCTGATAAACAGTAGTCTACTGATAGTTCAGTTTGCTGAATTTGTGCAGCGGAATTATATCAAAATTAAGCCTTATTACTTGTTGTTAAATATGATACTAAGTATTGGATACTTAGTAGTGCAAGTGTGTGATTTCAGTTGCTAGATTCAGTAGGTTGATGAGTGAAATAAACTAAGTGCAGAAAGTAAAATGCTGAAAGTAAATGGCCAGATTTTATAGTGGTTCCAGGTGATGTAATCCTGTCAGTCCACTCTTCTCCTGTGATGTTGGAGGGAATTCACTAGAGATCTTTGATGTAGCTTTTACAAAGATTCCTAAGTTGCTTGTCCTTCACCAATAACTATGGCTTCACAAACTGAAAACTGGGAACAGGTAGAATTGATGCTCCTGAGTCTTCCACTGGTCCTTGAAGGGTAGGATTGCCTCTTCACCAGCTCCACCACAAACAACAGTCTTTCACACCCAACAGATGCTTCACTGTCTTCAGTAGATTCTTTATAAAATAAAGATTGAATCAAATAAATGATTCAGTTGCAGCAGCTTGATTTGGATGATGTAATCAGCAGCTTGCAGTCTCCAAGTGTGTAATCTTGATGCAGCTTGAATACAGAATACACTTGAAGAAATTTACTGGATCAGTAGGTTTAAGCTCAGTAAGTTCAGCAGGGTGTTTTTCAGCTCAGAATTAGCACTTAAAGTTTATCCAAAAATTCATCATCTTTTCTTGAGTTGAAAGTCTTCTATTTATAGGCAAGAATGCATGTGACCTGTATTTGAATTTCAAATGTGATCGTTCCTTGTATTTGTCCCATCTGATCTGTATTCTGTCTCTTTTCATAGGACTGACACTGTCAGAATTCCTTTTTGACAGTGCAGTCTGTCCACCCCTTTGACTTGTATCCAATGGATAAAAATAAAAGTCATCCCAACGTCTTTTTAATCTCAGCCCTTGATTTTCTTGATAAGTCAGAGGTAGTTGGCTGTCCTTATCCATGTAATCTTCCAAGATAATCTTGAATTAATCGAGGTAATACATCAGCAGGTTCATGAGTCTGCTGAGATACCTATCAGTCTACTGATCATCATATAACTGTATATAAAATACAATGCAGCTGATTACTTCTATCTAACTTTTATTTGTGTAGTTAGATTACATCATTTTAATTATAACTAAGTTCCAAACATCATCCAACTTACGGAACTTAGACCTTCTACACAAGGTATATGTAATCAGTTTAGGTCATCACAGACTTGCCTAAATTCTGATTCCATATCCTTGACTTAAATTACTAACTTTGATCCCTTAGCCTTCATTTACTGAGTTTGAACCCTCAGCCTTCAATCTTCAGTCTTCAGCAGGTTCCTGACTAGTCTACTGACCTATCTACCCTACTGACCTAGACAAGTCTGCTGAAACAAGTCAGCAGCCCTTTACAGTGCTTGTTTGATCAAACCTATTTATGAATCAAACTCTAATAAACCTATACATTTAATCTAGACATCTTTTTGCCTTTGCACTATAACAACTAGTATGGCACTCATCATCAAAACTGAGGAATAAGTCCAACAATTTCCCCCTTTTTGGTGATGATGCCACTACCCTCACCTAATCAGCAAAGCAAAAAGATAAAACACAAAAACAGAACAAATTCAGTCAATTCTCATTATAAACATTGTTCAGTTATTACAAACTAGATGCAGCAAAGATAAAGAATAATAGTATGCTGATCTATTGTCTCTTCTCTCTTTCTCTTCTAGCCTTCTCAGCTTGTTCTTGATAGGCTCTGATCTGTTCTATCATATCCCTCATCCATTCATTTTCAATCAGTGTAAAATCAATGTAGGGATTGACCTGCTTCCACCAGTTCCAAGCTTCAGGGAGGATAAGATTAATTTCATTCACTCTGAATCCAAACTTCATATACAGCTCCTTGAATTCATCCAGTGAGTCCTTTGCTTTTGTAATAGGTAGCACCTTATCACCTTTGCTACTTCTTCTACTTCTGTTGCATGCCCTTAAGGCTCTGACTCTTGCTTCCCAAAATTTCAAACCCAAGAAAGAGTTAAGACCTTCATGAAACCACATGTCATGATAAGGTCTCCTCTTGTTGTAATACTCTTTCTTGTACTGTCTAAACAGATCATCAGTGAGTTGAACTCTGCCAGGTGCAGGTTGCCTGAAAGCATTTGTATCATATGTCCATCTCTTCTGTGTAAAGAGTCTTGCAGCCTCCTTTGCTACAGCTGATTGGCCCTCTTCCCCCTTAGTGACATCATCAACAAAACGGGATATAAGGCCATGAATAGCCTACTGTGATACTATCACTCTATGCAATTGACCTTCCATAGTTCCAGTTCTAGTATCAAGAGCAGTAATCCTGGATTGCAATGTCTCCTCCAGTCTGTTGATCCTTTCAGTGAGTTTGGGATCAGGCACAGCAGGTTGTTGTGCCGCAGCAGGCTCAGTAGGTTCAGATGTTGCAGCAAGGTTGTCAAGTTTTTGATGATTAGAAATAAGTTGTTCTTTCAGAAGTTTGTCTTTTGCAGTGTTTCCAACCTTGATGCCTCTTACATCTAGCATCATATCAGTGACATCATTTTGAGTGGACGTAAAATTTGAAGCAACTGTATCAACAGATTGTCTATTTTCAAATCTCTGTTCCTGTCTGTCCAGTTGTGTCCTTAACTGTTGCATATCATGCCTTATAGTCCTCAACTCATTGAACACTTCAACTGGCACTCCACTCCTCATTCTACTATCAGTAGATCCATCAGCAGGCTCCTCAACTCTATATTGTGCCTGTTGTCTGCTGATGATCATTGCCTTACTCATATCTCTCCCAGCAGGGGGAGGTCCTTCCTTAATTATAGCACCAAGAATATCTTCAATGATAGGATCTTGTGCAGGTTCTTCAGCAACTTCTTCTTCTCCAAAAAATTGAAATTCTTCATCACTGTAGTCATAGTCCAGCAGCTGTTCTTCTTGATCAACAACATCAGCCTACTGACTATCCTTCCCTACAGTGGCCTTGGCTCCAGTAGGCTCCACTACAGCAGCCTCATCAACAACAGGGGTTTCCTCCAAACCCAAATCAGGTTCCAACCTTTGTCCAGGTGCTGTTTGAGACTCAGCAGCCTGTACCTCCTGTTCCAACCTTTGTCCAGGTGCTGTTTGTACCCCAGCAACCTGTACCTCCTCTTCAACTTCCTGTGGATTGAATGTAGCCTCATTATCCACTTGGAAACCTTCAGCATTACCAATCTTGTGCAGGATGATGGCAGTTTTAGTAAGAGTGCCCTCAAAGTCAAATCCACCCTGATATTCAATGGATTCTTCTGAGCTGGCACTTGGTTCATTGTGATCAATAATCTTCTCTCCATCAAAATCCTCACTCTGTTCAGCTTCATGTTGTGCAATAGGCTCTACAACAAAAAATGTAGCAGATTCATCAACCAGCCTACCAGCACTCAATGTTATTCCCTCAGTGATTAATGCTTCCAGATCATCCATGGTGAGATCCTGTAGATCCTCATCCATCTCTCTAGTCTGCTGGCCCTCAGTAGACTTACCAGCATCAATAGGCTGTTGTACAGGTGGTTCATTTATCAGTGCAGCTCCACTGGATTCTCCTGGTCCAGAGGGAAAATCTCCTCTACTATCTGATGATGAGGAAGACTCATCATCTCTATCTCTTGGATCTCTAAACTTGATACCTTCCTCCTTCTGTTGCTCATCAAACAAATCCATCAGTCTTGATTGCAGCAAGGTTGTATCAATCAGATCCAGTAAGTTTTCCACTCCCAACTTGTCAAAAGCCCATTCTTCAAGATCTGTCATTGGTTCAGCAGCTGGCTTTTGTCTTTTATAGAAACCAAACTTCCACTGGAAGTAGTCAGCAATTTGCTGAAGTTTGGGGTCTACATATTCCTTTGTTTTCTTCTTTCCTTTCACATGCCTCTCAAATGGCATGAAAGACCTCCTGGGAGCAACTCCAGCACTTTGTTGACCTCCAAAGGTTCCAACAAGTTGATTCAAGGTTTCTTCAACAGAGGTCTGAAAGTCAGTAGGTTGCTGTGATTGTAGATTTGTACCTACTACTTCCATCTATACCACACTTGGTTCCTCCTGACTTACATGCTCATCAGCAGGGTTAGCAGTAGACTGCACCTAAATGACTTTCTTTAGGTTTAGATTGAAATCTTGCACATACACCTACAGCAAAGGATATATCAGGTCTGCTGGCAGTTAGGTACAGCAGACTGCCTATCATCCTTCTGTATAAGGTCTGATCAACATCTTTGCCTTCTTTATCTTCATCCAATCTGATGTTTGTACTCATAGGAGTTGAACTCTTAGTGCTGTTTTCCATACCAAACTTCTTCAGCAACTCCTTGGTATACTTGGTTTGATGAATAAAGATACCATCTTTCATCTGTTTAACTTGCAATCCCAATAAGTAGTTCATTTCTCCCATCATACTCATTTGAAATTTACTCTTCATTAGATTTGCAAACTTTTCACACATTAAATCATTTTCAGAACCAAAAATTATGTCATCCACATAAATTTGTACCAGCAGGGTGCTGTTCCCTTCACTGATTCTGAAAAGTGTCTTGTCAATGGTTCCTTTTGTAAAACCATTGTCCACCAAGAATTGAGATAGAGTCTTATACCAAGCTCTTGGTGCTTGTTTCAATCCATAAAGTGCTTTGTTGAGTCTATACACTTTATCTTCATGATCTTTAACTTCAAATCCAGGAGGTTGCTGAACATAAACTTCCTCCTCTAGAATGCTATTCAAAAATGCACTCTTGACATCCATTTGATATACTTTGAAGTTCTTATATGCAGCATGTGCCAAGAATAATCTGATAGCTTCCAATCTTGCAACAGGTGCATAAGTTTCATCAAAATCTATTCCTTCTGCTTGAGAATAGCCTTTTGCAACTAGTCTGGCCTTATTTCTTACAATGGTACCAGATTCATCAAGTTTATTTATGTATACCCACTTAGTACCAATGATATTTGCATGATTTGGCCTATCAACTAGTGTCCAAACTTGATTTCTTTCAAATTCATTTAATTCCTCTTGCATAGCAGTTATCCAATCTGGATCTGAAATAGCTTCTTCAACAACTTTTGGTTCCATTTGAGATAGAAAACAAGTAAACATGGCTTCCAGTTGTCTTCTAGTCCTTACACCTTGCTGTACATTGCCAATAACTTTTTCAGCAGGGTGATTCCTTAACCATTGTGGATTTTGGTTATTTGATTATCAGGAACATCATCTTCAGTAGGGTCTGCTGTAGCTTCTTCTACAGGGGGTTCAGCAGATCCTTGAACTGCTTCAGTTGTTGCATCAGTAACATTACCAGCAGGGTGTTCAGCAGGGGCAGTATCAGAAACTTTTAAGTCATTGAATCTTTCCAGAACTTCAACACAATCTGGATCAGTGACTTGTTGATTTTCAGCAGGTTCACAATCTTCATCTTCCATACCAGTAAACTTAGGTTCATCAAACACAACATGAATTGTTTCTTCATGTTTCAGTGATCTTTTATTCAGCACCCTGAATGCTCTGCTGACTGAAGAATATCCCAAGAAAATTCCTTCATCTGATTTTGGTTGGAATGTTTTCAAATGTACCTTATGATTTAGAATAAAACATTTGCTTCCAAATGGATGGAAATAGGATATGTTAGGTTTCCTTCCATTCCAAACCTCATAAGGTGTCTTCAGCAGCTTCTTGTTTACTGAAGTTCTGTTTTGTGTATAGCATGCTGTATTTACTACTTCAGCCCAATATCTTTCAGGTAACAATGCTTCACAAATCATTGTTCTTCCTGCTTCCTTTAAAGTTTTATTTCTTCTCTCAGCAACCCCATTTTGCTGAGGTGTACCAGCAGCAGCAAGTTGATGTAGTACACCATTCTGTTCACAATATTTTCTTATGACTTTGTTGAGAAATTCAGTACCCTGATCTGATCTTATCTTTATTACTGTTAAGCTTTTCTCATTTTGTAATCTCTTCAAAAGATTAGGCATGCTTTGAAGTGTTTCACTTTTCTTGTTCATAAAAATCACCCAAGTGTATCTTGAATAATCATCCACAACCACTAAAGTGTACTTCTTTCCTGTTACACTTGCTGGAGTTTTTGGTCCAAATAGATCCATATGCATTAGCTCCAACACTCTATTAGTTGATTGTTTGGTCTTTGATTTGAAGCTTGACTTTATCTGTTTACCATGTTGACAAGCATCACATATGGCATCCTTCTTGAATGTGATCTCAGGTAAACCAACCACCAGTTTCTTCTTCACCAACTGATTGATGTCATCAAAGTTCAAGTGATTCAACTTCTTGTGCCATAGCCAATTGAGTTCTGATTTGGTATGCACAATCAGACAGGTTTCTGGAACTGCAGTAGACCAATCCACAACATACATGTTTTGTTGTCTTCTACCAGCAAGTACAACTTGATCACCTCTTTCACTAATGACAATATAGTTGTTTTTGTCAAAAGTGACCTTGTATCCCTTATCACAGAATTGTCCAGTGCTCAGCAAGTTGTATTCCAGTCCCTCAACATATGCAACATCCTTGGTTGTAAGTCAATTTCTCACAAGTGTGCCATATCCTCTTGTATATCCAGGTGTATTCTTGTTGCCAAAATTCACCCTTGGACCATCTTTTGTCACAAAGTTTGATAGACAGTGCTTATTCTTTGTCATGTGTCTGGAACATCCACTGTCAAAGTACCAGACACCCTACAAAACAAAGTTAATGCATTTTAGGTACCCAAACCTGTTTGGGTCCATAATGGTCAGTGGTAAGTATGACCCTTGGCATGTCTCCATAAGGTCTTCTTCTGAAAGTGTCATACTTTGGTTCATACATGTATTCCACACATCCATAAGTTCTAACAGTAGGTTGTGTAGAATTCACATATGTTTTCTGGCCTTTTGGTTTGTAATACTGTTTGAAGTGATTCTTGATGTTAGAAGCATCAGTATAACCATTAGTTTGTTGTCTGTTAGGAACAGCCCTATAATAAGGAGTCTGATGAGGTCTCTGCTGAGGTCTTGTAAAAGTCCTCTGCTGAGCCCTTTGCTGATTCCATTGCCTAGGTTTTACCCTAGCAGTATGGTTATACTTACTGTTTTTAACAGTAGGTGTAGGAATATTCCAATCATCATCAGCAGGGAAGAATCTACCTTTCCCCCTGAGATAAGTATCCTTGAATGATTAACATTTTTGGGTTTAGGATTCTTATCCTTGGAATATTTCTGTTTCTTACCCTTCTGTGGTCCAGCAGACTTGGTAGCAGGTCTGCTATCAGCAGGCTTAGAAGGCACAGCAGTCCTATTTTTAGATTTACTCTTTTTCTTAGAAGCTGTTGACTTTTTTGACTTCTGATTTTGCTTCCTTGAAGCATTCTCCGTAGGTTTTACTGCCTCAGCAACCTTACTGGGAGTTGGATCTAGTGCAGTTACAAACTTAGGACCAATTCTGGTGCTAGGTTCAGTGACCTTACTGGATCCACTCTTGTTGGATTGATGAGTTCCAAATCCAAGCCCTGTTCTATCTCCATAAGGCTTTCCTGATTTGTATGCAGTAGTGGAACAAGATGGTTCAACAGATTCAGAGGCTGCTGGATGTTCAGCAGACTTATGCTGATTCTGTCCAACATCTTTTTCTTTACCTTTGAGAACCCTTAATTCTGCTTTCAATCTTCCAACTTCTAATTCAAGAGCTTCTTTTTCAGTCTTCACAACCTCATAACCAGATTGTATTGTCCTCAGTTGATTAAGGATGGCATCCAAAGTCTCATTGTTGTCAGAATTTCTAGGATTTGAACCACAAGTTGATTAACAATCACTTTCAGTAGGAGTATTGATAGATACAGTGTTGTATACCTCCTCAGTTTCATCCATATTGGCCATCAAAGCATAATCCTCCATATCAGCAACCAGTGCTGTATCATCTGATTCATTTCCTTTTTCAGATTCCACATCATATCCTGATTCATCTTCAGCAACCATAGCCTTCTTGCCATGTCTTCTTTGTTGACTCTTGGTCTTCAGTAAGTCTGGACAATCAGGTCTAAAATGTCCAGGCTTCTTGCAGTTGAAGCAAAGATAATCAGGTTCCTTGCCTTGTTTTAGTTCAGGACAGTCAGGTCTAAAGTGTCCTGGTTTCTTGCAATGAAAGCACAGATAATCATTATCTTTCCTTGGTTCTTCTTTCCTTCTTTCAGTAGGCCTCTTTGTAAAATTTCTTGCAGAGGCCTTTCCAGTCTTCATCATCCTGATTTTCTTGCTCAGTAGGGCAATTTGTTCTTGCATCTCATCCTGTCCTCCTGATGTTTCTTCATGATGTGAAGCAGCCAATGCAGTGGTCTTTGGCTCTTCCTTCTCAGTTTCAGGCACCAGCTTCTTGCTAAATTCATATGCCTTAAGATCAGAGAACAAGTTGAAGGTGTCTTCTTCATGCAATTTCCTCATTTCTTCAATTGCAGTCACCTTCATTTTCCAAACATCTTTTGCAGGTAGAGCTTCCAAGATTTTGGTGTTTACTTCCTCTTTTGAATAACTTACACTCAGCAGGGTGAGTTCATCCAGGATTGCATTGAATCTTGATTCCATTTGCTCAATGGTTTCATTTGGCAGCATCTTGAACTTTTGGAACCTCTTTCTGGCCACACTGATTTTATTCTTCTTTATTGCATCAGTGCCTTCACAGATCAAGTGAATCTTGTCCCAAAGTTCCTTTGCAGTCTTGCAATCTTTGACCTTCATGTACATATTGCTATCCAAGGTTCTGTACATGATATCAATAGCAATGTTGTTGAGGTTTGCCCTTTTTCTGTCTTCTGCATTCCATTCTCTTTTTGGCTTAGGAATGTACTCAATTCTGTAACCCACTGTTACTGCCTTTGTAATCTCCAGTGGTCCATCAGTTAATACATCCATCATCTCATCATGAGTAGCAGCAAGATATGCCTGCATTCGTCGTTTATACTCATCAAATCTATCAAGAGAACACATCAACATAGTTCTAGCATACTGTGTGTTATCCATGATGCAAATCTTGAAAATCAGTAACTTGAAAGAAAGTTTTAAAGAATTTTCACAAGCACAACAAGTAGGATTCCTTCAGAACAGAAGTACTGCTCCGATACCAATTGTTGGTCCCTTGAAAAGGCTTTGGTTAAGTTTAGAGGGGGGGTGAATAAACTTAACACTTAAAACTTTTGGAGTTAACAAATTCTACAACTTCAGCAGTCTGCTGATACTTCAGTAGTCTGCTGAGACTTCAGTAGCCTGGTGACAAACAGTAGTCTACTGATGGTTCAGTTTGCTGAATTTGTGCAGCGGAATTAAATCAAAAATTAAGCCTTATTACTTGTTGTTAAATATGATACTAAGTATTGGATACTTAGTAGTGCAAGTGTGTGATTTCAGTTGCTAGATTCAGTAGGTTGATGAGTGAAATAAACTAAGTGCAGAAAGTAAAATCTTTGAAAGTAAATGGCCAGATTTTATAGTGGTTCCAGGTGAAGTAATCCTGTCAGTCCACTCTTCTCCTGTGATGTTGGAGGGAATTCACTAGAGATCTTTGATGTAGCTTTTACAAAGATTCCTAAGTTGCTTGTCCTTCACCAATAACTATGGCTTCACAAACTGAAAACTGGGAACAGGTAGAATTGCTGCTCCTGAGTCTTCCACTGGTCCTTGAAGGGTAGGATTACCTCTTCACCAGCTCCACCACAAACAACAGTCTTTCACACCCAACAGATGCTTCACTGTCTTCAGTAGATTCTTTATAAAATAAAGATTGAATCAAATAAATGATTCAGTTGCAGCAGCTTGATTTGGATGATGTAATCAGCAGCTTGCAGTCTCCAAGTGTGTAATCTTCATGCAGCTTGAATACAGAATACACTTGAAGAAATTTACTGGATCAGTAGGTTTAAGCTCAGTAAGTTCATCAGGGTGTTTTTCAGCTCAGAATTAGCACTTAAAGTATATCCAAAAATTCATCATCTTTTCTTGAGTTGAAAGTCTTCTATTTATAGGCAAGAATGTATGTGACTTGTATTTGAATTTCAAATGTGACCGTTCCTTGTATTTGTCCCATCTGATCTGCATTCTGTCTCTATTCATAGGACTGACACTGTCAGAATTCCTTTTTGACAGTGCAGTCTGTCCACCCCTTTGACTTGTATCCAATGGATAAAAATAAAAGTCATCCCAACGTCTTTTTAATCTCAGCCCTTGATTTTCTTGATAAGTCAGAGGTAGTTGGCTGTCCTTATCCATGTAATCTTCCAAGATAATCTTGAATTAATCGAGGTAATACATCAGCAGGTTCATGAGTCTGCTGAGATACCTATCAGTCTGCTGATCATCATATAACTGTATATAAAATACAATGCAGCTGATTACTTCTATCTAACTTTTATTTGTGTAGTTAGATTACATCATTTTAATTATAACTAAGTTCCAAACATCATCCAACTTATGGAACTTAGACCTTCTACACAAGGTATATGTAATCAATTTAGGTCATCACAGACTTGCCTAAATTCTGATTCCATATCCTTGACTTAAATTACTAAGTTTGATCCCTTAGCCTTCATTTACTGAGTTTGAACCCTCAACCTTCAGTCTTCAGTCTTCAGCAGGTTCCTGACTAGTCTACTGACCTATCTACCCTACTGACCTAGACAAGTCTGCTGAAACAAGTCAGCAGCCTTTTACAGTGCTTGTTTGATCAAACCTATTTATGAATCAAACTCTCATAAACCTATACATTTAATCTAGACAACTTTTTGCCTTTGCACTATAACAGCTAGTATGGCACTCATCATCAAAACTGAGGAATAAGTCCAACAGTTGTCACACATTATATGAATTTTTCTTTCTTCAATTCCATAATCCCTGAACTGTTGTCTTAACCATAGTATATGTGCACAGCAACTTCCAGCAGCAATGTATTCAGCTTCAGCAGTGGAAGTTGACATAGAATTTTGTTTCTTACTGAACCAGAAAACCAGTCTATTTTCCATCAACTGACAGGTTCCTGTGGTTCTTTTTCTATCAATATTGCATCCAGCATAATCAGAATCCGAGTAGGATATAACTTTGAAACTTCCATCTTTTGAAAACCATATTCCTACATCCGAAGTTTCTTTTAGATACTTGAGAACTCTTTTGACTGCAGCTAAATGACCTTCTTTAGGTTTTGATTGAAATCTTGCACAAACACCTACAGCAAAGGATATATCAGGTCTGCTGGCAGTAAGGTACAGCAGACTGCCTATCATCCTTCTGTATAAGGTTTGATTAACATCTTTGCCTTCTTTGTCTTCATCCAATCTAATGTTTGTACTCATAGGAGTTGATACATTGGTGCTGTTTTCCATACCAAATTTCTTCAGTAGCTCCTTGGTATACTTGGTTTGATGATTGGAGATTCCATCTTTCATCTGTTTGACTTGTGTTCCTAAGAAATGGTTCATTTCTCCTATCATACTCATTTGGAATTTACTTTTCATTAGATTATCAAATTTATCACACAATAGTTCATTTTCAGAACCGAAGATTATGTCATCAACATAAATCTATACCATCAGGGTGCTGTCTCCTTCATTGATTCTGAAAAGAGTCTTGTCAATGGTACCTTTGGTGAAACCATTGTCCACCAAGAATTGAGATAGGGTCTCATACCATGCTCTTGGTGCTTGTTTCAAACCATAAAGTGCTTTATTGAGTCTGTACACTTTATCTTCTTGATCTTTAACTTCAAAACCAGGAGGTTGCTGAACATAGACCTCCTCTTCCAAAATGTCATTCAAAAATGCACTTTTGACATCCATTTGATATACCTAGAAGTTTTTATAAGCAGCATATGCCAAGAATAATCTTATAGCTTCCAATCTTGCAACAAGGACGTATGTCTCATCAAAATCTATTCCTTCTGCTTGAGAATAGCCTTTTGCTACTAGTCTGGCCTTATTCCTCACAATGGTACCATATTCATCCAATTTGTTTCTGTATACCCATTTTGTACCAATTATGTTTGCATTATTAGGCCTTTCCACTAGTGTCCAAGCTTGATTTCTTTCAAATTCATTCAGTTCTTCTTGCATAGCAATTATCCAATCTGGATCTGATATTGCTTGTTCAACAACTTTAGGTTCCATTTGAGATAGAAAACAAGTGAACATTGCTTCTAATTGTCTTCTAGTCCTCACACCTTGCTGTATATTGCAATAACTTGCTCAGCAGGGTGATCCCTTAACCATTGTGGATTTTGGTTAGATTGATTCTCAGGAACATCATCTTCAGTAGGGTCTGCTATAGCTTCACCAGGGTGATCAGCAGATCCTTGAACTGCCTTATTTGTTTCATCAGTAGTGTTACCAGCAGGGTGTTCAGCAGGGGCAGAGTCAAAAATCTTTAACTCATTTATCCTTTCCAAAACATCAACAAATTCTGGATCAGTGACTTGTTGATTCTCAGCAGGTTCTGAAGCTTCATCTTCCATTCCAGTGAACTTAGGTTCATCAAATACAACATGTATTGTTTCTTCATGTTTCAGTGTCCTTTTGTTCAGTACCCTGAATGCCTTGCTGACTGAAGAATATCCCAAGAAAATTCCTTCATCTGATTTTGGTTGGAATGTCTTCAATTGCTCCTTATGATTTAAGATAAAACATTTGCTTCCAAATGGATGGAAATAAGATATATTAGGTTTCCTTCCATTCCAAATCTCATAAGGTGTCTTCAGCAGTTTCTTGTTCACAGAGGTTCTGTTTTGTGTATAGCATGCTGTATTAACTGCTTCAGCCCAATATCTTTCAGGTAATAAGGCTTCACAAATCATAGTTCTTCCTGCTTCTTTTAAAGTCCAGTTTCTTCTCTCAACAACCCCATTTTGCTGAGGTGTACCAGCAGCAGCTAGTTGTTGTAGCACACCATTTTGCTCACAGTATTCTCTTATAACTTTATTGAGAAATTCAGTACCCTTGTCTGATCTGATCTTCACTACTGTCAAACTTTTCTCATTTTGCAATCTCTTCAAAAGTTCAGGAATATTTTGAAGTGTTTCACTTTTCTTGTTCATGAATACTACCCAAGTGTATCTTGAATAATCATCCACAATTACTAAAGTGTACTACTTTTCTGTCACACTTGTTGGTGTTACTGGTCCAAAAAGATCCATGTGCATCAGCTCCAATACTCTTTTAGTTGATTGTTTAGTCTTTGATTTGAAGCTTGATTTAGTTTGTTTACCTTGCTGACAGGCATCACATATAGCATCCTTTTTGAATGTGATCTCAGGTAAACCAATCACCAGTTTCTTCTTCACCAACTGATTGATATCATCAAAATTTAGATGATTCAACTTCTTATGCCATAATCAATTAAGTTCTGACTTGGTATGCACAATCAGGCATGTTTCTGGAACAACAGTAGAACAATCCACAACATACATGTTTTGTTGTCTTCTTCCAGCCAAACAACTTGATCACCTCTTTCACTAATGACAATACAAGTGCCTTTGTCAAAAGTGACCTTGTAACCCATGTCACAAAACTGTCCAGTGCTCAGTAGGTTGTAGTCCAGTCCTTCCACAAATGCAACATTCCTGATGGTTAATCCATTTCTCACAAGTGTGACATATCTTCTTGTGTATCATGGTGTGTTTTTATTGCCAAAATTCACTCTTGGACCATCCTTTGCCACATAATTTGACAAACAATGCTTATTCTTTGTCATATGTCTGGAACATTCACTGTCAAAGTACCAGACACCCTACAAAACAAAGTTAATGTATTTTAGGTACCCAAAACTGTTTGGGTCCATAGTGGTCAGTGGTAAGCATGACCCTTGGCAAATTTCCATAAGGTCTTCTCTGAAAAGTGTCATACTTTTGTTCATACATGTATTCTACACATCCATAAGATCTAACATTTGGTTGTGTAGGATTCATATATGCTTTCTGGCCTTTTGGCTGTTTGGAGTGATTTCTATTGTTAGAAGCACTAGCATAACCATTGGTTTGTTGTCTATTAGGAACAACCCAGTAATATGGAGTCTGCTGTGGTCCCTGCTGAGGTCTTATATAAGTCCTCTGCTGAGTCCTTTGCTGAGTCCATTGCTAAGGTTTTACCCTAGCATTATGGTTATATCTATTGTTTCTAGCATTGGGGGCAGGAATATTCCAATCATCATCAGTAGGGAACAGTCTAACTTTCCCCCTGAGATACGTATCCCTTGATTGATTGACATTTTTAGGTTTAGGATTCTTATCCTTGGAATATTTCTGATTTTTGCCCTTTTGTGGTCCAGCAGACTTGGTAGCAGGTCTGCTATCAGCAAGTCTAGAAGGTACAACATTCCTATTCTTAGATTTATTCTTTTTGTTAGGTGCTGTTGACCTTTTTGACTTCTGATTTTGCTTCCTTGAAGTCTTCTTAGTAGGCTTCACTGCCTCAGCAACCTTTTTTGGGAGTAGGATCTTGTGCAGGTACAAACTTAGGACCAATTCTGGTACTAGGTTTAGTGACCTTAATGGATCCACTCTTATTGGATTGTTGAGTTCCAAATCCAAGGCCTGTTCTATCACCATAAGGCTTTCCAGATTTGAATGCAGTGGAGGAACAAGATTGTTCAGCAGATTCAGCAGCTACTGAATGTACAACAGGCTTATACTGATTCTGACCAATTTCTTTTTCCTTACCCTTGAGATTTCTTAATTCAGCTTTTAACCTTTCAACTTCTATTTGAAGAGCTTCTTTTTCAGCCTTCACAATATCATAACCAGATTGTATTATCCTCAGTTGATTTAGGGTGGCATCCAAAGTTTCTTCATTGTCAGAATTTTTAGGATTTGAACCACAAGTTGATTCACAATCACTCTCAGTAGGAGTGATTATAGATACAGAATTATATACCTCCTCTGTTTCATCCATATTTGCCATTAAAGCATAATCATCCATATCATCAACAAGTGCAGTATCATCAGATTCATTTCCTTTTTCTGATTCTACTTCATATCCTGATTCATCTTCAGCAACCATAGCTTTCTTGCCAGATCTTCTTTGTTGACTTTTGCTCTTCAGTAGGTCTGGACAATCAGGTCTGAAATGTCCAGGCTTCTTGCAATTGAAGCAAAGATAATCAGGTTCCTTCATCTGTTTTAGTTTAGGACAGTCAGGTTTGAAGTGTCCTGGTTTCTTGCATTGATAGCACAAGTAATCATTGTCTTTCTTGGATTCATCCTTCTACTTTTCACTAAACTTCTTTGTGAAATTCCTTGGAGAACCCCTTCCATTTTTCATCATCCTGATTTTCTTGCTCAGTAGGGCAATCTGCTCATGCATCTCATCCAGTAGATCATCTTGAGCTCTTGTTGTTTCTTCTTGATGTGTAGCAGCCAATGCAGTGGTCTTTGGTTCTTCTTTTTCTGTCTCAGGTACAAGTTTCTTACTGAATTCATAGGCCTTAAGATCTGAAAACAATTTGAAGGTGTCCTCTTCATGTAGGCTTCTCATTTGTTCTATTGCAGTCACCTTCATTTCCCAAACTTCTTTTGCAGGTAATGCTTCCAATATTTTTGAATTGAATTATTCTTTTGAATATTTTACACATAGTAGGGTGAGTTCATCCATGATTGCATTGAATCTTGACTCCATTTGTTCAATGGTTTCATTTGGTTTCTTTTTAAATATTGAAACTTCTTTTTGACCACACTGATCTTGTTTTTCTTGATTGCATCAGTGCTTTCACAGATTAATTGTAACTTATCCCAAAGTTCTTTTGCAGTCTTGCAATCTTTCACTTTCATGTACATATTACTATCCAAAATTCTGTATATGATATCAATAACAATATTGTTGAGGTTTGCTCTTTTACTATCTTCAGCATTCCATTCTCTTTTTGGCTTTGGAATGTACTGAGTTTGATTATCCACAGTTATAGCTTTTGTGATTTCCAGTGGTCCATCTGTCAGCACATCCATCATCTCATCATGTGTTGCACCTAGACAAGCCTGCATACGACGTTTATACTCATCAAAACGATCTAAAGAACACATCAACATCGTTCTAGCATACTGGTTGTTATCCATGATGCAAAGCTTTGAAAATCAGAAACTTGAAAAAGTTTTCAAAGTATTTTCACAAGCACAACAAGTAGGATTACTTCAGAACAGAAGCACTGCTCCGATACCAATTGTTGGTCCCTTGAAAAGGCTTTGGTTAAGTTTAGAGGGGGGGTGAATAAACTTAACACTTAAAACTTATAGAGTTAACAAACACAGCTAGTTCAGTAGACTGCTGACTGCTCAGTAGTGTGCAGATACTAAGTAGTCTGCTGACTGCTGATTTTACTGAGTTTGTTGCAGCGGAATATATTCAAATTAAGCCTTATTACTTGTTAAAATATGATACCAAGTATTAGATACTCAGTAGTGTAAGTGTGTGATTCAGTTGCTAGTTTCAGTAGGTTGATGTGCTAAATATACTAAATGCAGAATATAAATGCAGAAAGTAAGTAGGTAGATTTTATAGTGGTTCCAGGTGGTGTAATCCTGTCAGTCCACTCTTCTCCTGTGATTTTGGAGGTAATTCACTAGAGATCTTTGAGGTTGCAGTTACAAAAATCCCTAAGATGTTTGTCTTTCACCAATAACTACGGCTTCACAAACTGAACACTTGGAACAGGTAGGATTGCTGCTCCAAAGTCCTCCACTGGTCCTTGAAGGGTAGGCTTGCCTCTTCACCAGCTCCACCACAAACAACAGTCCTTGACACCCAAAGATGCTTCACTGTCTTCTGCAGGTTTCTTGTAAAAGAAAGTTTGAATCAAGTAAGTGATTCAGCTTTCAGCAGCTTGATGTCTTCAAGTGTGTAAACTTGATGTAGCTTGATAACAGATTACACTTGAAGGATTTACTGGATCAGTAGCTTTAAGCTCAGTAGGGTCAACAGGGTGACTTCTTGATAATGCCTTATTTGCTCAGAATGATTGTAAATGTTTTCCCAAAATTCATCACTTGTATCTGAATTAGGAGCCCTCTATTTATAGTTGAGAATCCTTGTGACTTATGTTTCAAATTCAAACATAGCCGTTTCAGATTTGTCCCTTTCAAGACTTGCATTCTGTCCCTGTACATAGTACTGACACTGTCAGTTTACTTTTGACAGTTTTCAGACTGTCCACCCTTTGACTTGTATCCATTGGATAAAGGCCTGAACCTTTCCAACGTCCCTTTAATCTTAGCCATTGATTTGTTGACAAAATTAAGAGTAGTTATCTGTCCTTATCCTTGTAATCTTCCAATGTAACCTTTGATTAATTTGAACTATATATCCAGCAGGTTCTTGAGTATATAAGTTTGCTGAGATACTTGTCAGTCAGCTAACTGAGGTTTGCTGTGTTTATAAAACACTTCAGCTGACTATCATTTATCTAACTTATAATTGTGAAGTTAGATTACACCAATTTGAACATAACTAAATTCCAGTCACCACTTAACTAATGGTATTTAGACCTTGTACACAAGGTATAAGTAATCAGTTTAGGTCATCATAGACTTCCCTAAATTCTGCTTCCATATCCTTGACTTTGAATACTAAGCCTTCAATAACTGAGTTTGAGCCCTCAGCCTTCAGTTTTCAACAGGTTCCTAAACTAGTCTACTGACTCAGGTACCCTATTGATCTAGATAGGTCTGCTGATGAAAGTCAGCTGACCTTTTACAGTGCTTGTCTGATCAAACCTATACAAGGATCAAACTCTAATAAGCCTATACATTTAATCTAGACATCTTTTGCCTTTGCTCTATAACAGCTAGTCTGGCCCTCATCATTAAAACTTAAAATAAGTCCAACAGAAACAGTAATTCAACATGTTAAGTACTAAGGCTCGAAGATTGTGAAGCTAGGGATTAGTCAAAGACAATCAGTGTTTAAATTTACTTTGTGTCTTGTAACTGTAAACCTAAAAAACATAGTGAATTTTTCCTCCAATATCACAGGAGAATAGAGGACTGACCTGATTACACCACCTAGAACCTCTATAATTTCTGTCTCATCTACTTATTTACTTTACGCATTTATTTACAGAATTTTAGCATATATCTCATCAGATCACAAATTCAGTAAACATAAAAAATAGAGTCAACACTTCATTCTTCTATATAAACTGATAACTAAACTCTTAATCAAAAAAGCTTTAATATATCAGCTGCCGGTTAACTAAGTTTGAGCATAAGTCAGTTTGACTTATCCTCAACTCAGTTAGTTCAACTCCACACAAGTTTAAAACATAACCTAATTTTTTTTAAGAATCTAGTTTTTGGTGACAAGTTTATTGATGCAACATTCCTAGGGCTCCAATCTCACCGGCAGTGTACCGGGTCAATTGTAGTCTAGTACGGTGGTCAAGGTCGTTTCCCACAAGGATATGAGGTCAAACACCAGTTAGTTGTTATTATCTTGATCCGAATCGCAAGTTTGATTAAGAAAGTAATAATTAACTACATGGATTGTTCAAACGATAAAAGAAAATCTAGCCAAGATGATTCATAGTTCAACTTATCTCCCCTTAATTCCTTGGAAATGATCTACCTACCACCTTCCAATGGTGTTCGAATGTGTGAACGGTGCATTCCTAAACAAGCGATTTCCCCTCATACGAGTGAATGAAACCACACTTTGTCTCCTCCTTGGTCTAAGTACCTTAAACCTAATGAATTGACAAGAAAAAACACTTGAATGCAAAACTCCCCGGATAAGGAACCGAATTCCACTAGGGACGATTCTACCTTCCGTTCTTCTTACCCTCTTCTGACAACTAATGTCTCCATTCGGTATCTACTAGTTGTGTAGGTGCATATGAAAGTTAATTACTTAAACATACACAATAGCAATCAATACAAGTAAGAAGAATTTCAACACAATAGAAGCTAGAAAACATAAACAATCAATTCCAAGCAGCCATATGGGATTAACTATCACAACAATATCACCTTGGCTAGTAACGGACTAGCCACTCATAGGTATGAACACAAACATGTAAAAGTTAACATTCATATCAACAAGAACAATTAAACAAAGGTAAAGACTAAGAAATTTACCAAATTCAAGCTGTGAACTCGAAATTAGAAGCTTTCATACAACCTTCAAAAGACTTCAATGGAGATAGACACACAAGAGTATTGTTTTTCTCCAAGAAAAATGATTCAAACATTAAACCAAGAATTATGGATGATTACAATGAAGTTTAAGAGCTAAATATTATATATTTTGGCTAGGAGAGCCTTGAGGTTGGAGGTGCCTTCAAGCTAGGGAGAATATGGTGTTTTTTCTTCTTCTAAGATGTATTTTCTAATATCCCTCGAAAATGAATACAGAAGCCTACTTAATTTGCTGATTTTTTCCATTACGGCTCATGCCGGGTTTTCACGGCTTGCGCCGTGAATGCTTCTGGTTCCCCACGGTGCACGCCGCATTTGAAAAGGTGGTTGGGATTTGACTTCAGTATTTAATGCGTCCAACTGCTGCAGAGTTGATGTCTCGGCTTACGCCGTATGTAGTCATGGCCCACGCCGTGTGTGATGTCTCGGCCTGCACAGTGCATACTTCTATTTTTGCACACATCTTCTCGGCATGTGCCGGAACTACAGATTTGAATTGCCAGTCACGTAAAATTAAGGTTTTGTCCTCCCATTGCTCCCATTTGCTCCAACTAAGGCATGAGACTCGATCTATCCTCGATATCGTCATTCCATGCTTCAATAATTTCTGCAAAATACCAACACAAATATACCATGCGTAAGTCTGATGACAAGATATAACTAATAAATTCTAAAGAGTAAAAAAATGCTTGAATATTGGTAGTGCACAAAACAAAGTGGTTTGATTTATCACAAAATTTGCTCTTATTGATACAAATATCAGTATATACTAAAGAAATGGGAGTAAAACATTGTGGAATTTCATCATCCGGTTGACATACATCATTTATTCACCCCCCTCTAAACTTGTGTCAGCCTTTACAATGGGACCAACAATTGGTATCAGAGCAAATCTTCTATTCTGAAAAGATCTCTGGTTGAGTTTTATTAGTTTGATAGTTTGCTTGAAGTAACATGCACTCAGTTATCAGAACAGACCTTCATACCTGAAGAAATCAATTGTTGAAACAAGTTGGTTTTTAAAAGAACTTTTCTAAACTGCATCATGGATTCACAAAATCATTTTAGAAATTTGCTTAGCTGTTCATTTTTAAGATTTGATGAGTACAAAATTAACTTGCAGATCCTTGTTGCTGATAGTCAAGAAAGATTAATTGAAACATTCATTGAAGATACAATTGTTACAAGCAACAATGAGAATATTGAAACTTTACCAATAAGCTTTGCAGCAAAAGATCATGTCGAAAGTGATGAGGAAATAATACTTTTTGGAACTAATCTTGTAGAGGACAATACTGAATCAAGCAAAGGAAAACAGATATTGTAATATTAAGAAGCAAGAACTGAAAGTTTAGCAATCAAATGTCATGAGGTAAATGCTTCCACATTTAACAGTCACACTGCCATGGACAATCTTAGAAACGGAGATTTTATTGAAACTTTAGACATACTCATGAAATAATTAGAGGAAATTCAAAAGAATTGTGAGAATGTCAAAAAGGAAAAAGAGCTATTGAATGCTAAGGTTCTAAGATTAAATGCTGAAATTAAACTTATCAAGGCTAATAATGGAACTCAAGGTGATTGTTCTACTGATGATACAACATCAATAATAAATATCACATAATCATCAATTGATCCAACTCTTAAAGTTCAGTTCAAACTAGTTAAGCCATATGGAGACAGATCAGGCTTAGGGTTTGATAATCAACAGAATTCTAAGATCGGATCTAGTTCAGCTACACCTAAGTTTCTAGTTGCACAAAAAACTAGAACTCAGAAAATTGATGAACTTATTAGAACTGATAACAATTCAGCACAGCCTCGAACAAAAACTGACAGAACTGTAAGATCAGTTGGTGGAAATCAACAAACAAACAGATTCTACAGAAAAATCTCAGAAGGCTAAAAAGGTAGAACTGATCAGAGATCAGTTAACAAAACATTCAAGTCATATTTACCTAATAATGATTCTCATTCAAGGAATAATAGATTCAGGGGAAATAGAGACTCTTTCCTACTGATGAAGACTAGAATGGACCAACTAGATCAACTCAGTTTCACAAAATACATAAGGAAAAGACTGTTAAGCCAAAACACCAGAATTTTGGGAAAACTGATAAATCTAACAAGAATTTCACTAAGTCAAAAGGTGAAGAAAAATATATGAGAGAAATGAACTCAATCTTTAAGATGTTAAAAGCCCTCAAAGAGGAGATTAATTCGGTGGAAACAACATGGTTCAAGAATTAATCCAAAAACTAACCAAAAAGGACCCAAATAGATATGGGTACCAAAAATATCTTAACTTGTTTTGCAGGAGAAAAACTGATTACTGAAGGAGTATCAAAAACTGACTCCTTCAAAAACCGAGTTATATATCATCTCTCACAACTGAGATATTGGAACTGATCTAGAAGACAAAAACTGACGTCTGACTCATGTTTGGATATGGTCAAGAATGGTTATTCACAGCTGGAGATACAACACATCAAACATATTTACTGATACTGAGAACGGTTGGCAGAAAAGTCGTAACCTACACAGATCTCAACCGTGCATTTTCACTACTTACCACATTTTTCTGCATCTCAAAAAAGGATGTGATTTATGACAAGACGTTTAACCCACTCGAAATCCTTTAACTGCACACCTACCATCTATGTATAAATACCTTCTTTCTTTTCTTATCAAAATCTTTACAACTCAATTTTACTGCTCTCCTTCTTGAAGAATTCTCTTCGTCTTCAATCCTTTCAAAATCTTCTACCCTTCCAGAAATTATGACTTTTACAAGAGTAGAACCCGGATTGATCATTCCACTTGATCAATACCTAGAAAAACATGGTAGTTCAGACCTTGCCAAACAAATTGTTGAGAAAATAAGAAAAATCAAAGGACTTGAAGAAATTTTCAACATTGCCCTGGACAGTGTATGCTTGGAGAGGATAGCAGACTTTTATGAGTTTGGAACAACTGCTATAGAAGGAAATGTCTACACCTACACCACCACTGTCAATCAACAGCAAATTATGGTCACTGAGAACCTTATTGCAGAAATCTTTGGGCTCAACATTTCTGGATATTCCTCTTCCATAAAGCTGAATAAAGATAAAAAAAGAAAGGCTATGGAAAGTAATTGCAAGGAAAGAAAATTCAAATGTGTCATTAACGGGAAAGCTTGGTTTTCTTAAACCTGAATTTGGTCATCTGACTCAAATGTTAGCCTAATGTGTCATTGGAAATGCTGGGAACTTTAGTAATCTATCTGGCACCAAGATAGATCTACTATATGTAATTTAGTTTGAAGAGAACTTCAGTTGGCAGAGATATATTCATTATCAACTGGTAGGACAAGTCACTTCTTAAAAAGCAAAAAAAAAGACATATGTGAAGATGAAGAGATTCTATCACAAGAAGACTCCTGCCTTGTTATTGCAAAGAATCATTAATCACTTTGGAATTACCAAAAGAGAAACAACTGCAATAGCTGATGGAAACATTGCAGTGAAAGATTAGTAGACCAAGATATGAAAAGGAAAGCTGATGGTTCTGAAGCTGAACCAAAGAAAAAAAGAAAGAAATCATCCAAAAAAACTCTTACAGGAGAAGAAGCGGTGGAACAAGTTGAGAAACTGAGGGAGAAGAAAAGAAAACTGGATGAAATGGAGAAAGCCAGGATTTTTGACTCAACTGAGAAAAGAAAGGAACCCTCACCTGTAAAAGCACTGATTTCAGATACTGAAAGTCAGTTAGCAAAGAAAGAAAAAACTGATGAAGAAACCCCCACAAAATCTGATGAAGTTACTGACAAGGAATCAGTTGTAGAAGCTCAAGAACTCGTTCCAATTTTACCGGAAGCTGACATTCAGGGAGAACTAGTTCTAAGAACTGAATTGGATGAAGAATTAATTGAAAGTAATGAAGAATAGATTACATCAGAAATAGCAGGCATGCTCAGTTTGCGAGATAAATCTAAATCAACCCCACAAAAATCAATATCCAGGATTGAATATGAAGAATCAATCAAAGAGTTTGAAGCATCTCAGTCTAAGAACAGAGAAGAAGATGATAAATCTGTTCAACAACAAGTCATAACTTTGGATGATCTTGTTGAAGATAAAATTCAGGAAAGAGGAGCTGAAGTTAAAGAAGTTACTGAGAAAACTGAAGAGGAAATGGTTGTAGAATTGAAAGAGTTTCAGGAAGCTGAAAAAGATGAAACTGAACAGGTTGTTGAACTTATAACAGTACCAGAAGCTGAAACTAATAAATCTGTCATTTCAGTTGTTGCTGAAGAAGGTACCAGCAAAACTGAAGCTGAGAAAATTGAGGAACCAATTGCCAACATAACAGAGGATCCCAAAGAAACTGTAGATCCTACAACTGACATTGGCAAACTTGTTGAAGCTGATTGCAGAAGGATAAATGCCTATCAACAATGGAAATTCATCTTAATCAAGAATTAGAAAGAACTACAGAAATTCATGGAAACTGAAGAACCCTGGGTTTTTGGACTTTATGACATCTTGCATTTGTCACAGATATTTGATGTCAGTGAATTCCTGAGCACTGGATACTCCACAATTAGAAATAGACACTAGAAGAAAATTACAGGAAATGATCCCTCAATTTCAAAGAAAGGTGATGATAATGATGATGATGATGACTCTCAAGAAGACCCTGACTTACAAAAAAGGATTCTTGCCTCTCTACAAATAAAAGAGTCAAGTAAGGCTATTAAGGAAGGAGAATCAAATGAAAACAGTTTAGATGATAGTGATTCAACTGCATCAGACTCAGAAACTTAGTCTAATTCAGGAAAAGAAGATGATCCAGAACAAAAAGGATATCAATCACCTACAGATAGAGAAATTCTGGAGATTGCCAAAGCTGAAGCTGATAAAGCTAAAAAAGAAACTGATGAAGAGTTTGATGTGAGACTTGTTAGAAGTAGCGCCCGAAAGACAATTTATGTAATTGTTTTTAGAATTAATAAATGACAGATTTATTCTCATCTTATTACTTGCTTCGTGCTTGTAAGTAATACACTACTGAAAACCGTAAGTCGTATCATATGTAGCCATATAACTTAGTGTGTATCACACATCAGGATTAAGTTTATGGCGATACACATGAAATATTAGTCCGTGGTGAAGTTAATCAAAGTATGGGGTCTATTGATTAAACCACCATTAATGCACCCAGAACACTTTATGGTGTGACCGTCTTATCCGGACCGTCGACATTGGTTGTCTAATTGGGGCATTTATATATGATGTGGTCATATAGGACTGGACCGGTTTAATTTGAGTTTCTCATATAATTCCGTGATTCAGAAATCATATTAAATCATAAGATGATCATACATGGATTAACCTTAATCCTGAAGTGATTACAGACTCCTGCTTGTTTCAGGATAGGGTTTGATGTGTTCGTTAAGGATCGCTAAGAAGCGCGGTCCGAATCACTTTCACGTTGGCACTATTCTGGGATGAGTGAGAAGTGTGTGTCTCACAGATATGGAATCCATTCCTTCCGGCGGGAAGTAGAAAGACAATCCCCATATTTGTTGATCCTAGAAACTGATCGATCCGCGGAGTTCGTATTGGTTATGAACTAATTGATCACTAGTGGGTTAATGGTAAATAAGGTTAAGATGTATTGAAGAAGGTTTACGGAAATAATCCTACTTCATTACGGATAGTCTATGGAGGGTTAGTTTATATGAAATGATTATATCAATGGACACTTATAGACTCGACTCGACGTTTTGAGAATAAGTTATATCCATAATCGATAGAGTTCAGTTTCAGATTTATGGTGGCGTAATTCCAGAATTAATAAGTTGAGTAGAAATATTTTGTTCGATGAATATTTTATCTAATTTATTGTAGCTACTAATTATAGGACCATGGTCCCCGGTTTGGCTCCTAACATGCGAGTGTTTTCTCGTTTTATGGAACCTCGAGAATAAATTAAATAGTTGGTCTATTTAATGAATATGCAATATTATTTATTTGGTAAATAATATGTAAAATAGAAAAGACATTTTCTATTAAAAAATTAATGACATGTGGTGCCTCATATTATGGATATATTAGGAGAAGGAATTTTCCTAGATTATCTCATATGTGTAATTAATTAATTGTCTATTTGTTGGATAATTAATGGAAAAATAAGAGATTGATTTTTTGGAAATTATCTCTTATTTTATGGGAAAAATATCTTTTCCTTATGGGAATATGTTTTTGTGGTGTGAAAAGGATAACTATCTTGACTAGTTATTTTCCTATATAAAGAGACTTCCTCCTAACACAATTCACACAATTAAAAATTGCGCCATATTATTAAATAAAAGAAGAGAAAAATTAGTTTCTCGTTCTAGTTATTAAGAGAAGAAAAACTAGGGTTTATTCTTGGGCATATTCGAGGAGGTTCTACGGCGAGGATCGACGTCCACCAGTCGTCGCTTGGAGATACAATCCGGAAGATTGTGGCTTCTCCCTTTTGTCGAATTTCTCATCTCTTTCCGTTGAGGTAAATCTACTAACCTTCTTGTAGATTGTTAATTAATTATGTGAATTAAAATCATGGTAAAATCGCATGTGAATGTAATTCGTAGCTTCCGCTATGCATGATCGAGCATCTCGATCGGTGCTGAGAATCAGATCTGATGATCCAATTATGGATCGGATCCGGATTCGGGTTTCTATACATCCAGCAAGAATGTCACCAGTAAAAGAAGCTGACAGGTTAACTTTAGAAGAAGTAAGAAGACAGGCTGAGGAACGAAGAAAATCTAAGGAATACAGGGAAAAGCTGAAAAAGATTGGATCTACCCCACCCAATAGAAAATTGACCAAGGAGTTTGAATCTGAAGAATCTCGAAAACTGAGATTGTTGGAAATTTGCCTCAAGAGGAAGCTGAGAAAATATCTCAACCTGAAAAAGAGGAACCTGAGAAGAAGTCTGAAACCACTGAAAACAAGAAAGCTGAGAAGGAAACTCAAACTGAAAACGAAGCCAAGAAAACTAAAGATGACAAAAAAGATGTACTTACAAAAGCTGAAATAATTAAGTTCAATTACAATGAACTTGCCAAAATTCAGAATGAAGATATGGACATCTTTGCAAAAGTCCTGAAATCAATGGAAGAAAACAAAATAGAGAGAACTGATCTGATGAAAAAAGATGATTAGTGTCCAGAAAGACTGTCATGACACTCTGATTGAAATAAGGAAAACCCCTATTGAGTCTGAGGCAAGAAAAACCGAGACACATGAAAGGCTTGAAAATCTTGTTAATGATGTTTACAACAGAATGCTCTTGGTAGAGAATACCATGAAAGGCTCAGTAGTAGCACAAACCATTTTGGCATCCAATCAACAACATTTAAACTCATTTATCCAAAGATTGATTTAGAAGGATGATGCCAATAAGGGGAAAGTTTGGACGTTTTAAAAGCAAATGCTGAGGATATGTCAGGTGTTCTTGGAAGCATAGATGAAAAGCTCACTGAACTGAAAAAAGCCAGAGCTGACATGGATGATGAAGAGATGAAATTGATATCAAAATTCTCTGAGCCTACAGAGAAAAGACTTGGATTGGATTCACATCAATACAGTATCTTCAACAGTTTACCTACCAAAGAAAATGAAACCAGAGAACAAGTCTTGGAAAATTTTCTGACAATGAAGAAAGTTCTTGCTCATTACTGGAACAAACTGAACAAATGGGAAGAAAATGGAACACTTGAAAAAGCTGAAAAGATTGTTGGGAAAGTTGATTTAGGGATTGTCAAAGATGTACTGGAAAAATCAACAACTGATGAATATTTAAAGAAAATCGTGCTGAGATTTACAGTTTTGTTCAACGACAAGTTTTTTGGGAAACACAGGAAAATTTGGGCCAGCATCAACGGTATTGAAAACAGCCCAACAAATAATGCAATCAGAGAAGCTGTTGAGGAATATGACAAGAAGACAAAGATAACTGACAAAGGAGGAAACGAAGCTGAGATAGAGACTTAAATTCTTTTGATTTCATATGTTGTAGTTTAATACTTTGTAACTCAGGCAAACATCATCAATAAAGTATTAGTTTCTCAGTTTTATGTTTGTTACATTTTGTGTTTTGTCCTTGTCTTTTTGCATTGCTTTTAAGAAGGGTATTGGCATCATAAAAAAGGGGGAAATTGTTGGAAATAAAATTTATGTTTTAATGATGATTCATCACTTATCTAGTTATTGTTTTAGATCCCTTTGATGAAGTGCCATAAATAAATGTTATAGTGCAAAGCAAAAAAAAATGTCTAGAAATAAATGTATTGGATTTAATAGAGTCTAATATTTGTATAGGTAAATCAGACAAGCACTGTAATAGTATAAGGTTTAGAACTGAGAAACCGAGAAACTGACTTGATGAGCTTATGAAGAATGAGAAACTGATCTGTTGAGGTTACAAATGAAGAGCACTCAGAATAAGAAACTGACTTTGAAGAAAGAACTGAGTACACATACAGAAACTGAAGAAGGTAAGTTCACTGAGGGACACAGACTCAGTTGTCTTATCTAGAAACTGAAGACTAAGGGGACAAACTCAGTTAAGAAGGCTGAGGGACACAGATTCAGTTATTGAAGTATGAAGAAAACTCATTTTATGAAGACTAAAGCCGAGACTGTAAAGTTAGAATTCAGGTAAATCAGTGATGGCCTGAACTGACTTTATGGATCTTGTATGAAGACCTAAGATACATAAGGACAATGATATCTTAGATGACTTAAGTGTTATGGTGTACTCTGATTAAGTCAATAAAAATCAGAGGAAGAAAGAGTACTAAGTTTTGAAGAAGAGTAAAAACTCAGTTAATGCTCTTAAAACTGAAACACTCAGTTATACCATCTGAAAACTGACAAACGCCAAAAAGCTCAGTTTCAAGCTGAAGTCACTCAAACTAAAGAAGAATCAGAACGTTGAAAATCAAGCATTTCCATTGGATGAAAAACTGACGTGTCAGAATGGTCACTGACATCTGATAGGTAGCCGTTGGAAGCTACAAGAATTCAAATGCAAACAAGATGAACGTTGGAAAACCCCTATAAATAGAGAACTTTTACTTCAAGAAGAGGTGCAGAGTTCTAAGATCAAAATCACTAAGGAAATATTCAATTAAAGAAAGAGAACTCTCACTATTTTGCTATATTGCTAGATCCAGATCAAGAAGTTTTCAAAGTGTTAATAAATATTCAAGGAATTTATCAAGATCCACACTTGAAGAAATCTGAGCTCACTGTGCCAATCATATACACTCAGAAGAAGAAGCACATGTCACAAGTTGAATCATAGTTATTGATTTAAGACTCAACATTGATTTTATCAAAGGTCTAGACTGTGAAACACCAAGAAGGTGTGAAGGACAGTTGAGGTGCGGTCAGGAAGACTGTGTTTGTGATGAGCTGGTGAAGAGGCAGTCCAACCCTTCAAGGACCAGTGGAGCACACATAGTGAAACAACAATTCAACCTCTTAAGGACTAAGGCTCGAAGATTGTGAAGCTAGGGATTACTCAAGGACAATTAGTGTTTAAATTTACTTTGTGTCTTGTAACTGTAAACCTCAAGAACATAGTGAATTTCCTCCAACATCACCGGAGAAGAGAGGACTGATATGATTACACCACCTGGAACCTCTATAATTTCTCTCACATTTACTTATTTAGTTTACGCATTTATTTACAGCATTTTCATATATCTCATCAGATCACAAACTCAACAAACATTAGAAACTCAGCACAGCATTCTTCTATACAAACTAATAACTGAACTCTTAATAAAAAATGCTTTAATATATCCGCTGCCGGTTAACTCAGTTTGAGCATAAGTCAGTTTGACTTATACTCAGCTCAGTTAGCTCAACTCCACAAAAGTTGAAAACAGAACTTAATTTTTTTCAAGAATTATGTTTTTGGTGACAATTTTATTCACCCCCTCCCCTCTATACTTGTGTCAGCCTTTACAAAGGGACCAACACTTATGTTGTTCCAAATTCTCGAATCCTTTCCCTTTCCATATTTGATTCTCTTCTTAACAATTTGTTTGACTATTTTCAGTGTCTTTCAGGGGATCCAAGCAAGGATTGTTCAAGTGCCTCTTTGCTCACTGCCTTTATTTTTGTAGATGCATCCTTAAGTTGCTCAGTGAAGACTTGTGCAACTGTCTTCTTTATAGGTTCAGCAGGTGCCGGGGAATCTTCAGTAACACTTGTATCAGCAGGCTTCGTAGAGTCTGCTGGTTATTTGGAATTTTTAGGCTTTAAAATATCAGTGATCTTCCTTGTATCTATTTTGGAAGTTGCTGTTGATTTTGTGAGTTCAAAAGCTTTCCTTTTATCCACTGATTTTCTTGACCCAACAGCCTTAGGATCATCCTTCCATTTTCTTCTCAACTCTGGATTTGGTTCACTCTCCTTGATTGATCTTCTCCATCATCATCCAAACCAGGAATTGGAGTATTTACTTCAGGCTTGTATCTTGCCTAGTTGATGCTTTGAGGTGCTACATTAGCAATGTACAAGTGATTCAACAGACTTTGGACCATAAAACCCAAAGGTTTGATCTTGATAAAGAATCCAGATTCCAAGATACATGACTGGCTTTTTGTCCTTGATTCTTTTCTTGATTGTTTCTCTTTCTTTAGTCATAACCTTCTTCATGTAGTGTATGAAGAATCCAGCCCAATCAAACTTCATGCTTCCTGAAATTATAATCATCAAATCAATCTTGGGCCCTGATAGAGTATCATAACTACCAACCAACCATAGTAGATTTCTGGCAATGTATTTGCTCAGCAGGTTATACTCATAAGCAATATACTTAACATTGATTCCAAGAGATGCTTGTAAAACCGGATCAGTTTTGATAGATTCAAAAAATGTCATTTTTGACAGCTCCATATTTTCCGGATTTTTTGGGGCTCCATTTCCTTCTGCAAACCCAAAAGCTTCCCTTAACAAATCATAAGAAACTAGAATATCCTTACCATGAACTATGGTTGTAAACTCTTATGTGTTTAGTTTTATAACCATGTTCCTCCAAAAATCACAAACATTTCTGTAAGAGATTATTTGCAGTCTGATGTTGAATACATTCTCCATTCCTTCATACCGCTGAATCCTTCTTCCAAGATTAACTGCAAGCTCTCCTTCTCCAGCATCTTTAACATAACCATGAGCACTTTGGCTTGAGCCGAGATAAATGTCACCAGCAGACATTTTTGCTTCTTGATTTTGAGAGAAAAGAGAAGATAAATGCCAAGATTATACGCTAAAGCTTGAGTGTTTGAAGGAGAATGTAATGATAATCTTTTGTATATTATCTGAGATCTATAGGTTGTAGTGGGTGTACTCTCTCCAGGCACGTACTGTAGTATATGCCGTCCCAATGCACGAACAAGTGGAAACCAATAAGAAAATGCCATGTGTCCAACTACATAACCCCACTAATGTAAGAAACAATTATGTCCTGGTAACAGCTGTAATAAAGATAAGATTAAAATCCATTAACATTATTTGTTGACTTTCATTAAAGTCTGACTTTTTCAGTAGATAGATTCTTCAGCAGACTGATTTTGTAGAGACTCTGCTGACATGCTTCAGTAGGGATAAAGTCTCTTGGTGTCTTGAATACCCAGCTGATCTTCACATTTTCATCCAGCTGATTCAAGGTATAGAATTGTCCAACTGATAATACAAGATGATTGGTAAGTGAGCTCACCCAGCAGGGCAAAGACCAATCCCATTGGCAACTTCATTTGCTCAATTTACCAATCCTTAAGAGCATTCAATAATTGTCGATACCAATGACTAATCTTCCAAGTGAGCGCACCCAGCAGGGCAAAGACTAGTCCCTTTGGTGAATTCTAATGCTCTGCTGACCATCAGCAGGTCAGCAAACCTTGATGATGCCAAGTTCAGTTCTTAACTTAGAAAATCTATCTTTATCCAGAGCTTTTGTAAAAATATATGCAAGTTGTTCTTTAGTAGGTATGTAAAGAACCACAACATCTTTCTTTACAACATGATCTCTTATAAAATAATGTCTTACATCAATGTGTTCGGTTCTTGAGTGCAATACAGGATTTTCTGTCGTAGCAATTGCACATGTGTTATCACACATTATGGGAATCTCTCTTTCTTCAATCCCATAGTCCCTTCATTGTTGTCTTAGCCGTAGGACTTGTGCACAACAACTTCCAGCTGCTATGTATTCTACTTCAGCAGTGGAAGTTGATATGAAATTTTTTTTCTTCCTGAACCAGGAGACAAGTCTATTTCCCATCAACTGACATGTAGCATAATCAGAATCTGAGTAGGATATTACTTTGAAACTTCCATCTTTTGACTACCATATCCCTACTCCCAAAGTGTCCTTTAGATACTTCGGTATCCTTTTTACAGCATCTAAGTGACTTTCCTTAGGTTTTGATTGAAATCTTGCACAAACACCTACTGCAAAGGATATATCAGGTCTGCTGGCTGTGAGATACAACAGACATCCTATCATCTTATGTACAAAGTCTGATCAACATCGTTACCTTTTTTTTGTCTTTATCCAATTTGATGCTTGTACCCATAAGAGTTGAAATTTTTGTGCTATTTTCCATACCAAGCATCTTCAGCAGCTCGTTGTTATACTTTGTTTGATGAATGAAGATTCCATCATCCATTTGCTTGACTTGTAGTCCCAAAAATTAGTTCATTTCACCCATCATACTCATCTGAAATTTACTTTTCATAAGATTAACAAATTTTTCACATAGTACTTCATTTTCAGAACCAAATATGATGTCATCTACATATATTTGCACCAGTAGAGCGTTGTCTCCTTCATTGATTTTGAAAATAGTCATATCAATGGTTCCTTTAGTAAAACAATTATTCACCAAATATTGAGATAGAGTCTCTTACCAAGCTCTTGGTGCTTGTTTCAATCCATAAATTGCTTTGTTCAGTCTATACACTTTATCTTATTGATCTTTAACTTCAAAACCAGGAGGTTGTTGTACATAAACCTATTTTTCCAAAATGCCATTTAGAAATGCACTTTTTACATCCATCTGGTAAACTTTAAAGTTTTTGTATGTAGCATATTCCAAAAACAATCTGATAGCTTCCAATCTTGCAACTGGGGCATATGTCTCATCAAAGTCTATTCCTTCTGCCTGTGAATAGCCATTTGCCACTCGTCTGGCCTTATTTCTAACAATGGTACCAGATTTATCCAACTTATTTCTGTAAACCCATTTTGTACCATGATATTTGCATGATCAGACCTTTCAACTAGTGTCCATACTTGGTTTCTTTCAAACTCATTGAGTTCTTCTTCCATAGAAATTATCCAATCAGGATCAACAAATGCTTCTTCAATAGCTTTAGGTTCTAGTTCAGATAGAAAACAAGTGAACATAGCTTCTAGTTGTCTTCTAGTCTTGACACCTTATTGTACATCACCAATTACTTGTTTAGTAGGGTGATCCTTTAACCACTGTAAATCGTTATTGCTTGATTTACTGGAACTTGATCATCAGGAGGGTCTGCTGTAGGTTCAGTAAGGGGAACATCAGATCCTTCAGCTGTATCAGTTGCTGTATCAGTAGTAGAGTCAGCAGGTCCTTCAGTAGGGGCAACATTGGGTAGGCCTTCACTTCTAGAATCAAAAACTTTTATTTCACTTAACTTTCATAGAATATCCACATACTCAGAGTCTGTGATTTCTATATTTTCAGTAGGTTTTTAAACATATTCATCTTGCATTCCAGTGAACTTTGGTTCATCAAACACAACATGTACAGATTCTGGATGCTTAAGTGCTCTTTTGTTCATCACTGTTGGTCCATTGGAATGGCTGACACAAGTTTAGAGGGGGGGTGAATAAACTTGTCCCCAAAAACCGAATCTTGAACCAAATTAAGTTCGATCTAAAACTTGTGTAGAGATAAGCTAACTTAGCTGAGTATAAGTCAAGACTAACTTACGCTTAACTGAGTTAACCGGCAGCAGATTATTAAAGCCTTTTTATAAAACTTGAGTTATCAGTTTGTAAAAGTAAGATGCAGTTCTATGCTGACTCGGTTTCTTATGTTTGATGAGTGTGAGATATAAACTATAATGTAGTAGTTAAATGCGTAAAGTAAGTAAAATAATATGACAGAATTTATAGAGGTTCCAGGTGGTGTAATCCTGTCAATCCTCTCTTCCCCCTGTGATGCAGAGGAAAAATCCACTAGAACTCTTTGAGGTTGATCGGTTTCAAAAAGTCCTAAACTGATAGTCCTTGGCTAATCCCTAGCTTCACTATCTAAGGAACTATAGAACAGATAGCATTGCTGCTCTGCAACTGCTTCCACCACTGGTCCTTGAAGGGTTGAATTGCCTCTTCACCAGCTCATCACAAACATAGTCTTCCTGACTGCAGCTCAACTGTCCTTCGCACCTTCTTGGTGTTTCACAGTCAAAAAACCTTTGATAAAATCAAAGTTGAGACTTGAATCAATAACTATGATTCAACTTGTGATTTGAGCTTCTTCTTCTTGATATATATGATTTGCTAAAGCTCTGTTTTTCTTCAAGTGTTTGATCTTGATATTTCTTTTAATGCTTGAGGACACTTTGAAGATTTCTTGATTTAGCAGTAAAGCATAAAGCAGGAGTTCTTATTAATTCACTTTCCCTTTTACTTGAATCTTTCTTAATAAATTTTTTATTACAACTCTGTACTTCTTCTTGAGGTAGAAGTGACCTATTTATAGGGTTTTTTTCAACGTTTGAATTAGTTTGAATGTTTGAATTTGAATTCTTGTATCCGTTGGTGGTCCTACTTATTCTGTTGAATGTCATTGTCAGAAAGGACACTTACAGACCAATCACATTGCTTGCTTTATAACGGTTATATTCTTCTTCAGTTTCCATAACTTCAGCATGAAACTGATTTTCTATGAACTAGTCAGTTTTCAGCTTTAAGAGCGTTAACTGAGCTTTTAATCTTCTCTAAAAACTCAGTACTCTATTCTTCATCTGATTATAATTGACTTAAAAAGAGTACACCATATAGATCAAATAAATCATCGAAGATAACAATGTCCTTATGTATTTTAGGTCTCTATACAAGATCTGTAAAGTCAGTTTAGGTCATCACAATCTTGCCTAAACTCTAACTTTATAGTCTCGGCTTTTAATGTTCATAACCGAGTTTGATCCCTCAGTTCTTCAATCTTTGATAACTAAGTCTATTTCCCGCAGTTCTTCATACAGTGAGTTTGTTCCCTCGGTCTTCATTTCCTAGATATGTCAACCGAGTTTGTGTCCCTCAGCAAACTTACCTTCTTTAGTTTCCATTGGTGTGCTTACTTTCCCAATCTTTAGTTGTGAACTCAGTTTTCATAGTCCCATCAGTTAGTTACTCGTTTTCTCAGTTCTGATCCTAGAACTATTACAGTGCTTGTCTGATTTACTTATACAAATATCAGACTCTATTAAATCCTATACATTAATATCTAGTCATCTTTTTGCTTTGCACTATAACAACTAGTTATGACACTTCATCAACGGGGTTAAGAAGACAACTGAATAACTGATGAATCATCATCAAAATATAAATTTTATTTCCAACAATTCCCCCTTTTTGATGATGTCAATACCCTCCTTAAATGCAATGCAAAAGTTAAAGACAAAATAACAACAAACATAAAGAGAACCAAGAAACTGAGTTTTTATTGATGATACAGAGTTACAGAGTACATAGTATTAAAATACAATATTACATGGAAAGAAACTAAGTTTCAGCTCCTTTTCCCTTTCCCTGGCCAGCTCCTTCAATTTTCTTGTCATTTAGTTCAGCAATTTATTTCATGGCCTGGTTTGTTAAACTGCTCTCAATTCCATTTATATTGGCCTAGACATTCCATGAATTGGTCATAATGTGCTTTCTGAAAAACTTGCTTTTGAATAGGATTGCAAACAAGAACACAGTTTTCTTCAACTTCTCACTCGTAGCTGTCTTCAGTAAATCTTCAATAAACTCAAATTCAGCTCCTACAACTTTCTTCTCAGCTTGTTCTAGTGCACCATTTCTCTCCCATTTGTTTATTCCAATAGTGAACAAGGACTTTCTGCATGATTAGAAAGCTTTCCAAGGCTTGTTCTCTTGATTCCCCTTCCTTTGTGGGTAACTCCTTGAAAATGTTGTAAATATTTGAATCTGGGCCAAGTCTCTTTTCAGTTGGTTCAGATAATTTTTCAATCAGCTCCATTTCTTCATCATTCATATCTCCTCTGGCTTTCTTCAATTCGGCCAGTTTCTCATCTACGCTATCCAGAACTCCGGGCATTTCAGCTGCATTAACTTGTAAGATGGCCTCACTTTCCCCCTTATTGACATCATCTTTACGAATCAAGCTTCTCATATAAGAGTTCAAGTGCTGTTGATTTGATGCCAATATGGTTTGTGCAACCACCGAGTCTTTCATGGCATTTTCCAGTATAAGCATCCTGTCATGTACATTAGTAACTATGCCTACCAATCTCTCCTAAGTCTCAATTTTTCTAGCAGCTGTCTCAATTGTTGTTTTTCTGATTTCGATTAATGTGTCATGACAATCCATCTTGACATTATCCATGGTCTTTTGCATGTTAGACCTTTCATTCTTGTTTTCTTCCATTGATTGCAACACCTTCCCAAAGATGCTCATGTCCATGTTTTGTATCCTTGCAAGCTCATTGAAGTTATACTTGATTATCTCAGCTTGATTAGGTACATTCTTTCCAGTTTCAGCTTTCTTTTCTGTTTTGGCTTCCTCAGACTCAGATGCTTTCTCAGCTTCTCTCTTTTCTTTTGTCGGTGGAGAGATAATTTCTTTTAGTTTCTCCTTGTACTCTTCAGACTTCCTTCTTTCTTCAGATTGTATCCTTATTTCACTTAGAGTAGAAGGATCAGTTTCTCTTACTGGTGACAGTTTTACATCAAACTCGTCGTAAGTTTCTTTTCAAGGTTGGTCAGCTTCAGCTTTTTCTATCTCAAGAAATTTTCTGTCAGTCGGTGACTGATAACCTTCTTTATCTTCTTCTTCTGATTTAAACGGAGTCTCAGAGTCTGAATCATCACCTGTCTTCTTCTGATTTTTCTTTCGCAACATCTTTGTTTGTTTCTTTTTCTTGAAGAGAGGCAAGAATCCCTTTTTGTAGAACATGATCTCCTTATGAATCATCATCGTCATCATTAACATCGTCCTTTTTTGACTTTGAAGCTCCTCTTTTAGCAAATTTTTCCTAGTAACTATTTTTAATCAATGAGTATCCATTACTCAGAAACTCTTCAGAACTGAACAACTGAGATTGATGAGTGATATTGAACAGATCAAAACCCCATTGCTCCGTGCTTTTCATGGCTTCTAGTTGGATTCTTTGATCATCGATTGAGCTGAACTTCCAATGTTGATAAGCATCAAGTCTTCTACAGTCAGCTTCAATCAGTTTCCAAATATCAACACGGATCAAGCTGTGATATGATGTCTTCCGTTTCTCTAGGAACCTCCAAATTAGATTCAGCTAGAGTCTCAGCTTGTCCTACTATTCTCTCTGCTTTAGTTTTGCTGGTTTCCCCCTCAGCAACAACTAGGATGATAGATGATTCAGTAGGAACTATAGTGACTTGATTAGTTCCCAGATTCTCTTCAGCAACAATTCCTTTTTCAGCTACATGTTCAGTAACTTGTTCAGAGTTCTGTTTTGATTGATTCGACTTCAGCAATTCCTTTGCCTTCAAACTGAGAGGCTTCCAGTTCTTTGATTGATTCCTCATACTCAAGTCTAAAGGCTGACTTTTGTGGCATAGATCTTGATAATGAAATCAGGTTGAGCATTGCGATTACACTAGGTCTTGTCAGTTCCTCAGCACTATCAGTTTCTTTATCATCAACTTCAGTTCTCAGGATTTGTTCCCCCTGAGTGTCAGCTTCCGGTAGTGATGGAACGATTGTTTGAACTTCTTCAACTTACTCTTGAACGGGTGCAACATCAGTAGTAGACTTGGTAGGAGTTTTAGTTTCAGCTCTGGGTTTCTTTGTTTGACCTCCAGTTTTTGAAGTCATAGATTTTGCAGGTGATGATTCCTTGCTTTTCTCAGTTACAACAACAACTTTGGCTTTCTCCAAGTCTTCCAGTTTCCTCTTTTTCTCCTTTAATCTCTCAAGATCTTCTAGTGCTTCATCTGTGGTGACTTTCTAAGATGATCTCTTTCTTTTCTTTTTAGGTTCAGCATCAGAACCTTCAACTTTCCTTTTTCCAGATTTGTTTTTCTCGTCTTTCACTGCAATTTTTCCATCAACAACTGCAGTTGATCCTCTTCTTGCAATTCCAACATGATCAATGATCCTCTGTACCATCTATGCTAGTGTTTTCTTGTGATAAAATCTCCCTATCTTTACGTCAGTTTTTTTCTTCGGTACATCAGAAGCTTGTGCTACTATTTGGTCCAGAATATATCTCTGCCAATTAAAGTTTTCTTCAAACCAAATAACATACAGCAAATCTAACTTGGTGCCGGAAAGATTGCTAAAATTGCATGCATTCCCAATTACACAATTTGCTAGCATCTTGGTCAGATAATTAAACTCAGGTTTAAGGAAACCTGTTGACCCTGACAAAGATACGTTTGAATCTTGTTTAATTGCAATATCCTTCCACAACTTCTCTCTTCGCTCTTTATATAGTTTAATGGCAGAAGAGTATTCATATTTCTCAAAACCGAAGATATTTGCAATAAGGTTCTCAGTGGCCTTAATTTCCTTCTCATTAACTCTGGTTGTGTAGGTGTAGACCCTTTCTTCTTCTATGCCTGTTCTTCCAAACTCGTAGATGTCGTTGATGCTTTCCAGGCATATATTCTCTAGTGCAATGTTAAACACTCCTTCAAAACCTTTGATTTTTCTGATTTTCTTCACGATTTTCTTAGCAAGGTCTGAATTATTATATTTTTCAAGAAATTGATCAAGTGAAATGATTAAACCGACTTCAACTCTGGTAAAAGTCATGATTTTTTATTGTTGGAGTAAATTTTTGAAAATTTTGAAGATAGAAATAATTTTTCAGACTAAGGATTGAGCAAAAACCGAGTGTAAGGAATTGTTAAGTATTATACAAGGGTATTTATAGGTGGTAGATTTGGTAGTTAGAAATTTTGAGTGGGTCTTAAAACGTCTTGTCATAAATCACATCAAGCGCTGAGATGCGAAAAAGGTGGTGAGTGAAGAAGATGAACGGTTGAGATCCGAGTAGGTTACGACTTTTCTACCAGCCGTAGCCTGTAGTTGATACGGCGTATCTCCAATTGTAAGTATTCAGCTTGATCTTATCCACAACTTGATCAGTCTTCAGTTCACTGAGTATCAGCTTTGAAATCTCAGTTGTAAGCATGATGTATGACTCAGCTTTGAGGATGTTAGCTTTCCATATTTCCTCTATATTCAGTTTTCATCTGCAAAACAAATTAAGAAGTTTTTGGTACCCATATCTGTTTGGGTCCTATCTGATTAGCTTTTAGATTAATTCATAAGGATGACTTTCTTTTCTCAGAATTAATCTCCTTTTTGTGATCTTTCAATTTTCTCCAAACTGATTTTATCTCTCTTACATATCTTTCTTGACCTTTTGACTTGGTAAAGTCAATTTTCACAAAATTTTGCTGTTTTGACTCGATCGTCTTTTTCTTGAAAATTTTGTGTGACTGGGTGATCATGGGTCCATTGCAGTCTTCATCAGTAGGGAAGAGTCTCCCTTTTCCCTCTGAATCTATTATTCCATGAATGATTGTCATTCTTTGGTGAATATGACTTGAATGTTCTTTTGACTGATCTCTGATCAGTTCTGCCTTTTCCAGAATCTGTCTGTTTGTGGATTGCTACCAACTGATTTTACAGTTTTGTCTGTTTTTGATTGAGGTTGTGCTGAGTTTTTGTCAGTTCTCACAATTTTATCAGTTTTTTGAGTTCCAGACTTTTGTGCAGCTACATACTTAGGTGCAACTGAACTATGTCAGAACTTAGAATTCTGTTGATTAACAAACCCTAAACCTGTTCTGTCTCAAAATGGTTTTCCTGATTTGAACTGAACACTAGGAATTGGATCAACTGATGATTCTGTGATATTTATTACTTCTGTTAACTCATCAGTTGAGAAACTTACCTGAGTTCCATTGTTAGCCTTGATAAAGTTTATCTCAGCATTCAATCTTAGAACTTCAGCTTTCAACAACTCTTTTTCCTTTTTGACATTCTCATAATTTCTTTGAATTTCCTCTAATTCCTTTATGAGTATGTCTAAGTTTCATTGAAGTCTGTATTTCTATGATTGTTCATGGCATTGTGACAGTTGGATGTAGAAGCATTTACCTCATGATGTTTGATCGTTAAGTTTTCGGCTTCAACTTCTTCATCTTCCATTATCTGTTTTCCTTTACTTGATATGGTATTGTCCTTTGATGGTTGAGCTCCAAAAAGAATGATTTCTTCATCACTTTCAGTGTGATCTTGTGCAGCAAGACTTATTGGTAAATTCTCAGAATTCTCATGGCTAATGGTATTCATTGGATCTACAACGAATGTCTCGATTAATCTTTCTTGGGTGTCAGCAAGAAGAGCCTGCAATTTTCTTTTGTATTCATCAAATCTTAAAAATGAGTAATTAATTAAACTTCTAAAGTGATGTTTTGTATCCATGATGCAGTTCTGGAAATCTTTGAAAACTATCTAAATAACTGATGACCGGTTATCCAAGCAAACAAACTGATATAGAGATTCAACTATTGATCCCTTCGCAACAGAAGCACTGCACCGATACCAATTGTTGGCATCAGAAACAACTGATGACCAGTTGTAAGTGATAAAGCTCAATCGGAGATCTCTTCAGATTAGAAGATCTGCTCCGATACCAATTGTTGGTCTATTGGAAAGGCTGACACAAGTTTAAAGGGGGTGAATAAACTTGTCCCCAAAAACTGAATCATGAACCAGATTAAGTTCGATATAAAACTTGTGTGGAGATAAGCTAAATTAGTTGATTATAAGTCAAGACTGACTTACGCTTAACTGTGTTAACCGGTAGCGGATTATTGAAGCCTTTTTATAAAACTTGAGTTATCAGTTTGTAAAAGTAAGATGCAGTTCTATGCTGACTCGGTTTCTTTTGTTTGCTGAGTGTGAGATATAAACTATAATACAGTAATTAAATGCGTAAAGTAAGTAATAATAAGATAGAATTTATAGAGGTTCCAGGTGGTGAAATCATGTCAGTCCTCTCTTCCCATGTGATGCGGAGGAAAATTCCACTAGAACTCTATGAGGTGGATCGGTTACAAAAAGTCCTAAACTGATCTTGATATTTCTTTGAATGCTTGAGGACACTTTGAAGATTTCTTGATTTAGCAGTAAAGCATAAAGCAGGAGTTCTTATTAATTCACTTTCCCTTCTACTTGAATCTTTCGTAGTAAATTTTTTCTTAGAACTCTGCACTTCTTCTTGAGGTAGAAGTGACCAATTTATAGGAATTTTTTTCAACGTTCGAATTAATTTGAACGTTTGAATTTGAATTCTTGTATCTGTTGGTGGTCCTGCTTATTCTGGTGAATGTCAGTGTCAGAAAGGACACTTACAGACTAATCACATTGCTTGCTTTATAACGATTATATTCTTCTTCAGTTTCCATAACTTCAGCATGAAACTGATTTTTTGTGAAATAGTCAGTTTTCATCTTTAAGAGCGTTAACTGAGCTTTTAATCTTCTCTAAAAACTCAGTACTCTATTCTTCATCTGATTATAATTGACTTAATCAGAGTACACCATAGAGATCAAATAAATCATCTAAGATAACATTGTCCTTATGTATCTTAGGTTCATACAAGATCTATAGAGTCAGTTTAGGTCATCACAATCTTTCCTAAATTCTGACTTTATAGTATTGGCTTTTAATTCTTCATAACTGAGTTTGATCCCTCAGTTCTTCAATCTTCGATAACTGAGTTTGTGTCCTTCAGTTCTTCATATACTGAGTTTGTTCCCTGAGTCTTCATTTCCTAGATAAGTCAACCGAGTATGTGTCCCTCAGTGAACTTACCTTCCTCAGTTTCCATTGGTGTGCTTAGTTTCCCAATCTTCAGTTGTGAACTCAGTTTTCATAGTCTCATCAGTTAGTTACTCGTTATCTCAGTTCTGATCCTATAACTATTACAGTTCTTGTCTGATTTACTTATACAAATATCAGACTCTATTGAATCCTATACATTAATATCTAGACTTCTTTTTGCTTTTCACTATAATAGCTAGTTATGACACTTCATCAATGGGGTTAAGAACAACAACTGAATAACTGATGAATCATCATCAAAACATAATTTTATTTCCAACAATCACCCTGAAAGCCTTGCTGACTGAAGAGTAGCCCAAGAAAATTCCTTCATCATATTCTAGTTGAAAAGTCTTCAGTTGCTCATTATAATTCAAGATAAAGCATTTACTCCCAAAAGGATGAAAGTAGGATATGTTAGGCTTTCTTCCATTCCAAACTTCATAAGTTGTCTTGTCAAGCTTCCTGTTTATAGAAGTTTTGTTATGTGTATAACATGTTGTATTGATTGCTTCAGACCAATACCTCTCTGGTAACTTTGCCTCACTGATCATTATCCTGCTTGCTTCCTTCAAAGTCATGTTTCTTCTCTTAGCAACCCCATTCTGTTGAGGTGTTCCAGTGGCTGCTAGTTGATGCATCAAACCATTATGTTCACAGTATTCTCTAATGACTTTGTTTAGGAACTCAGTACCCTTATCTAATCTGATTTTTACTACTGTTACACTTTTCTCATTTTGTAACCTCTTTAATAGTTCTGGCATCTTTTGAAGTGTTTCACTCTTCTTGTTCATAAAGATTACCCAAGTGTATCTGGAATAATCATCCACAACTACCAGAGTATACTTATTTCAAGGTATGCTTGTTGGTATTAATGGTCCAAAAATATCCATATGCATCAGCTCCAAAACTCTTTTAGTTGATTGTTGAGTCTTAGACTTGAAACTTGCTTTTGTCAGCTTTCCTTGTTGACAAGCATCACATATGCCATCCTTCTTGTATGTGATCTCAGGTGGACTTATCACTAGCTTCTTCCTCACCAACAGATTGATATCATCAAAGATTAGATGATTCAACTTCTTATGCCATAACCAATTGAGTTCTGATTTAGTATGACAATAAGACAGGTTTCTGGTACAGCAGAGGTCCAGTCTACAATGTACATATTATGTTGTCTTCTTCCAACAAGTACAACTTGATGTGCCATCTCACTTAAGACAATGCAATGATCCTTGTCAAAAGTAACTATATAACCCAAATCACAAAACTGACTGGTGCTTAGTAGGTTTTAGTCTAGCCCTTCAACATATGCAACATTCTAGATTGTAAGACCATCTTTTACTAGTATGCCATATCCTCTTGTGTATCTAGGTTTATCCTTGTTTCCAAAGTTGACTTTTGGTCCATCCTTGGTAAAAAAAAATACACCAAACAGTGTTTGCTCTTTGTCATGTGTTTGGAACATCCACTGCCAAAATACCAGACACCCTACAAAATAAATTTAATGTATTTTAGGTACCCAAACCTGTTTGGGTCCATGGTGGTTAGTGGTAAGTACAACCCTTGGCATATTTCCATAAGGTCTCCTTTGAAAGGTGTTGCACTTTTGTTCATATATGTATGCCACATTTTCATAGTGTTGGATTGTGTAGCATCCATATATGGTTTCTGGCCTTTTTGTACATATTGCTATTTAAAGTGATTTCTGTTGTTAGATGCATTAGCATAACTATAAGGTTGCTGTCTGTTAGGGACATCCCTATATTGTGGTCTCTGATGAGGCCTCTGTTGAGTCCTCAGTTAAGGTCTCTACTGAGTCCTTGGCTGATTCCACTGCTGAGGTCTAGCCATAGCATTATGGATAAACTTCTTGTTTCTAATAGCAGGGGCAGGAATATCCCAATCTTCATCAGTAGAGAATAATCTTCCTTTCCCCCTGAGATAAGTATCCCTTGAATTATTATCATTCTTAGGTTTGACATTATTGTTCTTGGGATATTTTTGGTTCTTGGCTGATCTAGGATTAGCCTTTTATGGTCCAGTGGATCTTGCAGCAGATCTGTTATCAGCAGGTTTAGAGGGTGCAACAGACCTACCTTTAGATTTGCCTTTGTTGTTAGGTACTGCTGTACGTTTAGACTTCTGATTTTGGTTCTTTGAAGCATTTTCAGCAGGCTTTACTGCTTCAGTAGCCTTCTAGGGTGTTGGATCTTGTGTAGTTACAAACTTAGGACCAATTCTGATACTAGGTTCAGCAGCCTTACCCGATCCATCCTCAGAAGGTTGTTGAGTGTCAAATCCAAGGCATGTTCTATTGCCATAAGGCTTCCCACATTTGAATGCAGTTGTGGAAATTCATTGGGCCACAGATTCAGTTGCTACTACTGGTGCAGCAGGCTTCTGCTGATTTTGTTCATAATCAATTTTCTTGCCTTTGAGAATTCTTAATTCAACATGTAATCTTCAAATTTCTGCTTGGTGTGTTTCTCTTTTTTCCTTCACAATCTCATAACCAGATTGTATTATCCTTAGTTGATTAAGGAGGGCATCTAGAGGCTCTTCCATATCAGAATTCTTAGGATTAGAACCACCAGTAGATGAACATTCACTTTCAGCATGAGTGTTATTAGATACAGTGTTATATACCTCATCTGTGTCATCCATGTGTGCCATGAGAGCAATGTCATTTGATTCATTTCTAGATTGAGCTTTTTCAGACTCCACTTCATAGCTAGATTCATCACCAGCAACAAGTGCTTTCCTAGAAGATCTTCTCTTGTGACCTTTTGGTCTCAGCAGGTTTGGACAGTCAGGTTTGAAGTGTCCTGTCTTCTTGCAATTGAAGCACAAGTAGTCAGGATCCCTTTTCTATTTCAATCCTGAACAGTCAGGTTTGAAGTGTTTAGGCTTCTTTCAGTTGAAGCATAGATAATCAGGATCCTTCTTTGGTTCCTCCTTTTTCTCACTTGCTTTCTTGCCATAATTTTATGGAGATGCTCTTCCAGACTTCCACATCCTTATTCTTTTGGTCATCAATGCTATTTGTTCTTGCATATCATCTAATTCATCATCATGAGCAGTTGATGATTCTTCTGTGTGTGTGGCAGCCAGTGCTGTAGTCTTTGGTACTTCTTTTTCAGCACTTGCAATGAGATCTTCACTAAATTCATAAGCTTTGAGATCTGAGAATAACTTGAAGGTATCCTCTTCTTGAAGTCTCCTGGATTTTTCCATTGCAGTGACTTTCATTTTCCAGATTTCTCTTGACGGTAAAGCATTCAGAATTCTTGTGTTGATCTCTTCTTTAGTGTACACCACATTCATCAGGGTGAGTTCATCCGGAATATCATTGATTCTTGATTCCATTTGTTCAATGGTTTCATTAGACTTCATTTTGAATTCTTGGAATTTCTGTTTGGCCACATCAATCTTATTCTTCTTGATAGCCTCAGTACCTTCACAGATCAGATGTAGCTTCTCCCACAAATCTTTGGCAGTCTTGCAATCTTTCACTTTTATGTACATATTTCTATCCAAGGTTCTGTAAATGATATCAATAGCAATGTTGTTCATATTTGCTCTTTTTCTATCCTTAGCACACCACTTAGCCTTTGGTTTAGGAACAATTTGATTTAAACCATCAATAGTGATGACTTTGATGATTTGGAGTGGTCCATCAGTTAGCACATCCATCATTTCATTATGTGTAGCAGCTAGATAAGACTGCATACGACATTTGTATTCATCAAAATGATCTAGATAGCACTGTAGGATGTAATATCTCCGGATGGATTAAAGATCCACCCGATTACGCAGTGGAAACTACAAGATCTAGATCTAGTCAACCAAAATACATAAATAAATAGATCTAACCTACTTGGGGGTTAGATCACCAACCTTTTTATGGTGAAAAATGTCAAGAACAAGTTGAGAAGCCAAAGTCTTCCAATGTGTGTCTCCAAGCACCACCAGGTGGATGGTGTTTCACGCCGCCGGACCTCCTCGATAAGCTACCAGAAAAATCCCGAAGATTTTTCCAACTCGAACCCTAAGAATAGAGGCCGAAATTTTCAGCCAATTTCGCTTGTGAATAGTGACGTGAATAGTCATTTTTTGGTACAATGGAGAACTCTTCTTATATAGGAGAGAGATCCTTGTTCCACAAGGATTTAATTTAATTAATGGATAATCAATCAAATAAATCCTTTTCCATAAAAGATAAATCTAATATTTTCCCAAACAAATTAGGATAAATAAAAGATTATTATCTAATATATTAATTATTTAACCAATAAATAATTAAGCACATGTCATATAATAACACAAGAAAACAAATTCCTTGTTAATAATATATACATATTGGCGCCAATACCTAATTAAATAGGTCATGGGCCGAAATTCACCAAACCGGGTCGAGTCCATGAAAAAATGTCTTTTCCATGTTTTTAATTATCTAGTCCAACTAAACAATTAATCCACATATCAATTAAATAGTCCAATCCAACTATTTAATTATAATTGAGGTGCAACGACGAGAAACCTATATGCTATATTAGGAGCCACGTCGGGGACCATGGACCCATATTCAGTAGCTACAATAAATCGAACAATATTATCCGTCAGACCGAACAATAATATTCAATCTATTAATTCCGGGATTACACCACCATAAACCCGAAACTGAACTCTGCCGAATATAGATAACTTACACTCAACCATGAGTTGATAAGGTGTCCACTGATATAATCATTACATACGGATAAATCCTCCATAGACTGTTCATTTCGAATCGGGATATTTCCGTAAACCCTTCTCGAAACATATTATCCTTATTTACCATTAACCCCCTAGTGATCAATTTGTTCACATACCAGACTAGTAGCTAATTAGTCTAACATGAACTCCACGGATCGATCAGTTTCTAGGATTAACAAATAAGGGAACTGTCTGTCTACTTCCCGAGGGAAGGAATGGATTCCATATCTGTGATAACACAGACTACTCACTGTTTAGGGTGATTTTATGTGATTTATATCGTTATATTTCGTAACGAATTCCTCCATATTTATATAATTTGCATAGAAGTTGAGTGTTTAATTGAAATATTGAGCAAGTGAGGTTTGAAACGGTTTAATCGCAAAGTGGTTGAATTATGAGGGTTTATTGTTGATTTTCTATTGATTTGAATGTTATTACACTTTGCAATGTTTTATTTATCTTGTAGATACACGAAATTGGTTTAAAAGAAGATTAAAAGATGTTAAGGATCGGATTTATATGAAGAAAAAGAGATAAAGATGAAGTCGGTTGGAGATAGAGAAGAAAATCTGATTTGAAGTCATTTTTGAACGAGCGTTCGAACTAGCGTCCATGTGGAAGAGCGTCTGAAGAGGTGAACGGGCGTCCGGAGGAGCTGTTTTGATTGAGTTTTGAGAAAATTGGTGGACGAGCGTCTATTTTTACAAAGGACGGGCGTCTGATCCAGCTCGGCCCGGCTCGAAGATTTTGATGAAGACTGGACGGGCGTTCAAGACCTTGGACGGGCGTCCGAACGCCGACTTAGCAGAACCGACTCTGAAACCTATAAATATGCGTGCGGATTTCAACCCTAGGGAGACACATTCAGACCCTAATTTTATCTAGGCGGCCACAAGAACCCTAAGGGGCGATTTCCTTGTGGTTTGCACCTTTCTTCTTCAATTTTTATGCTTTTTAATTCTTAGATTAGATCCATTACTTTTATGCACTACATAGAAGCAATTCGAGTTGTTCAAGTGATGTTTAGAGGCTAAAGGCTTTTGGAACAAGCATTGTGAAGCCGTTCTATCAACGATTCGATTTCGTCTTTGATTATCTTGTGAGTTTTTAATTAAAGTTGTATCTTTATTATGTTTATGATTGATTTTATGCAAGTATATCGAGAGATGCTTGCATGTTTGATTGTTTGATTTTGATGAGAATCATGTTAAACCTTAGATCACCATGATAAAGGTTAGATCTTTAACCTAAAAAATAACGAGAGTTGATTAGGTTGAATTTCTAGGTTGCTAGATTGAGAAATCTTACACCTTTGATTTGAAAGCATTAATCTTTAGGATCGAAAGATAAAAGATTGATAGGCGAACTTTTCTAAGAGATTAGGAGTTCATACCTTTGTTAGGTGAATCACAACTTGGTTAAAAATCACGAGTTAATCTAGATAGAAATTGATTGTTGTAGGATTGGTGGATCAATAGCTTGTTCGTTCGTTAAATTATTGACTAAAATCACTTGTGCTAGAATTGCCTAGTAAAGCTATAGTTTTTATTGCGTATTAGGGTTAGAATAAACTTAGTTTAGTTATCTTGTTCGCAACCATATTTTCCTGGCTTTAGATCTCGATCTTCTGTCCAGTTTACTTTCGTTATTATTGTTTTTAGCTTTGTTACTTGTTAATTGTTTTATTTTGTTATAATCTTTTTAGTAGTAGTAGTCGTGACATATTTAGGTTAATTAAATAAAAACTAGAATAAACAACCCCGATTCCCTGTGAGATCGACCCGGTATTAGTTGCTATACTACGATCCCTGCACTTGGGGTATACCGGATTTATAATTTATTACTTGTTGTTTTCCGTTGATAAAATCCGAGACAAGTTTCTGGCGCCGTTGCCGGGGTACCGGACGGTTGTCTAGTTTTTATTTTCGTTAGTAATTTAATTTAGATATTTTGTTTTTAGTTTCTGTTTTTCGTAAGGTAGAAATTTTTGTTTCGCTTATGATCCATTAAACGGACGTCTGGGGTAGTGGACGCCCGTCCGTTCAAATTTTTTATAACTCTGTTCGTGTTTTACCCAGTCAGACGAGCGTCCAGTTATCCAGACGTCCGTCCGGTTCATTCTCCAGGCAGACGCCCGTCCAGTAATCTGGACGCCCGTCTGACCTCTTTTCTTTAAAATCTTTTCTTGGTTTTAACCTTTGATTAAAAGGTTAAACAACTAGATTTTGGTTTCGGTTTATGCAAACTCGGAGTCAAAGGGGCCACTACTCTATACCCCTGACCTCGAGCGGACCATAGTCCGACCAAATAGGAGAAGGCTCCGTTTTGCGGACCTCCCTGACGAAGAGAACACAGTCGATCGAGATATTGAGATCGAAAATATAGTCATTATGGCTGCTGAAGATAGACGTCGTTGGTGACTACGCCATGCCTGGCGAAGTCAAGGTCAACCCGGCTATCGTTCTAACAACCATCAATGCACCTACCTTTGAAATGAAACCCGGGCTCATTCAAATGATGCAACATGCATCTATCTTCCACGGTTTTCTGTCTGAAAATCTGCATACTCACGTACACACATTTCTGGAGATATGTGGTACGACTCTCATTCAAGGTGTAAGAGAGGATGCCATTAAGCTGAAATTGTTTCCGTTTTCCTTGAAGGGGGAGGCAAAATAGTGGTACAACTCTCTCCCTGCTGAATCCATTACCACCTGGGCTGGACTAGAAAAAGAGTTCTTAAGTCAATACTTCCCGCCATCCAAGACTGCCCAATGCTTAAGTGACATTTTCACTTTCTGCCAAAAGGAAAATGAATCGTTCTTTGATGCATGGAAGAGGTTCAAGTCTCTTCTTCGTAAATGTCCCCATCATGGTTTGGACTTGCAGAGGCAAGTCAATATGTTTTTCAGTGGATTGACCGAGCTCACTAAGGGCATGGTCAATAGTTCTTCTGGTGGGGCATTTTTGAGAAAGACGCCTGAAGAGGGATGGGCACTATTTTAGGATATTGCCAAGTATAATTACGCCCCCTCCTTTCAAGCTATCCAAACACCTCCTCCTCCTCCCAAAATCGAGGAGGTGAAGATGCAAAGTTTGATCACCATGCTGCAAAAGCAGATGGCAGCTTCTCAAACGCCTCCCAATCCGATCAATCAGAATCTATCTTTCCCACAGAACTCTCAGGTTCTGTATTGTGAAAATTGTTGTCAGACTGGCCATATGGTTGGCCAGTGTCAATTCATTTCCCCTTCTAGTCATCAAGTTAATGCTGTTCATGATTATGGACAGTACAATCAAGTCACATGTCAGAACTGTGACAATATAGGGCATACATCTCGTTTCTGTCCTATGAATGGACAGAATGCTGAAGTAAACGCCTTCTTTGGCCAGCAAAACCAGAGATTTAATAATCAATTCTCTGGCCAAAGTAATCTTCACAACCAGGGTTTCAATCATGATCAAAATTTCAATCAAAATTCGAATTTTAACCAAATTCAGAATTTCAATAGAAACCCTAATTTCAATCAGAACCAGAATACTAATTTTTCCAATCAGAATCAAAGGTTCAATCAGAATTGGCCTAACAATCCTAATCCTGCATTGCAGAGTCGGTCTAGCCAGCCCTTTCCCCAGAACTTCCAAAACTCTCAAGGCCCCCCGCACTCTAATGATATCAAAGCTCAGTGGGACTCCTTTCGGGAGGAGCAAAATAGAACAATGAAGAATCTTGAGAGGCAAATCGGGCAATTGGCCGAGCAGTTAGCTTCCAGACCCTCAGGGCAGTTGCCTAGCTTCACGGAGAAGAATCCTAAGGGCGGTCAGGTAGCTCAGACCGATTTAAATCTTGGCCAATGCACTGACCTGGTACCTTCAATTCCGTATGGTAGAGAAGAGGCCAGTGCAATGAATCTGAGATCTGGTACTCAACTAAGTGGTCCCCCGAACCAGGGAAACCACTAACCCCTCCTGCCAGTGATAAGGCAGGCGGAGAAGTCGAGCACCTACGTTCCCCTTTTCTGCAAGAGAATACTCAGGTGGCTGATCCCCTGAAAAGTAAAGAGTTTGAAGGACCTCAGGTGGCTGATCCCCTGACTAGTACGAAAAATGATAAGGTGGTGAGGTGGAAAGATTTGGAATACAAAGCTGTCAGTTCATCCTCAAAGAAAGTATTTTCTGAGAATGATTTGAAGAAACTTCCATTTCCACCTAGAAAAAACAACATCCCCTTGCATGAGGACAAGAAATACGAAAAAGTGCTAAATCTTCTGAAAAATACTCAGGTTAATCTTCCACTATCTGATGTTTTGGTTGAGATGCCTAAGTATACCAAGTTCATCAAGGATGTTGTTTCTTCTAAGAAGAAGTTAGAAGACATGGATCGGTTGATTGGTGAGGATTGCTCTATGGTAACTTATGATGATCTACCAATCAAGAGGGGTGACCCTGGGAAATTTGTGCTCACATTGCTGATGGGAGGCTTAGTCTTCCCAAATTCTTTATGTGACCTGGGTGCATCCATAAGTTTGATGCCATTGTCTGTCTGCAAACAGCTTGGATTGAATGATCTTCTAGAACCCACAACCATGAACCTTCAATTCGCTGATAGATCTTCCAAGAAAGCTGCGGGAATATTAAAGGACGTATTAGTTCAAATTGATAGATTTACCTTTCCGGTTGACTGGTACGTCCTGGACATAGAGAAGGATGAGAATGTCCCCTTGATACTTGGAAGACCCTTTCTTTCTACAGCCAGGGCCCTAATTGATTGTGATGGTGGGCAAGTGACTATACGAGTCAGTGATCAGGAGGTGAGCTATAGTGTCTCCAAAGCTATTCAGAGACCCTCTGATTACCCCACCGGCTTCTCCATTAAGGATATGTCAGATGATTTCAATGATTACATGGAAAAGCAAGTCATGGCTGTTGCAACTGAATACGAGCGATTGGTTGAGAATCTGAATAATCATGGTGTGGTGAATCTAGAACAGTTAGAAGCTGAGTTTGATAAAGGATTATTGAAAGGAGAGGTTTTGGCAGCGGGACCACTAAGCAAACTCAGTGATGTTGAGTTGAAAAGTGGAGATCTTAAATCAAGTTTAGAAGACCCCCTGCAGATCTGGTAGTGAAGCCGTTACCTAAGCATCTGAAATATGTGTTCTTAAGAGAAGGTGACAAGCTTCCGTTGATTATTTCTGCCAAGCTATCTCGATTGGAAAAGATGAAATTATTAAACGTCTTGAGAAAGAATGAGAAAGCCTTTGGTTGGCAAGTGGGAGACATCAGAGGGATATCTCCTGACGTTTGTATGCATAAAATCAAGACTCAAGAGGGTCAAAAATGTGTTAGACAGCCCCAGAGGAGGCTCAACCCTCATATGCAAGAGGTGGTCAAAAAGGAGATTATCAAGCTTTTAGACATGGGTATCATTTACGCAATTGCTGACAGTGAATGGGTATCCCCTACTCAGGTAGTTCCCAAGAAGGGAGGAATTACTATTGAGAAGAATGAGAAGGGAGAAGAAATAGCATTGAGGCTCGTTACTGGTTATAGAGTCTGTATCGACTATAGAAAGCTCAATGAGGTTACAATGAAAGATCACTTCCCCCTTCCATTCATTGACCAGATGCTAGAGCGCCTGGCGGGACATGCATTCTACTGTTTCCTGGATGGATACTCAGGTTATTATCCGGTTGATCAAGAAAAGACCACTTTCACCTGCCCCTATGGTACATTCGCTTACAGGCGAATGCCATTTGGTCTTTGCAATGCCCCAGCTACATTCCAAAGATGTATGCTGGACATCTTTGATGGGTTAGTTGAAAAGTGTATGGAAATTTTTATGGATGATTTTTCGGTCTTTGGTCAATCCTTTGATGATTGTCTCGATAATCTTGACCAGGTGTTATCCCGATGTGTGGAAAAGAACTTAGTCCTAAATTGGGAAAAGTGTCATTTCATGGTAGATGAAGGAATAGTTCTTGGCCACAAAATCTCAGCCAAAGGTATTGAAGTAGACAGGGCAAAAGTTGAAGCTATCGAGAAGCTGAACTATCCTAGAAATGTGCGCGAAGTTAGAGGTTTTCTTGGACACGTCGGTTTTTATAGGAGATTCATTAAAGACTTTTCCAAGATAGCCAAGCCCCTATCTACTTTGCTCAAAGAAGATGTTGTTTTTAATTTCGATGATAGTTGCAAGCAAGCGTTTGAGGAGCTTAAAAGTCGATTAATTTCTGCACCGATTCTTATCTCGCCTGACTGGAATCTACCCTTCGAGCTTATGTGCGATGCATCAAACTATGCTGTTGGTGCAGTCTTAGGACAACGAATTAAAGGAAAATTCCATCCTATCTATTACGCCAGTCACACACTAAATCCTACCCAAGTAAACTACACGACGACTGAAAATGAATTACTAGCCGTAGTCTTCGCTATGGACAAATTTCGTAGTTACTTGTTGGGTGCTCAAGTGATTGTGTGGACTGATCACGCTGCTTTGCGATATCTCATGACAAAGAAGGAGGCTAAACCGCGCTTACTACGTTGGATAATGATCCTACAAGAGTTTGATGTCCAGATTAAAGACAAAAAGGGCAGTGAAAACGTAGTGGCTGATCATGTTTCGAGAATGTTGAATGAGGAAAAGGAAGACCCTGACGATATAGATCTTTACTTTCCTCTTGAGAATGTCATGCTGATAGACGATTGTGCTCCAGATGTTCCATGGTATTCTTCCATCGTCAACTACCTTCATTCCCAATATCTTAATCCGGAATTTTCATATCAGGAGAAGAAGAAATTCTTCTCTGATTTCAAAACATTTGTATGGGATGAACCTTACCTCTTCAAGATTTGTAAGGATGGATTGCTAAGGAGATGTGTACCTGAATCTGAGCAACGTGACATTATTGAACAATGCCACAGTGGACCTACTGGTGGTCACTTTGGTCCCTGGAAAACCGTTGCCAAGATCTTTCAATCTGGTTTCTATTGGCCCACGATCTTCAAGGATACAGAAGCTTTCTGTAAAGCTTGTGACAGGTGCCAACGAACCGGAGCTCTAACAAGGCGTTTTGACATGCCATTGAAGCCCATTCTTGAATGTGAAGTCTTCGATGTATGGGGGATTGATTTTATGGGCCCGTTCCCATCTTCCTGTGGAAATAAATACATCTTAGTCTGTGTCGATTATGTATCGAAATGGGTGGAGGCTCAAGCCACTTCTCGCAATGATCATAAAACGGTCATGAATTTTCTAAAGAAAAACATCTTCGTGAGATTTGGGTGTCCACGTGCCTTGATAAGTGATGAAGGGACACACTTCTGCAACCGACCACTAGAGAAAGTACTTGAGAAATACGGTGTTCGGCACAAAACTAGCACACCATATCATCCTATGACTAGTGGTCAGGTTGAACGGAGCAATCAGAGCTTGAAGAAGATCCTGGAAAAAGTTGTGAACAGTCATAGAAATGACTGGAGTCTTAAATTGGATGATGTACTATGGGCATACCGAACTGCCTATAAGACCCCCATGGGCACATCACCCTACCAGATGGTGTATGGAAAACCATGCCACCTGCCAGTTGAGTTGGAGCATAGAGCATATTGGGCCACTAAGTTCTTAAACTTTGATGCCAAATCATGTGGTGAACACCGACTGCAGCAGTTGCATGAGTTAGACGAGTTTAGACTCCAAGCCTACGAGAGTGCCAGGATAAGTAAGGAGAAGATGAAACTCCTTCATGACGCAAAAATCAAGAAGCGCAAATTTCAAGTCGGGGAGCAAGTGCTATTGTACAATTCCAGGTTACATATGTTCCCAGGAAAATTGAGGACACGTTGGTCCGGCCCCTTTGAAATTCTACAAATTATTCCTGGAGGTGTTTTAGAACTAAGAGGTCATGGTGACCAGCCGTTCAGGGTGAATGGTCAAAGGTGTAAGCATTATATCGGTCAAACCAAAGAGAAGCCTTTGATTGTTCACTTCCTCGACATCCTCGGGTGTGGCACTCCTGAAGTCAACGAGTTTGACGAGTTTTCGCCTGATTTGTTTTCTGAGGGTGACGGCAGTGGTCCAGTAGAGAAAGTTCTGGCTGGTAGTTGGGATATGGAAGAGCTTGAAAGGGAGCGACAGTTGAAGAAAAGACAGAGAAAGAAGAAGTCTACAATGGGGAGGATTAAAAGTGTTTGGAAAGCGATCAGAAACTTGACCCCATGTGTTAGATGCTGTTTTTGCAGCCACACTACTGATCAGAGCTTACACGATGTAGTGGCTGGGAGAAAGGTTAAGTGGCCTGATCCAGGCTGAGTTGAAAGATTGTCGAGCTAACGACATAAACCAAAGCGCCACTAGGAGGCATCCTAGATATCATTTTCTATTTTAGTTACTTTCATTTTTGTTATGTTCTTTGATTCATTTATTTTAAGCCTCATTAGGTTTTTGTTTGAATATGCCTCAGTTTAGCTTTGTTTTTAAAATGGATTACGGAGTTCTGCCGCACGAGTTCCTATACATTAGTAGGATTCCACTTATCACTTTAGATGACGGACCTGGAGGGACAATCATTCTGGACGTAGATTATGACATTAGCACCCGCATCAGGACCATTACCTATGTTATCATTGTACCCCAAGCTATGGGAGGTGGAGAGTTTAGTGCAGAGGACCCGCAGCGCGCTTTAGGACGACCGTACACAATCCTTAATGACCCGATGCTGACTGATTTGATGCTAGTGCTACGTGCTGAACACTTCAGAGGAGTGGATGTCGCTGGAGAGGACTTTGCTTTACAGGATGAGTACGATTTTCCTCCCGCGATTGACATGCTCCGTCGTCTGATCCGGATTGTGGATTGGGCGGAGATTTATGAGGACTAGTTCATTAGGGTTTTCGTCGAGCAAACGACGTTAAACAAAAGCGCTCGGTGGGAGGCAACCCACTATTTTCTATTTGTTTTTATTCATTTTTGAGTTTTTGTATTTGTTTTATGTTGAAATAAAAGGTTAAAATTGGAATTAATGAAAATTTTATGTCTTTGCTTGAATTTTGTCTTGGACGTGCGTCTGCTTACTTAAACGCCCGTCCGCCCTTTGAAAATACTGAATGAGCATCCACTTTGCCTTGAGACGCCCGTCTGGTCTGTGTTTTCCTTGGACGAGCGTCCACTTTAACTGAACGCCCGTCGATGATTTCCCTCCAACTTTGTTCTCTTTTTGAACAGTTGGACGAGCGTCTGACTATCTGGTCGCCCGTCCAGTTCATAGGTTCTCCAGCTGAACGCTCGTCCCGTCTCCTGGACGCCCGTTTGGACCTACATCTATAAATACCCCTGCTTCCCAATTTTTATTCGCATCAGAAATTTCAAATAGCAAACCCGACTTTTCGCCCCCCTTTGCCCTAAAATCCTTGATTCTACACCAAATTGAGCGATTCAAAGCTCCACAATCACCTCTCAAACCCCTCTCTTTGATTCTTCAAACCAAATCCTCCAACAAACAACCGTTCTTGCGATTCAGTGACCTAGCTAGTGCGGTTTCTTTGAAGAAAAATCCGATTTTTGGGTTCGATTGTTCACTGTTAGGATTTCTAATCATCATCATCATCATCCCTTCAACATACTTGGTAAGATTCTATAAGCTTTTCTTAGATTATTTCACGTCTTTTTAGTTCAATCTTCGAGTCGAGTCTTTTACATAAAATTCCCCTTATTGTTTTTTTTCCTCTTGTTTTGTTTCTCTTTCTTCTTTTGTTGGTGATCTAGGATGGTTATGGATGATAATGGATGGGTTGCATTGTGGTTTTGATGTTGGTTTGGTGTTGATTTGTTTGGGAAATCCCGTTTGGACGATAAACGGGTGGTTTTGTTTGAATTTGGGCTTGGGATTGTTGTTTGTTTAGCCTAAGTTTACAATGGTGCGTAAAGTGGTACAGAAACGGCATGGTAAGGGGGTTTCCAATGAACCTACTAAGAAGAAAAAGGTTGTATACCCCACTTTAGTAAATCCGAACCAAGGCATCCGTATTGGTGACCGTCAAAATCCTCCTAGGGCTGCTCAAGGTCAACCTAGGGTTCCTATAAGATATGAGTCGGAGTCGGGATCTAACACTGATGATGAGCCATTGGTGAGGAAGATGACTAGGGTGTCGGAGGCTCAAGTTGAGAGAGATGAAAATGAGCCTAGGACTAGAACCGAGGAAGCAACTGAGAGAGCGGAGCCGGCTAGACAGAATGTGAGACCCCCTATCCCTATTCCATTGGCTCGTAGGTTCATTAATCCTAAGGCTTTTGAGTTGTATAATAAGCATTATGTTACGAGGACTATGCTGATCGAGAGAGCCGTTCTAGAGACGAAGGTTGACCCCTCTTTTGTGAAACTGCTTACGGATAGGAAGTGGGGAGCATTGTTGAAGACTCCGAGGACCCCAGTTAATGCTACGTTAGTCCGCGAGTTTTATGCAAATTGTTCGGAAATGGATTTGGAAACCGGAGTTGTGATGGTAAGGGGAGCAAAGGTGCCGTTTACGCCTAAGGTTATAAACGAGAAGTACAACTTGGCACCTTTTGAGGGGTTAGACTATAAAGAGGTGATCAAAGCTAAGCAGGATGCCGGTGAGGATCTGTTGGAGGATTTAAGATTGTTAGTGTGCCCGGATGTGCCGTGGACACTCAGACCGGGCGGAGATAGAAAGGAGTTGGTCACGACGAGTTGGACGGAGGATTGGAAGGTCCAATGTCATTTTATTCAGAACAGGTTGTTACCTAGGAACAACCTGACTCATTTTCACATTGGTGACCTCGGGATGTTGTATGCGTTAAACTTCAAGCTGAATGTTGATGTAGGACAAGCAATTTTTGACGAGATAGCAACGAATCAGAAAGTCTATGCTAGGTGTTTGATTTGCCCCCATTTGATCCATAGTCTCTGTCAAGATGCTAGGGTTCCCGAGTACAAGACTGATCACAAGCCTAAGAATCCACGGTACTTGCAGCGGGAGAAAGTGAAATCTTCTGGTCAGACTGAGGCTGAGGCAGCACATGAGCCCGGTTCATCTTCAGCACCACCTCAAGCATCTTCCCTTCCTTCTTTGTCTCCATCGGTTCGGATGCGTCTGAGTATGGCTAATAGTATACGGAACTGGATGGAGGACATGAGAACGTCCCAGAACAATATCCTGACTATCTTACGTTGCATAAGTGAGGGCCGTCCTCCGAGGGACCAGGGCATCTTCACCCCCAGCACTATAGATTACGTTTATTTGGATGAGATTGAGCAGGACATTGCGGATGTTATTCAGGATCCGTCGTCTTCTGACGAGGAGCAGACTGACACAGCAGAGAGGACTACAGCGCCACAGACTGGACCCTCTACTGACACTCCTACGGGTGGAGCACCTCCTGCTGGTGATTCTTCAGCACCTAGGCAGACCTGATTCTTATGTTTCTGATTCCAGCTTCTGTATTTTTGATGAGATGCTTGTATTTTCCTACTACTTTTCCTTACTTGATTCATTGTACTTTTCATGTTAGCTACTGTCGGTTCTCGTTGCTTATCTTTTCTCGATGAATCATATAAGCCTTAAGGCATTTCGTACTTTCGTTTGTATTTGACATTACTAAGCTTTCGATTTTCATTGTATTGAATGTTTTATCTTTTGATCTAATTCGATTTTACCTTATCCTTTCGTTATCTTTCATTATGGTATAATTTCCCCGTTTTCCCCGAGATTTTCCCGTGTTTGTCGAGTAGTGCAGGCATATTTCTAGCTGTTTTGTCGAGCTAGCTTTTACATCGCGCTAACACGAGTTATATATGCCATTGAGAGCGTTGGCCTTTTCATGCTCCGGCCTGACCAACGGTTCGAGTATCTATACGAATCAGCTAAGTATTTTATTTCTTTTTTTTACGTTCTGCACAACCTGAGGACATGTTGTGGTTTAAGTGTGGGGGAGGGGAATAGTTATGTGTATCTATCATTTGCTTAATTTATTATGATTCTATGCTGAAACGAGCTAAAATTTTCAATTTTTGTTTAGTCCCGAGTGAGCAAATGCATATTTTTGTTCGGTTTTAATATTCATTGACGATGTATACCATATGTTTAGTAAGTTAGATGTTTCACCCGACATATATTTCACGAGCCATATTGAATGATGAGCTAAATTATAAAGCTATACCCATTTAGATTAGTAATGTTTGATTATCTTATAAGTATCTTGTGCTTACTGCTAATGTACATATCGTGGGAATTATAATAGTTTGTGTTTATAGCCGAAGTACGACATACTGTGAATATCTTAGGTTTGAATGTGATAAGCGAAACGTAACTACTGTCCTTTAGAAGTTGTCTTAAATGAATGAATAAATAGGGTGTGTCGGAAGCTGGTCGATGATTTGAGTAAGGTAGGGTATATCTCGAATGTCCTATACCACCATGATGACCAAAAGCTCACGACAGTCAGAAAAAGATGCCTTATGATTTGAGTAAGGTAGGGTATAGCTCGAATGTCCTATTCTACTATGACAGGGCAATAGCTCATTCTGATGTGTGTTTATATGTGGAAATTAATTGAATCATCTGATATAAGGAATCTGGTATGAATGAGTAAAAGACTTAGTTATCGTCTACCTTATCCCCAGTATAAACTGACAGATATGTTGTAGGGATTTTCCTCTGAGTATGTCAGAAAGGTCCAAAATACCTTCTATCATCCTTTTCAGGATATGTTACGTTTTGTAGGGTGCAGGTTATAAGTGTCAATTATTTCTAGTTTGAATGGGGTATTTTCTAGTTGCTTGGAATGAATTTCAAGTTTGGACTTAGTGGAAGTTTGGTATGGCTATGCACACACACCGGGGTGAACCTCTAATTTATTGACTATGCGTTATATTTGCTGAAGTATCTATCTTTTCCGAGCCTTTATCTTGTCTTGTTTTGCTCGGGAAGAGCAAAAGCTAAGTGTGGGGGAGTTGTTTAGGGTGATTTTATGTGATTTATATCGTTATAATTCGTAACAAATTCCTCCATATTCATATAATTTGCATAGAAGTTGAGTGTTTAATTGAATTATTGAGCAAGTGAGGTTTGAAATGGTTTAATCGCAAAGTGGTTGAATTATGAGGGTTTATTGTTGATTTTCTATTGATTTGAATGTTATTACACTTTGCAATGTTTTATTTATCTTGTAGATACACGAAATTGGTTTAAAAGAAGATTAAAAGATGTTAAGGATCGGATTTATATGAAGAAAAAGAGATGAAGATGAAGTTGGTTGGAGATAGAGATGAAAATCTGATTTGAAGTCATTTTTGAACGAGCGTTCGAACTAGCGTCCATGTGCACGAGCGTCAGAAGAGGTGGACGGGCGTCCGGAGGAGCTGTTTTGATTCAGAGTTTTGAGAAAATTGGTGGACGAGCGTCTATTTTTACAAAGGACGGGCGTCTGGTCCAGCTCGGCCCGACTCGAAGATTTTTATGAAGACTGGACGGGCGTTCAAGACCTTGGACGGGCGTCCAAGCACCGACTTAGCAGAACCGACTCTGAAACGTATAAATATGCATGCGGATTTCAACCCTAGGGAGACACATTCAGACCCTAATTTTATCTAGGCGGCCACAAGAACCCTAAAGGGCGATTTCCTTGTGGTTTGCACCTTTCTTCTTCAATTTTTATGCTTTTTAATTCTTAGATTAGATCCATTACTTTTATGCACTACATAGAAGCATTTCGAGTTGTTCAAGTGATGTTTAGAGGCTAAAGGCTTTTGGAAGAAGCATTGTGAAGCCGTTCTATCAACGATTCGATTTCGTCTTTGATTATCTTGTGAGTTTTTAATTAAAGTTGTATCTTTATTATGTTTATGATTGATTTTATGCAATTATATCGAGAGATGCTTGCATGTTTGATTGTTTGATTTTGATGAGAATCATGTTAAACCTTAGATCACCATGATAAAGGTTAGATCTTTAACCTAAAAAATAACGAGAGTTGATTAGGTTGAATTTCTAGGTTGCTAGATTGAGAAATCTTACACCTTTGATTTGAAAGCATTAATCTTTAGGATCGAAAGATAAAAGATTGATAGGCGAACTTTTCTAAGAGATTAGGAGTTCATACCTTTGTTAGGTGAATCACAACTTGGTTAAAATCACGAGTTAATCTAGATAGAAATTGATTGTTGTAGGATTGGTGGATCAATAGCTTGTTCGTTCGTTAAATTATTGACTAAAATCACTTGTGCTAGAATTGCCTAGTATAGCAATAGTTTTTATTGCGTATTAGGGTTAGAATAAACTTAGTTTAGTTATCTTGTTCGCAACCATATTTTCCTGGCTTTAGATCTCGATCTTCTGTCTGGTTTACTTTCATTATTATCGTTTTCAGCTTTGTTACTAGTTAATTGTTTTATTTTGTTATAATCTTTTTAGTAGTAGTAGTCGTGACATATTTAGGTTAATTAAATAAAAACTAGAATAAACAACCCCGATTCCTTGTGAGATCGACCCGGTATTAGTTGCTATACTACGATCCCTGCACTTGGGGTATACCGGATTTATAATTTATTACTTGTTGTTTTCCGTTGATAAAATCCGAGACACTCACTCATTCCAGAATAGAGCCAACGAGAATTGTTGGACCACATACTACGAAGTGATCCTTACTAACACATCAAACCCTACCCTAGTCTAAGCAGTTGTCTGTGATCACCTCAGGATTGAGATTAATCCATATATGATCATCTTGTGATTCGATAAGACTTCTCGATCACGGAATTATATCGAGAACTCAAATCAAATCGGTCCAGCCCTATATGATTATCATCATATATAAATGCCCCACTAGGTATCCTATTACCGACAGTCCGGATAAGACTGTCACACCGTAAAGTGTTCTGGGTGTATTATTAGCATATTAATCATGAGACCCGTACTCAGATTAATCAACGCTACGGACTAAGTTAATTTTAAGTACATCTCACTAACTCAATACTCTTGTGTATAGCCATACATTGAGTTATGTGATTACATAGACGAGGTACTTATGGTTTTCAGTAGTGTCTTAATTATTAGCATACATGCATATAATAAGATGAATTATTAATTCTGTCCTAAAACAATTACATAATTGTCTTTCGGGCACTACACCTAACAATCTCCCACTTGCACGAAAGGCAAGTGGATTAATTTTTTTAGAGCACACCCTTATTTATCTATATCTACAACATTCTCCCGCTTGCTCAAAACAAGTGAGACGTATCTCTCAAATCTGTACCCTCCAAGCACATCTTAGTACTTCATCCTTCCAAGCACGACCGGAGTGTGCCGCCGTAGGGTAGGTCAGTGACCCGGCGCGTACTTAGAATCCGAATACCATGTGACTCGGTACACTGATCAGGTAGGTTGGCAGCTTGGGTCAATCTTTGGGATCGAAACGTCGCCTTTCCATCTAATCCGGTGGTACGATTGCAATATGCTTTTGATTCAACACTGAGGACAAAATCGACTTAACGATCATCCTTAATCTGACCTAAAGTCAGAATCAGTGTCATCACTTATATTCTAGTTTGCACCTGAATATACCAGCATATTATTCCTCATTCTCCCGAAGAGACTTGAGGGTTGACTAAACATCCCATTTCGTATTCATCTGCAGGTTTAGATAACCATTCCTGAGAGGTAGGGTAGACTACATCGTTGAATGTTGCATTAATGCAAGAATATCTTAACCAGGTGAATTGATGGGATTGCCAATAATCGATTCTCGAGAATTTGAGCGAATCAAATCCTTTAGAATGAATCCCGATGGCATGTCAGACTCTGACTTCAGATAACACACTCATGTTGTTCCCAACTGTTTCAGTGTTACCATTCACAAACACTAATCTACATACTACTTTACTAATATCGAAGCCCAGTCTACGAAAGACTTATCAATATTCTGGTCAAGTCCATATATTAAAATATATGACTTTGACATGACCGAGAGGTTTGCTTTAATCCCCAAAGGATATAAGCTATGGCAGGCATCCTGCCAAAATTTCATTCCGAATAAATGGAGATGCCATTAATCTCACAAAAAGGTCTTAGGGAATCACCCATATTTTCTGCTTTGTAACGAATCCGCCATTTGTTCTTAGCTAGAACCCTTCTGTTCTGAATGAATTCAGATTCCGTTGTTCGGAAAGGAAGTCTTAGGGAATCACCCATATTTCCCGCTTTTTGACGAAATCAAGCAAGACTGAGTGGTAAGAGAGATCACGGTCTGGTTAACTCTCTACCTATTAGGGAATCACCCCTAAATTACTCAGCTTTGCGTTGAAAGTTAAACTTTCCTATTCATTCGACTCTTCTCTGTGTAGTTCCAATTACTCCCACTGGGTCTGAGATACTCAGGTGGTTCTACAAGAGTTTCAACAGAACTGGAGTATCAAGCTCCATTCACAGGGTTATGGCTTTTAAACCAACCTCTATGATCAGGATCCTATACAGTCCACGAAGGACTATAGGTCATCAATCTACCCTATAGACCGTAAGGTCCTGCAATGTGTAATGGACAAACCATACTCCCACTACGTTCGGGGTGGATTGATATACTGATCTAGTTTAGTAGTTCTTATTAGTGTTACCACCAACTGCCGGTGTTGGATGTGGACTGAACAAATCAGTTAGTAACTTCTTGAGTACAAAAACTTCAAGATCTGAGTTTGTTATTTATAGACTCTATGAGACCGAGTTTGACAGTATAACCGTCATTCTCTGGTTTTACGAGCTTTATAATCAACCTTTACTCAATGCATTAAGATATTTCACGTCCTGAACGTGCATGCAAAATTTCCAGTCCTACCTTCAAGCACTATATGCTAAATGTCTATATTTACGGAAGTGGGGTGAACCGAATTCACTCCTTATCCACAAATGCGTAGGCATCAATTAGGTAGACTTCTCGGTTTTTCATCACAACGTAAACCGTTATTTTGCAACTAATATCTTAAATGAGTTCAGCAGCGTATCGTAGCACACCAATGACTATATAAGGCAAGTTGATGGTGTATCCTTTAGTGAAAACATTTCACTGGGAGGCAGGCCGAGCATCAGTCCCGAAGACTACGCAAGAACCTATTTCTGAGTATGGAATACTCTATCTCTGGTGAAATCAGAGATTTCCTCCAAATATTTTGGATAAACTTACCGGAGTTTTGAGTAGTTATCTGACAATATGTCACTACTCAGAAGCTCTCACTAGCTTGTATCTTTCATATGACCCCGAAGGTCGATATGAACAAGCTATGTAACTTCTTTAAATCTATTACCCTTTTCCCGATTGAAAGGAAACTTAGGCATTGTTCCTTTGAGACAGGGTTCCTTTGACTGGGAGATAGGAATCACCCTAAGCCAGTCTTCAGATCTTGTCGTTAGGGAATATGCACTAATTAATAGAATAGAAAGAAGCGTTTATCTAAATACGGAAACCATTCGCGTTTATATTGTGTTACATATACATATTCAGCATTTGTTAGTGGTTCTGACTTTATCAAACAAAAGTCCGCATCTTGGGTTCGTACTACGAATGTTATATTTATCGTCAATAAGACAAACAAATTATCCTATTGAAAATGAATACGTTCGTTCCAACGAACCCGAAAATAGAAAATGAATTTTCTGTGATACTCAAGAAGTGAATCCGAGATTCATTTCCTTATATCACTCCCACTAGTGTATCTGGAATAACTGCCCGTTGTCTATTTTATTTATCGTTTAATGCAAAGCTACCTAGTTCTACCAAAGAACTTTAGCTTTCGAGAAAATTGCTAAGGATGCATTGGTCAGTGATCCGAAATCACTTTCCTTATCCTTTAATTTCCAATTTTAATTTTCGGTTTAGCCTTAAAACTACTTAGTTTAGATGACTAACACGTATAAACATTCTTTCCCATTCTCGACTATCCTTAGAGGAAAATAGTCTTGAACTAGCAGTTCGTTTGAGTAGACACTACTCTTGAACTATGGGATGTTCGGTGTTACTTGCTTGGACTATCGATTTAGTCTAATCAACAAATCATAAGACCAAAGCTCCCACTAGTTTATCGGTTCCAAATACCGTCTAACTAGCAACACTTTGTATTTATGATTTTTCAAAGATTAGAACATCACCTAGAACTAAACTCCCACTAGTTTATCAGTTTCAAATACTGTCTAACTAGCATTGCTGTGTTCATGATGTTTCAAAGATTATAAAATCTCCAGAACTAAGCTCCCACTAGTTTATCTGTTCCAAATACTGTCTAACTAGTAACGCTTTATTCTTGTTTTTCCAATGAATGGAAAAACTCTTGTGCAGTCCAATACACATTTCTAATGATTCAGAAAAACAACAAATCATAAGACTAAGGCTCCCACTAGTTTATCTGTTCCAAATACCGTCTAACTAGCAACGCCTTATGTATATGATTTTCCAATTTTTCAATTTAGAAATTTGTTGTGTAATTACACTTTTAAAATTCACTAAATGAATTTGTCTGATAGTCCTATATCATCTTTTGTAAACTAAGTATGGTCGTCTCTCGTTCAACACGAGTGACACCCGTGACATACCTATACTATGTCACTTAAGTTTTTAAAGGCTCAAGGGAAAAATATCTTCCGAAAAATTAACTGCATTTATTGATAATTACAACGTACTTGTTACTCTCCACATTTTTTTATGAAGTCCTATTACTAACAGTTTAGTAGCCTAGAGATTTAGTTGTAAATAAAATGACAGAAAATTAAATTCAAAACAAATTTTCACTACTAGATTTTTATTTTAGGAATACTAAACTATAAAAGGTTTATCCTACCATTCCAAGGATTTAACCTAGCATAGTACTGTCCGAGAGGGTCGATATTAGCACTATGACGGTTAAACTGAGACAATCTCTCTCAATGATTAAACATTGGGAATCGAACATCCCACGAGAATCAGACATCCCGGACTTTAATCATTGATTACCTTCCTTTTTCTAGCCAAGATATTTCTAAAATACCCTTAATGAGTGTGACCTACTATATCAGATCTCAGAGTACGCCCCGAGTATGCCTACGAGGGGCAGGTCAGTGACCCGACGAGTACCCGAAATCCTATCCTTTAGGAGACCAAGCCTTGAATTTTGATAGCGGTGAACACCATCCGAAGGGGGCCGAAATCAAAGCGGCACGAGGCGTCACCATTCTCTCACATGCTTGCACCTATAGTAGAGGCCGTGGGGTTGGCTGTCGCCTTCCCCGCTCCCACTCAATAATTTGAAAAAAAAATGGTGGGTTTACTAATTACGGTATCGGTCTTGACAATAAGAAACAATAAATCAAAGTACTCCGAACAGGGTCGGTTATGTAGGCAAGCCTACGCCGTTTTATTCGTTGGAACATATGTGACAGTTCAGGCCAATCCGGCAAAAGAAGCCCCGTTTAGCCCGAAGGCTTATCGGCTATGCTAAGTCCTGTCGAACTGCTGTAACGTACATCACACGTGGAGGGGAGTCGATTGAGCCGAAGCTCGGTTGAACTCGCCCAACCATGGTTAGACCATTTCTGAACCCATGTACTAAGATTCTCCGATTTCTAAATTGTCACCCAAAACGTAATCTCGTTTCTGTTTAAGGTGGGTTTACTGAGAAGCCATCACCGAAAAGCTCAACGATTTATCCAAGTGGGATTCACCGAGAATCCATCACTAAAATCGTAACGATTGACAAAAACCCGGTTCCTCGGTTTTAATAATTAGTTACTTAATTAATTAACTACCACATATTAATTAAATAAGCCTTTAAACTAATTATACGAGTTATACATGCCTAATTTATTCGAAATAAACTAGCTACATGTATGCATTGGAGTGGAATCATGATATGATGCATGTAATGGCAATTTTCCGGTTCTATCACATAATTTCGATCATACACGAAAAAATAACGGAAAAATTAAACACCGAGATGGATCGTTGGTACCCCCGTATCTAACCTATAAAAAAACAAACAAACCCTAACTAGGGTTTAAAATTTTATGATCTGCTGCTGCTGCGTTTTATCGATGTTCTTCACTCCTCCTACTTGAATATGGACGGTTGGATCTGTGTTTTGACGGTCCAATCGATCCCAGCAAGCCACCGATCGAACTGCTGCATCTGTTTATAATTGCGGCACAGCAGTGTCTTCCTGGGGACGATCGGGCATCAATACAAATCCCGAGCAAACCTGAAATTTTTAGGGCTTGTTCATAACTCCATGGTAGTCGATATGGACGGTCGGATCTTCGTTTCAACGGTCCAATATCTTCCAGAAATTTGACGAACTCACAGCTAGGGTTTTAATGCCTGCTGTGCTTTTCTGTTACAGCAGCAACTTTATAGCAGCGATCGGACATCGAGATTGACTCCGATCATCACGAAATTTTGAGGGCATGTTCTTCAACTTTTCTTCTTCATTCTGACTGGAGGGATTATCGTTTCAATGGCTCAAACTCCGGGAAAAAAATAAAAAAACGGAACAGCAACAAAACAGATCTACTTCTAGGAAATTAAAATTACAAAATTTCCTATACTCATATAAACGAATTTATATGAGTTTACAATAGATCTAACGAGTAAACAGTACCAACCACAATCCATCTCTTCAACCACAACATATCAAAGCATTCATCATCATGATTTTCGAAAAAAAAACAATGCAATCTAAACATTCAATTTCCACTCCTAGATCTAAAATTCACATACTTTGATTGATAGATCAAAGGCTCTGCTACCACTTGTAGGATGTAATATCTTCGGATGGATCAAAGATCCACCCGATTACGCAGCGGAAACTACAAGATCTAGATCTAGTCAACCAAAATACATAAATAAATAGATCTAACCTACGAGGGGGTTAGATCACCAACCATTTTATGGTGAAAAACGTCAAGAACAAGTTGAGAAGCCAAAGTCTTCCAACGTGTGTCTCCAAGCACCACCAGGTGGATGGTGTTTCACGCCGCCGGACCTCCTTGATATGCTACCAGAAAAATCCCGAAGATTTTTCCAACTCGAACCCTAAGAATAGAGGCCGAAATTTTCAGCCAATTTCTCTTGTGAATAGTGACGTGAATAGTCATTTTTTGGTACAATGGATACTCTTCTTATATAGGAGAGAGATCCTTGTTCCACAAGGATTTAATTTAATTAATGGATAATCAATCAAATAAATCCTTTTCCATAAAAGAGAAATCTAATATTTTCCCAAACAAATTAGGATAAATAAAAGATCATTAACCAATAAATAATTAAGCACATGTCATATAATAACACAAGAAAACAAATTCCTTGTTAATAATATATACATATGGGCGCCAATACCTAATTAAATAGGTCATGGGCCGAAATTCACCAAACCGGGTCGAGTCCATGAAAAAATGTCTTTTCCATGTTTTTAATTATCTACTCCAACTAAACAATTAATCCACATATCAATTAAATAGTCCAATCCAACTATTTAATTATAATTGAGGTGCAACGACGAGAAACCTATATGCTATATTAGGAGCCACGTCGGGGACCATGGACCCATATTCAGTAGCTACAATAAATCGAATAATATTATCCGTCAGACCGAACAATAATATTCAATCTATTAATTCCGGGATTACACCACCATAAACCCGAAACTGAACTCTGCCGAATATAGATAACTTCCACTCAACCATGAGTTGATAAGGTGTCCACTGATATAATCATTACATACGGATAAATCCTCCATAGACTGTTCATTTCGAGTCGGGATATTTCCGTAAACCCTTCTCGAAACATATTATCCTTATTTACCATTAACCCCCTAGTGATCAATTTGTTCACATACCAGACTAGTAGCTAATTAGTCTAACATGAACTCCGCGGATCGATCAGTTTCTAGGATTAACAAATAAAGGAACTGTCTGTCTACTTCCCGAGGGAAGGAATGGATTCCATATCTGTGATAACACAGACTACTCACTCATTCCAGAATAGAGCCAACGAGAAGTGTTGGACCACATACTACGAAGTGATCCTTAGTAACACATCAAAACCTACCCTAGTCTAAGCAGTTGTCTGTGATCACCTCAGGATTGAGATTAATCCATATATGATCATCTTGTGATTCGATAAGACTTCTCGATCACGGAAGTATATCGAGAACTCAAATCAAATCGGTCCAGCCCTATATGATTATCATCATATATAAATGCCCCACTAGGTACCCTATTACCAACAGTCCGGATAAGACTGTCACACCGTAAAGTGTTCTGGGTGTATTATTAGCATATTAATCATGAGACCCGTACTCAGATTAATCAACGCTACGGACTAAGTTAATTTTATGTACATCTCACTAACTCAATCCTCTTGTGTATAGCCATACACTGAGTTATGTGATTACATAGACGAGGTACTTAGGGTTTTCAGTAGTGTCTTAATTATTAGCATACATGCATATAATAAGATGAATTATTAATTCTGTCCTAAAACAATTACATAATTGTCTTTCGGGCACTACACCTAACAAGCACATCAACATGGTTCTAGCATACTGGTTGTTATCCATGATGCAAAAGCTTTTGAAAACAGATACCAGAAAAAGTTTTCAAAGATTTTTCACAAGCACAACAAGTAGGATTACTTCAGAACAGAAGCTCTACTCCGATACCAATTATTGGTCTCTTGAAAAGGCTTTGGTTAAGTTTAGAGGGGGGTGAAGAAACTTAACATTAAAACTTTTTCGGAGTTAAGACAGACACAACAGGATCAATAGTCTGTTGACTTGAAGAGTCAGCTGACTATTAAGTCTAGTGAATCTGTTACAGCGGAATATACTTAAATTAAGCCTTTATACTTGTTGTTGAAAGATGATACAAATATTGGATACTAAGTAGTGAAAGGTGTATGAATTCAGTAGCTAGTTTAGCAGGTTGACATGGATAACATTCAATAAAATAAAAGTGCATAAAGTAAATGCAGTAAAGTAAAGTAAGGCAAATTTTATACTGGGTCCAGGTGGTGTAATCATGTCAATCCACTCTTCTCTTGTGATGTTGGAGGAAATTCACTAGAGTCTTTTGAGGTTGTTGTTACAAAAGTCCTTAAGCTATTTGTCCTTGACCACTAACTATGGCTTCACAAACTGAATACTAAGAACATGTAGGATTGCTGCTCTTAAGTACTCCACTAGTCCTTGAAGGGTAGGATTGCCTCTTCACCAGTTCCACCATAAAAACAATAGTTCTTGACACTCGGCAACACTTTTCTGTCTTCAGGTTTCTTCTTGAAAAGAAGGGGTTGAATCAAGAAAGTGATTATGCTTCAACAAGCTTTTGATTAGGATGATAAGATTCGCAACTTAAGATCTCCAAGTATATACTAGATGATACTTGAATGCTATAACATTTGAAGAAAATTTTGGATCAGTATGAATGCTTAGTTCAGCAGGGTGTAATGCTCTTGATTGCTAGTAAGTTCGGTGTTTAATTTGTTTCCAGGGGTCCTCTATTTATAGGTGAAAATATTATGCTTGAATTTGAATTTCAAACCTGAAGGTTATAGGATTTTCTGATTATTCCCTGAATTTCCCTCTGTTGTATTCCTCTGTCAGTATGTCGGTGTCCTTCTGATAGACAGATTGTCAACCAATGGTTTAATTCCATCTTGATTTGGCTCTAAAATCCTTACAATGTTCCTTCAATCTCCACCATTGATTAACTGACTAATCCAATGCTTGAAATTCATCCTTATCCATTTAATCTTCCAAAAATAATTCTTGAAACGGATTAAACTGATATGTATATACTCATCAGATGTCTGGTTCATGAGTCTACTGATGTATATATATGGTCAGCTGACTTATGGTCTGTTGTGTTCTTGGTGAACACTCAGCTGACTACTTCTCATCTAACTTTTGATTGTGAAGTTAGAGTTCTGAAAAAAAAAAGTATTAAGTCCCAATCATCACATTTCATTATATGGAACTTAGACCTTCAATACAAGGTATATGTGATTAGTTTAGGCCATCACAGACTTACCTAAATTCTGATCCCATATCCTTGGCTTTTAAAACTTCATTTCTATGTTTGAACCCTTAGCCTTCACTACTGAGTTTGAACCCTTAGCCTTCAGTCTCCAGCAGGTCCTAGACACTCTACTGAACACCTAAACTAGATAGGTCTGCGGAACAAGTCAGCTAACCTCTTTACAGTGCTTGTTTCATCAAACATATACAAAGATCAAACTCTAGTAAACCTATACATTCATTCTAGACATCTTTTTGCTTTTGCCCTATAACAGCGAGTCTGGTGCTCATAATTAAAAATAAAATACGTCCAACACATAGATTGTAGGATTTATATGTCATTTGTCTTGTGTGAAACTTCTTTGCTTACAAAACAAGAATCACGTTCTAAGAATTGAACATTTTTATACACAAGGACAAAGAGCAAACACATTCAAATATCACGTTGTAAAGATTCAACACATATTTTAAGACTTTATTTTATGTAATTACATCAACAGTTACTACTCAAATTTTTTTATCCTATGAAATTTCAACGATAAAACCAAATATCCATGGATATCCATGTGCCCGTGGATATCCACATGGGTGGGGCATGGGTAAGAAAACTTCTACCCATATGGGTAATGGGTAGGGTATGGGTAGGAAAAAAATGATGGGTAGGGTATGGATATATTAAAATTCGTACCCACCCGTACCTATTTCCATCCCTACACAATGCTGCAGCAGCTTCTTGCGCTCATATACAGCTTGACCCAAAGAGGTCACCATCCGGGAAAAAACGGTAAAAAGTAAACAAGTTAAATCGATTAGGAGAAATGTGAGATGAAAAGAAAAGGAGGAAACAATTTAAGAAAACTTACTATGCTCGAAAGGTTTCCTATCAGCCTGTATAGATCCTCAGGATTGGGCAAGAAGTTGGTCACTTGATCTGAGGCCGTAATCCGGTTCACAAGTCCAACTCCGACTTTATACGTGGCCCCGTAAAAAACAGTCATATCTAAATTCTTGACTCCCCAGTATCTTCCCTTCTTCACGGTTTTTTGCCTGGCGAAAGGCAGGTCTCATCCACATGGGACCATCTCTCAGGGGTGGAAACGGAAGTCTAGTTTCAGCATTGTGATCAAGGGGCTGAGCACCTGTGAAACCTTGACTAGCCCAAACAGCTCCAATGACGGGCTCAACAAGTAATTGACTTGGGGTCCTCTCAAGCACTCCTATAACACCCTCTTCAACCAAAGAATCAGGCTTCGAGATCAAACCAGCAGGACCAGCGGAAGTACCTTCATCATCTCGCCTCGCCCTCTTCAGCGGGGCTATGTTCGGATTGATTTCCTCAGAACTCTCCAACTCAATTGCTACCCTAGCTCAGGAAGCACAAGGACTCGGTTCACAGATTTGAATGTTGTCATCTTGCATCCTACGAGGGGCAGCACTTTGAGAAACTCTTACAATTTCTCCCACTTTGGGGGGCAACAGGTACATTGGGACCCCGTGGAACAGCCGGGGATGGGACGGTAGCAGATGGACCTTAGGACACCATTAGGGGAATCAGTTGTCCCCGGTGGGCCGATAAAATATGCTCTCTCGCAAGCCTCTGCTCACGAGCAAGCCTTCTCTTCTCGGTGCGAAGTCTGTTAGGATCCATGTTTTCTACACAAAGGACGAATCACTTTGTCCGTAATATTCAAGAAAAGGAAAGCAATAAACCCTAACGCTATGAACAAGTCAATCATACAGAAAAATATCAATAAGGATTCAATGAATGAGGAAAAAGAAAAAGCAACAATAATGTTGGTCCCTTGAAAAGGCTTTGGTTAAGTTTAGAAGGGGGGTGAATAAACTTAACACTTAAAACTTTTTGGAGTTGACAAACTCAGCAAGGTCAGTAGTCTACTGACTATTGAGGTTCTAGAGTTTGTTGCAGCGGAATATAATAAATTAAGCCTTGTTACTTGTTGTTTAAATATGATACCAAGTATTAGATACTCAGTAGTGCAAGTGGTGTGATTCAGTAGCTAGTTCAGTAGGCTTGATGTGATAAGCATGTATATAAAGTAATTGCAGAATGTAAATGCAGTAAAATAAAGTAGGCAAGATTTATAGTGGTTTCAGGTGGTGTAATCTTGTCGGTCCACTCTTCTCCTGTGATGTTGGAGGAAATTTACTAGAGACTCTTATTGTAGCTGTTACAAAAATCCCTAAACTTTTTGTCCTTGACCAATGACTATGGCTTCACAAACTGAAAACTAGAAACAGGTAGGATTGCTGCTCCTAAGTCTTCCACTGGTCCTTGAAGGGTAGGATTGCCTCTTCACCAGCTCCACCACACAAACAACAGTTCTTGACACCCAAAAGTGCTTATCTGTCTTCAGTAAACTTCTTGAAAAATAAAGGTTGAATCAAGAAAGTGATTTAGCTTTCAGTAGACTTCTGATCAGGATGAATGAATCAGCAGTCTGAGTTCTTCAAGTGTGTACACTATATAAGTCATGATTTGCAGGAAAACACTTGAAGAAAAACTTGATCAGTAAACTGATTGTTCAATTTAGCTCAGCAGGGTCAGATTGCTCTTGATAAAATTCTTGCTCAAAACTTGATTGCTTATTATAAATTCTTGGTCTTGTTGTTATTGCAATCTGAATCAGGAGTCCTCTATTTATAGGTGTAGATCCTGTGATTCGAATTTGAATTCGAATGATAACCGTTGTAGGATTTCACTGAATATTCCTGAAAATACATCTAATGTTCCTTCTGACACTGTCATTGTCCTTCTGGTAGTCCAGACTGTCAACCAATGGTTTATTACCATTTGATATGGCTCTGAATTCCTTACAACGTCCCTTTCATATTGACCATTGATTGATTGATTAATCCAAGGCTTGTAAATCATCCTTATCCATTTAATCTTCTATAAAAACTTGGATTAATTTGAATTAAAACATTCAGTAGACATCTACTGTGTAGGTCTGCTGTGTATTAATAGACACTTCAGCTGACTACTTCTCATCTAACTTTTGATTATGAAGTTAGAGTACACCATTTTAAACATAGCCAAATTCCAATCACCACTTAACTTTAATGGAACTTAGACCTTATACACAAGGTACATGTGTTCAGTTTAGGTCATCACAGACTTCCCTAAATTCTGATCTCATATCCTTGACTTTAATTACTAAGTTTGATCCATTAGCCTTCATTACTGAGTTTGAACCCTCAGCCTTCATTACTGAGTTTGAACCCTCAGCCTTCAAACATCAGCAGGTTCCTAGACTCTACTGTCCTAGACACTCTACTAACCTAGATAGATCTATGATGGGAGTCAACTTTACGTGATTCCGGTGCATTTTCCACCCCCGTTTATCCCACTTTTAGCACATTCTCGGTGTTTTTAGACCGTTTTCGGGTAATATCGTGAGTTTATAGCACGGGGAGTAAATCCGTCGCTTTGATGGTTTACTACCTCTTTTTAGTGACATTAACCCATTCCCGAGCACTTTTACCCTCCGGAATTGTTTGTGTGTGTTGTTCGTTCATGAGATTTTAGGGTCTAGGTGTCACGAGAACCCGGAAGGCGAAGATTTATGATGAGAAGTATGATCAAGGTGCAAAATTGAGCCAAGGAAGAAGAAAAATGAAGAAAAGGAAGAAAAATAGTTGGTATCTTCATGCTACGTTCTGTTCATCAACAATTTGACCTATGATTGAGGCAATTTCTGGTCATCGACTCTTCATGAAAGTTGTAGATAATTGAAAGAGCTTTCCAACGCCTTTGAATCACTCAAATCAGAGTTCTACACGGGAAGATATCATGGTTTTGCTGCAGCCAGAAAGCTGCCAAATCTCAATCGCACGTTTGAGACTTTCAAACGTGCGTTTGGAACTGTTTTTTTGGTACAGAGAGTTAGGGGCTGAAACGCGCATTTGGGAACCTCCAAACATGTGTTTGGGGTCATTTTCTGCAGATTTTGGCCCCTATAAACACCCATTTCCATCGAATTTCAGGAGGTATCCCCCCTCTCTTAGCAAAACTATACCCACTCTCTAGCACGAATTTTGTAATGGATTATTCCACTTTCTCTTAGCTTAGATTAGCTTAAACATAGTTAGATTCTACTCTTTCCAAGCTCAAATCTCAATTCCAAACTCAAAGTCTTCACCTTTTAATTACTTCTTTATTTTGTACTTTTTGGATCTCAACTCGAATTTCTTCAAATTAATGGTAAATTTCTCTTCTCTTTTACTTATTATGGCTTTCATTTACTTTTTTATGTATGTTTTGATTAGTATAATGAGTAGCTAATCCTTTTTCATAGTCGAATCATGTGAAATTTGGTGAAATCTCCCTTTGGGTGATGAAATTGGGAGGGGGTAGTGCTTTTTATTGTTGTATCTTGCATATTTCACGTCTTAGAACTTGTTATAACGGACTCGGGCTAGATTAGCTACATAGGTCAAGGTCACATACATCAATCTAAAGAGTTGTTCAGATAGAGGTGTGGGAAAAGGGGTTCTAGGATCGCGGCGTAGACCCGGCTTAGTTGTTAAGCCCGGGCCCAAAGTGAGGTTACTCGTTTTAACATTTAAGCGGCTCTAGTGCATAACATGTCTTGTTAGTGAATCTTCTTTAAGGAAGGGTAGTTAACTTGGCATAAGGTGTTAGGAGAGAGTTGTTCAGACCTTAGCACCGGAATTAGGAGTACGCGCCCGTGAAATTGAATGTGAGAGTTCGTTTGTTTTAATGCACACTCCCGGTTTTGTCTATCCTTAGGGTTGAAATTAGCTATTTGGATCATGGTTCGGCTATGTCCCTTTCCCTTAGTTAAACTTCGTTAATAATCACTTTAGTAGTCGTTGTATTCATTAACCTTTTCAACCATCGATTTTCCTAGACTAAGTTTGAAGTTTGCTTTGGTACTCACAAACACTTTTCCCTTGGGTTCGACCTCGTACTCTTGTAGCTATGCTAGCATCGATCCGGTACACTGCCGGTTAGAGAGTTAGTTTGCCCACGGTTTCGAGTCTTTATAAATTGTTTTTGTTGGGGTGGAATTAAGCTCAATCAAAATGGCGCCGTTGCCGGGGAATTGTGTGCTATTTGTGATATCTTGCAAGTGAACCGAAGGCTTGGGCCTAGGTTTTATTTTATTGTTTTCTTGTTGTTTGCGTTTATAGTGCATGACCCGGAGATCTCAAAAACCACTCGAGCCATACATAGACGGGATTGAGGCGCAAGGCGTAGAAATAGTCAAAGAAGAAGAGGTTATCAAGTAGAGGAATCGATTCCGGTCTTTGGAGAAAGTAGTTTGGGTGATTGGGAGAAGGATCCGGTATGGCACAAAACGGTGAACAAGGCTTTGAAGGAAATTTGGGGGACAATAATGGGTTCCCGAATCAAAACCCGCCGCTTGTCAACAACAATGCACAAGGAGGTGGGAATGGACAAGGAAATAACTTTGGGAATGTGAATGAGCAAATGCCACATAATGGTCAACATGGGGCCCAAGGAAATCAAATGGATCCCCTTGTTATGCACCAGTTCAATGCATGGATGTTGAACCAATTTCTACAGAACCAAAATCAAGCTCACAATCAAGGTGTAAACGTGATGCCTAATTGGTTTAAAGGTCAGCAAGAGCAAAATCAAGGCGGGTTAACTTGTAGGGACTTCGTGATGGCACCCACGGCGACCATGGGGCATAGTCCAATTCGAATGCCACCGGTGGCCGCCAATAATTTGGAATTGAATAGAAATATCATAAACTTGTTGGGAGATAATGCTATATTTAGAGGGACCACCACTGAAAATCCTCATATGTTCATTGATCATTTCCTACAAATTGTCCACATTACCAAGATAAATGGAGTCGGTGAAGAAGCGCTTAAACTTATGCTATTTCCCTTCGCCTTGAAGGAACAAGCCAAGACATGGTATGACTCATTGGCTCATGATTCTTTGCACACTTGGGAGGACGTGGTTATGACATTTCTATTCAAGTATTACCCACCATCAAAGACATTGGACATGAAAGAGGCTATTATCTTGTTTAATGCCTATGAAGGAGAAGAATTGTATGAGTCCTGGGATAGATTTAAAACGTTATTGAGAGAGTGCCCGGGGCACGGCTTGAGACATATTTGAGGTAGTTCATGCATTTTTCCGAGGGTTCGAGCCGGTGCACCAAGGGACCTTGCATGCTTTGTGTAATGGGGATATTATGAGGATGGTACCGGAGGTGGCTATGAATCAAATCAAGAAAATTGCCGAGACCTCAAAGCAATATGTTTCCTCAAGTAGAAAAGGGCCAAGGAGTAAAAAGCCGGGATTGGTTGAAGTGAAGGAAGTGGAGACAAATGAGCAATGTCAAGCTAAGATGCAAACGATGGAGCAAAGGTTGGAGAACCTTGAAAGAGAAAATGAAAAGGCAAGGCTTTGCCAAATATGTGGAGGCCAACATTCGGCTAAGGATTGTGGGATGACACACAAATCTCAAAATATGTCATATCCACGATCCTCAATGCAAGGACAAGCTAGTTTTTCATCACAAGATAGTCCAACCGATCTAGCCAAGAAAATGATGAACATGTATGCCATGGGGCAACTGAGTGCGGGGAACTTGGGCTACAATCCGGTTACGAATCAATTTCAAAGCGCCAAACAAGGCCAACAAAATGAGCAACCGGTTGTGGATAATTCTCAATGTTATGAGGTGAATTATGTGGGGCAAAGTCAAGATGGTAATTATGATCAACAAAGTGATGGTTCTTGGAGAAATAATAATCAAGGTTGGGATCAAAACCATCAAGGGCAGAATTGGAACCGGTATTTTGACCAAGGCCAGACCCAAGCTTATAGGCAAAATCAAAGTTCATTTTATCAAGCGCCTTACCAACAAGCCCAATACTATCCTCAACAATCTCAACATCAACAACAAGGGGGTACTTACCAAGCAACTCCTCCACCACTTGCTCCCATTCCTCAAAAGAGTGCAACCGATGTCATATTGGAGCAAATGAACAAAAAATTTGCGGAGATAAAGAAGGACATGGTTGAGATGAACTACAAACATGGGTCCGCCATAAAAAATCTTGAGACTCAATTTGGTCAAGTGGTGGAACATGTACAGTTGAAGGGCGGCTTACCGAGTAACACCGAGAAGAATCCGAGAAATGTAAGCGCCATCTTAACTCGAAGTGGTAAAGTGTTAAGGACTAGTGGTGAGAAGAAAGTCCTATGGGAAGACAAAGCTAGAAAAGCTCCTATTGAGACCGAAGCGGGGGCCATGGATGGTGATATTGATGGGATTGAAGATGATGAAGATCATGGAGAGTATGTCAAGAAAAAGGAAGTTGAGAGGAAAGAAGCACAAGCTAGGGGAGACTATGTGGTGATTGATGTAAAAGCGGAGGAACCAACTAGAAGCGAAGGGAAAGAGCCAATGAAAGAGCCGTCTTCCCCACACACCAAAGGTAAGAAAGGTATGATCCCTCCTCCTCCTAAAGATTTTGATTTGAGTACTCTCCCTTATCCACCTAAAGGTCATAGACAAAGTCGTTTCAACCAAGCTCAGAACCGTTTCATTGAAATTTTGCGTAAAATTGACTTGACCATTCCCTTTCTTGAAGCACTTGAAAACATGCCTGCTTATTGTAAAGTCTTAAAAGGCTTGTTAAATGATAAGAGTAAAATGGAAGGTTTGGTATGTTTGAATGAAGAATGTTCGGTGATTTTTGATAGTAAGATAGCCCCAAAAATGAGAGATCGAGGTGGGTTCACCATCCCTATTACTATTGGCGATACTGTGATTGAAAATGTGTTGTGTGACCTAGGAGCTTCTGTGAGCTTAATGCCTAGGGCCTTGTACGAAAAGTTAGGGTTGGGTGAGCTAGAACCCACGGGGATGACCTTACAAATGGCGGATAGGTCGGTTAGGACACCTATGGGGGTAGCGGAGGATGTTCTTGTGCAAATAGATAAATTTACCTTTCCCGTAGATTTTGTCGTCTTAGACATGGCGATGGATTCTAAGACTTCGGTTTTGCTTAGCCGTCCTTTCTTGACTACGAGTGATGCTAGCATAGATGTGAAGAGTGGTGATATTACTTTTCATGTGGGTAAGGAGAGCGTGACATTGAATGTTTATAAGTCTAAATCTCTTGCTTGTCATTCTGTCGAATCTATTTTTGCTTGTGTTGTTGCTACCACTAACCCACAGGTTGAAAAGGAGCTAACTGTAGAAGACATGGTGGATGCACAAAAGGTCGTTGATGGAGTGAAGATCAAGACCAAGAATAAACTGGGATCGCCCGTCTCACCATCATTGTCTCATCCGGACCATAAGCCACTCATCATAGAACCGGGAATTGAACTCAAAGGCAATGTGAAGAAAAGAAGAACCCCAAGCAAAGGGCACCTTAAAGAGAAACCGGAGCGGGAACCAGAAAAGAAAATATTGAGTGTTTGGCAAGAGGTAACTTCACAAGCTAGAAGAGGTACCCCATGTGTTAACTCCACCCCTTTAAAACCCCCTCGCGGTGTCTCTCATGAATATACTTATAATTGATATGCTATGTGATAGGGTGCTTTGTGATGCTTTGTGGTTCGGGTCATTGTTTTGAGTCTTTTGTGGTAAGAGTCTGTTAGGTACCATTAAGTCGATGCTAACGACGTTAAACAAAGCACTTCTACCTTTTCTCGCCTGTGCCAATAGTATAACTTTGAAAAAATTGGCACCGTATAAGTCATCCCGTCGAGCCAACGACACAAAACAAAGGCGCTTGGGGGAGGCAACCCACATTTTTGGTAGTAATAATGTTTTTGGAGTGGTCTTTGGGTGCAAGAGGGGAGATTTTTGTATTAAAAGAGAGGTTGGGGTGAGAATTTCCTTTTGGTTCCGGCTTTTGTACATAGACGGGGATGTTTTTATGTGAGCCTCTGTGGCCTTATTTTATGCGTGGATGCTCTGTGTTTCTTTTGATTATCTTTACATCCAGTGTGATTCCCGTCTAGTATGGTTGATATGCTTTGATACTTTGTTTGTGGCATGGCCTCTATTTTTATATATCTCGTATCTATCACCATCTTTTGGCACGTGGACTTTTCCCGTGCATGTGTTTGCCTTGGTTTCTGCTTCTATGGTTTTAGATACTCGAGATAGAGCTTACTAGAAGATGTCACGTGGGCTACTAGTGCGCCTTTCTGCCGGGTTTTGGTCAAATAGCTAAGTCTTTTACTCTTTTATCTCTCACACACTGAGGACAGTGTTTCGTTTAAGTGTGAGGTGGGAGACTTAGACGTTTTCTTGTTTTTATTGGTAAATGTGCTTAATATGTGGTATGCTTAGCCTATGACCAGGCTTGAGTCGATTTTTGGGTAAATTTTAAAAAAATTCAAGGGTTTTTAACACCGTGTTGTGTGTGTTATTTTCATATTCGAGTGGTGACCACCTTAGTGGGGACCCCGAACGTGTACACTGCGGTTTGATACTACCTTGAGAATGGAGATTATTAATTTCACATAAAGCTACACTTTATGCACAATTTGATTACTACCACCTCTCATACCAATAGTCTCGAGGCGAAATAGAAAGGTTCACCTAAGTAGGATACGGGATGACGGTCCTGGCGTCTCTTTGACCCAACCAGAGCCAAATAAGCCTAATCCCGAACATTAGACCTTCTTAGCCCCTCTCAGCCTTGATAGAATGCTCTGACCACCATTCGTTTATAGCCGTTTTGTTGCTTAGTCAGTGTTGGAAATATTATTTATGTTTTGATGATGATTCGTCACAAAATTAGACAAATCACTTACAACCCATGATGATGAAGTCGTAACTAACTGTTATAGTGCATAATAAAAGAAGAAGCAAGAAATGGTCTAGAGACAAATGTATAAGTTCTATCTAGAGTCTGAACTTTGTATAGGTTGTTTCAGACAAGCATTGTAATAGAATAGGAACTAGGCAAACAGCTGAGTTACAACAAGAAAACTGAGTCACAACAAGAAAACTGAGTTATAGAAGAACTGTGGGTTCAAACTCAGTCATGCCAAAACTGAAGAAGATAAGTTCGCTGAGGGACACAGACTCGGTTGGCTTATCTAGAAGACTGAAGAACTGAGGGACACAGACTCAGTTGTTGAAGATTGAAGAACTGAGGTGGAAAACTCAGTTAGAAGCTAATTAAGTCATGACTATAAGTCAGGATTCAGGCAAGTCTGTGGTGACCTGAAACTGGGTTATAGATCATGTAAAACTGAATAATCTTAAGGACAAAGATTATCAGCTACCTGGAAAAGAAGAAACTGAATGGTGTACTCTGACTTAGTCAATTAAAGTCAGATATTAAGTAAACAAGGTACTCAGTTTTGAAGAAGAATAGAAAACTGAGTTAAGGCCTTGATTGAATTTAAACTATCAATACGACAAAAGATCGTACATATGAACGTTAGCTAAATGACAAGTGTAACGGCTACAAGAGCTAGTAACCGTCACATCACCCCTATAAATACACAAGAGAATCACTTGAAGCAAGCGAGAGGAGGATCAGAAAAAGAGCTTTACAAGCATATACTCAAAGATCCAAATCCAGATCCATAAAAATCAGATTATATTTATCCAGAAAAAGGGGAGCCAACAACATTGCCTTGAAAACTTCAAAGGAAGATCCAGTAACCCATTAAGGGGGAATGAAGGCATCTTGGAGCTACAAAGTCAGATCCAGAAAAATCAAACAGCTCACTGAATTAATCCTTGATTAATTCTAAACCTAACCTTTGTGAAAAAGGGTTGGTTGTGCATAGTTTGAAGAGAGCAATTCTACCTTTCTTCATACGGTGTTGCTATAGCAGTTGGTGCAGTCAGCGGACTGTGTATGTGAGTGGTGAGCTGGTGAAGGAGCAATTCCACCTCCGAAAGATCAGTGTGTAGAGTGAAGGGAGCAATCTCACCTTTCTTCATTTTGTGTAGACAGTGAAACTAGGGTGTCGTGAAGGACTGTCATAGTGCTAGAATTTTGTAACGGTTATCTCATTATTCTAGTGATACCTCCTACGCCACAGGAGAAGGGGAGATGTACGGGATTACACCACCCGGAACTTCCATAAACAAATCTTGTGTTAATTTACTTTATGCATATGTGCTTGTTTTATTTATTGCATTATCTCTCAGAAAACACCATACACTGAGTCAAGACTTAACCGATACATAGAAGGTCTAATTTTCGATTTACACATCTATTGCACTAAAGGCTAGTTTTATCCGCTGCCAGTTAACGAGACTAAATATAAGTCAATAATAACTTATATTCAGTTAAGCTAACTGAACTCCGCACGAGTTAAAGGGACAGGAACTGAAGATCGGTTTAAGTTTCAGAGAAACTCAGTTCCTGGGACTTTTCCAGTTCAGGATTAGGTTTTTGGTGACAAGTTTATTCACCCCCCCCCCCCTCTAAACTTGTGTTAGCCTTTCCAAGGGACCAACACCTACCTTGAGCCTTAATTATGGTCATATTTCCTTCATTTATACCCTACGAGTGGACTTAATCTTTTGTTGGGCCACACTTGCTAAGGCAAGTGTGGGGTAGGGGAAATGGTGTCTTGTGATGGGTTGGTGTTTTTCTTGGTTTGGAGCTATAAGGAGAAAAGGAGCTCATTTGGGTCTAATGTTTGGGTTTGGCCCAAAAGAAAACAAAAATCTGTGAAATTCTTCATTCTTTCAAAAAAAAAACATAAAAATAAAAGAGAACTCAATCAATCAAAGTTCATAATAAATTAGAAAGTTCTCAATGAATAAGAGTTTGGAGTTTATAAAATGAAGGGTTGGAATCAAAGTGATGAGCTCAAAAGTGATTTTTATGATGTTGGAGTTGGGATAGAGAGATAGGTGCTAATGTATTCGATCTCACCTCATAACACTTGAAATATAGTTGAGTGTGGCAATGAGTTCGGGTATGTTAGTATCCTATGGTTCCCAAAGTGTTTAATTAAATCAAAAAGGAGTTTGGGTGGTTTGTATGGTAGAGATAAGGTGGTGCACTTGTTGATTAGGTTCACTCGTACTTCTTTTTCTCCAGTTCCCAAAATATCCTTTTCGATTAACCGAAATTACCCTAGCCTAACGTTATAACCCATCAAGTCCTACCCGATCGTGTCCAAACTTAGTGACCTTGATTAGTGGAGAGGCTAGTGGGTATGAAACGGTTGGTAGACTTTTGGTCGGGATTCAAGCCCCGACAATCATTTTGAGCACTTGGTTTTTAGCTTGGCACCACACACACTCCATTTTCTTGATAATGTTATAACCGGTGTGTTTATGTTCGTGTTTCATACTTTGTGGTTACCTCGAGGGTGTGAATACTAGCACCTACATCACAAAGTTGAATCCCTTGGTTGGTTTTAAAACGCCTAATTTACTCGAGGGCGAGCAAAGGCTAAGTGTGGGGTGGTTGATGGGAGTCAACTTTACGTGATTCCGGTGCATTTTCAACCCCCGTTTATCCCACTTTTAGCACATTCTCGGTGTTTTTAGACCTTTTTCGGGTAATATCGTGATTTTATAGCACGGGTAGTAAATCCGTCGCTTTGATGGTTTACTACCTCTTTTTAGTGACATTAACCCATTCCCGAGCACTTTTACCCTCCGGAATTGTTTGTGTGTGTTGTTCGTTCATGAGATTGTAGGGTCTAGGTGTCACGAGAACCTGGAAGGCGAAGATTTATGATGAGAAGTATGATCAAGGTGCAAAAATGAGCCAAGGAAGAAGAAAAATGAAGAAAAGGAAGAAAAATAGTTGGTATCTTCATGCTATGTTCTGTTCATCAGCCATTTGACCTATGATAGAGGCATTTTCTGGTCATGGACTCTTCATGAAAGTTGTATATAATTGAAAGAGATTTCCAACGCATTTTGAATCACTGAAATCGGAGTTTTACACGCGAAGATTTCACGGTTTTACTGCAGCCAGAAAGCTGCCAAATCTCAAACGCACGTTTGAGACTTTCAAACGTGCGTTTGGAACTGTTTTTTTGGTACAGAGAGTTAGGGGCTGAAACGCGCGTTTGGGAACCTCCGAACGTGCGTTTGGGGTCATTTTCTGCAGATTTTGGCCCCTATAAACACCCATTTCCATCGAATTTCAGGAGGTATCCCCCCCTCTCTTAGCAAAACTATACCCACTCTCTAGCACGAATTTTGTAATGGATTATTCCACTTTCTCTTAGCTTAGATTAGCTTAAACATAGTTAGATTCTACTCTTTCCAAGCTCAAATCTCAATTCCAAACTCAAAGTCTTCACCTTTTAATTACTTCTCTATTTTGTACTTTTTGGATCTCAACTCGAATTTCATCAAATTAATGGTAAATTTCTCTTCTCTTTTACTTATTATGGCTTTCATTTACCTTTTTATGTATGTTTTGATTAGTATAATGAGTAGCTAATCCCTTTTCATAGTCGAATCATGTGAAATTTGGTGAAATCTCCCTTTGGGTGATGAAATTGGGAGTGGGTAGTGCTTTTTATTGTTGTATCTTGCATATTTCACGTCTTAGAACTTGTTATAACGGATTCGGGCTAGATTAGCTACCTAGTCAAGGTCACACACATCAATCTAAAGAGTTGTTCAGATAGAGAGGTGTGGGAAAAGGGGTTCTAGGATCGCGGCGTAGACCCGGCTTAGTTGTTAAGCCCGGGCCCAAAGTGAGGTTACTCATTTTAACGTTTAAGCGGCTCTAGTGCATAACATGTCTTGTTAGTGAATCTTCTTTAAGGAAGGGTAGTTAACTTGGCATAAGGTGTTAGGAGAGAGTTGTGCAGACCTTAGCACCGAAATTAGAAGTACGCGCCCGTGAAATTGAATGTGAGAGTTCATTTGTTTTAATGCACACTCCCGGTTTTGTCTATCATTAGGGTTGAAATTAGCTATTTGGATCATGGTTCGGCTATGTCTCTTTCCCTTAGTTAAACTTCGTTAATAATCGCTTTAGTAGTCGTTGTAGTAATTAACCTTTTCAACCATCGATTTTCCTAGACTAAGTTTGAAGTTTGCTTTGGTACTCACAAACACTTTTCCCTTGGGTTCGACCTCGTACTCCTGTAGCTATGCTAGCATCGATCCGGTACACTGCCGGTTAGAGAGTTAGTTTGCCCACGGTTTCGAGTCTTTATAAATTGTTTTTGTTGGGGTGAAATTAAGCGCAATCAATCTACTGACAAGTCAGCTGGCCTCTTTACAGTGCTTGTTTGATCAAACCTATACAAAGATCAAACTCTAGTAAAGCCTATACATTTAATCTAGACATCTTTTTGCCTTTGCTCTATAACAGCTAGTCTGGCACTAATCATTAAAACTAAATATGTCTAACAATTTCCCCCTTTTTAGTGATGATGCCAATACCCTCCTTACAGCAAAGCAAAGAGATAAAAACATAAAAACAGAACAAATTTCATTGATAAATCATTGATGCTCAACTTTTTTCAAATTATTACAAACTAGGATCAGCAAAAAATAAATGCAAAAGTAAGTATGCTGATCAAGTATGATGATCTAGTGTCTATCTTCTTCTTGCTCTTTCCTCTTCTTGCTCTCTTTTCTATTGGTATTATCTTAATTCTCTTTGCAATTCCACCATCCACTGATTTTCAATTAAAGTGAAATCAATCCAAGTATGCACCATCTTCCACCACTTCCAGGCTTCAGGTAAGTTTAACTGGACACCTTGCCAATTAAAACCTCCTCCCATAGAGCATGTCTTGAATTCATCCACACACAACTTTGCTTTTTCCATAGCAAATGTCTGTATTCTACCACCAGATCTTCCAGCATGACCTCATCTACCAGGTGTTGGTGTTGGAGTTTTTCTAGTCATTTTCAGTGATTTGATCCTTGCCTCCCATAATTTGTGTCCAAGGAAGGAATCCAGTCCTTCCATAAAGGTCATGTTCTGATATGGTTTCTTTCTTGCTTTATAAACATTTTTAAACTCTTTCAGCAGATCATCATTAAGATGTACCCTGCCAGGTGCGGGCTTCCTAAATTCATTGATATCTGCTTCCCATCTCTTCTTGTTAAAGATTCTGTGTGCTTCTTTTGCTTCTGCTGTAAGTCCTTCTTCCCCCTTATTGACATCATCAATAAAGCGGTTTAGTAGACCAAGAACACTCTCCTGTGTATTTACCAAGTTACTCAGTTGCCCTTCCATTATCTCAGTCCTTGTATCAACTGCAGTAATTCGGCCTTCTATTGTCTATTCCAGCAGATTGATCCTTTCAGTCAGTTTAGGGTCAATGACAGCAGGGTGAGGTGCCTCAGTAGGCTTAGATGTCTCAACAAGCTTGTCAACTTTCTTATGCAATGAAGCAATCTGCTCTACTATATTCTTGTCTCTGTTTACAACATCATTCTTAACATGAGCAACTTCTCTCAGCAAGTCATTAGTTGAAAATTGAAGATGAGTGATGTTTGATGCCGCAGTCTCAGAAGTTCTTCCTCTGTTTTCCACCAAATTCACTAAGTCATCAAATCTCCTCTCACTTATGTTCAGTTGAGTCCTCAGTTGGGATATATCATCCCTTATAGATCTCAACTCATCCATGATATGCACTTGAATTGCGTTCATTCCAGCCATACCTCCAGCAAAACCTCAAGCATGTTGTTCAACATCATCTTTAGCCCTAGGTTGCCTCACAACAGTTTCTATTGTCTTATCCCATTCATGGGGTTGAGGACCCTCTTCAACAACATTTTCAACTGGTACCTCCTTAAAAATAGGTACATGTGCTTGTTGGGGCTCTGCTTCAGCTTCTTCTTCAGGCATCTGGAACTCCTCATCACTAAAATCAAAGTCAACAAGCAGTTCCAAATCAGATTCTTCAGCAGCCTGTTGTCTATCTTTTCCATCAGCAGCCCTTTCTACAGTAGCCTCCAAACTAAGCACAGAGGATTCCTCCATTCCCATCAATAAGTCCAACCTTTGTCCCAACACTGTTTGATCCTTAGTGATTAGGACCTCCTGTTCCAACCTGTGTTCAGTTGCTCTTTGTAACTCAGCAGACTGAACCTCCACTTCTTCAATTGTGATCTGAGGAAAAATAGCCATATTTTCCTCCAAAACACAATGAACTTCAGCTATCTCTCTTAGCACTTCAGCAGCCTGAGCTAAGGTTTCTTCAGTGTCAATACTGTCCTGATATAGATTTGAACCTTCAGAGTTGACTTCAGCTTGTTCAATCATTATTGTATCAGACATATTGACCAATCTTCAAGAGTTGTTGCTGCATTGATTTGAGCTTCTAGATCTTCAGTAAAAGCAGTATCCATTTCTTGATCTTAGTTGTCAGTCTGCTGACCCTCAGCAGACTTGTCATCACCAGCAGAATATTCTGCTGTTAATTCAGTAAATCCCTGTCCTGCATCCTCAGTAGATCTTTCCTTAGCCACTCCACTGGATTCTCCTGGATGCATGGGATGATCATCATCTAAATCAGATGAAGATGATGAATCAACACTGTCAGGTGTAAACTTGGGGTCTCTGAACATAATGCTTCCTTTCTTCTTTTCTTCTTCAATAATATCCAGCAGCCTTACTCCTTACTCAGATGTATCAATTAATCCAAGTAAGTTCTCTACTCCTAACTTGTCAAATGCCCATTCTTCAAAGCTAGTCATAGGTTATCTTGCAAGTTTCTGTCTTTTGTAAAATCCAAATTTCCAAGCAAAGTATTTCTCAAGTAGTCTAAAATTTGCATCTTCCTTAGTCTTTTTGGATTTCTTTTCTTTTCTTTCAAATGGCATTGTTGGCTTCCTTCGAGCAAGTTTCTTATCTTGTTGACTTTCAAAAGTCTCGACAAGATGACTCAATGTATCCTCAGCAGATACAAAAAGGTCAGTAGGTTCTTCAGGTTGCAAGTTTGTACCTACGACCTCCAACTGTTCAACACTTGGTTCCCCTTGAGTCTCATGCACTACATTAGGGTCTTCAACAGTTTTTCCTTCCCCCTGAGTTATTTCTGTCTCAGCAGGGTCTTGAACAGGTACATGAACTTCCACAGCAGGCTCAGATTCAGTAGTATGATGTGGTTCAGTAGCCTCACTAACGTCTTCTTCTACTTCTTTTTGGGCCCCCAGAACCCTTAGTTCCTTTCCTTTTCCATGGACTCTCTTCTTTGCAATCTGTTCCCTTCTCTTAGCAGGTTGTTGATCAATCTCAAAAAGTTCCTTTTCTAACTGCTCTTTGGTAGCAGCCTTTATTTTCCTTGAGTCCTCTCTGATTTTTTCTTTAAGAACATCAGCAGCAATTTTCTTTACAACTTCATTTGGCTCAGCAGCCTCAACATCAAATAGAACCTCAGTAGACTCAGTACTGTCTACTGTCTACTGTCTACTGCCTTGTCTTTTTTGGCTTTTAACAACTCAGTAACCTTCCTTGTATCAGTAGCATTTCTTTTCTCTACTGATTTCTTTGGTGTAGCAGGTTGCACATCTTGTTTTGCCTTAGTCCTCTGTTCCTGCACTATCATCATGATCATCACCATCATTGTTGTCATCACCACCTTCACTCTCAGTTCTTTCCTGATCCTCCTCATCGTCATCTAGTCCAGGAATGCTGTAATGAATTTCTGGCTTGTACCTTGACTTGTTGATAGGTACAGGTGCAACATCAGGAATCTCCCGATGATTCAGCAGGGCCTGAACCATTAAACCGAAAGGTTTTGTCTTTGATTTCCTTGTGCCATCTCTATCACCTGAAATAACTTTCTTCATGTATTGCACGAAGAATCCAGCCCAATCAAACTTCTTGCTTCTGGATATGATGATCAGCATATCTATCTTTGGTCCAGACAGTGTATCAAGACTACCAACAAATCCCAGAATATTCTTGGCAATGAGTTTACTCAGCAACTGCTGCAGCAGATTTGTCAGTCTTTATTAATCTGACAAAATCCAACCTTGGTAACTCAATTGATTCTGGATTTGTGGGAGCATCATTCCCTGGTCCAAATCCAAAAGCCTCCCTTAGTAAATCTGAAGTGATTTCAATCTCTTGGCCATTTACTGTCGTAGTAAATGCCTCTCTGTCATTTCTTACCACCATTTTTCTCCAGAATTTGTTAACATGGTGTAAGATATCCTCTCCAATCTCGATTTAAGATGGTTTCCAGGCCTTCATACCGTCAGATTCTTCTTCCAAGATTGATTGCTAACTCAGTTTTCTTAGCATCAACCACATAACCTCTCACACTTTGACTTGAACCAAGATGAATTTCTTTGTCCGCCATTGTCAAAACTTGAGAAAGATGAAGTAAACTCTTTAAATCCGTGTTCACACTCGTATATTCTTCAGTTAAGATTGATCTGAGAAAGTTTGAGTATATACAGAGTGTATATCTGTATATATAGCATAAAGTAGTGGGTGAAAAACCGTCAATCAGGTACTGCGCATGAACTGTACCGTTATTGCATGATCTCAGTCTGAAATAAATGTGGTACTGCCACGTGTCCCACTAATTGATCCCACTAATGTAATAAACCGTTATGTACTATAACAGCTATCATAAAGGATAAGATTAGTATCCCATAACTTGACTGTTGACTTTCATTAAAGTCTATCTTTATCAGCAAGCTTCCATATAGTAGACTTCTTCAGTAGAGTGCATAAGTCTGCTGCAAATCTTCAATAGACTCAGCAGGTTCAGCAGCCTGCTGACTTACAGAAATATAGCTGATTTTTACCAACATAGTTTTGTCCAACTGATAATACAAGATGACGTTTAATACCAATGACTGATCTGTCAAGTGATCTCACCCATCAGGACAAAGACCAATCCCCTTGGCAACTTTATTTGCTCAATTGTCCAAACCAAAAGAGTACTTAGGAATTGTTGATACCAATGACTAATCTGCCAAGTGAGCTCACCCAGCAGGGCAAAGACTAGTCCCCTTGGTGAGTTCCAGTACCCTGCTGAATAATCAGTAGGTCAGTCAACCTTGATAATGCCGAGTTCAGTTCGTAACTTAGCAAATATTTCACTATCCAAAGGTTTTGTAAAGATGTCAGCAAGTTGATTTTCAGTAGGGATGTAAAGAACCACAACATCTTTCTTCTCAACATGATCTCAAATAAAATGATGCCTCACATCAATATGTTTGGTTCTTGAGTGCAAAATATGATTTTTTGTGATTGTTATTGCACATGTATTGTCACACATTATGGGAATTTCTGTTTCTTCAATCCCATAATCCCTTAGTTGTTGTCTTAACCATAAAACTTGTGCACAGCAGCTTCCAGTAGCAATGTATTCAGCTTCAGCAATGGAAGTTGATATGGAATTCTACTTCTTGCTGAACCAGGAAACAAGTCTACTGCCCATCAACTAACATGTTCATGTTGTACTTTTTCTATCAATCTTACATCCACCATAATCAGAATCTGAATATGATATAACTCAGAAACTTCCATCTTTTGGATACCATATTCCAACTCCCAAAGCCTCTTTGAGATACTTGAGAACCCTTTTTACTGCATCTAAGTGACTTTCCTTAGGTTTAGATTGGAATCTTGCGCATACACCAACTGCAAAGGATATATCAGGTCTGCTGGATGTAAGGTACATCAGACTTCCTATCATCCTTCTGTATAAAATCTGATCAACATATTTTCCTTCTTTGTCTTCATCCAATCTGATGCTTGTACCCATAGGAGCTGATACTTTGGTGCTGTTTTCCATGCCAAACTTCTTCAGCAGCTCCTTGGTATATTTAGTTTGATGAATGAAGATCCCATCATCCAATTTCTTAACTTGTAATCCCAAAAAGTAGTTCATTTCTCCCATCATACTCATCTGGAACTTGCTTTTCATGAGATCAGCAAATTTTTCACAAAGTAGTTCATTTTCAGAACCAAAGATTATATCATCCACATAAATCTGTACCAGCAGGGTGCTGTCACCCTCATTGATTCTGAAAAGAGTCTTGTCAATGGTACCTTTGGTAAAACCATTGTTCACCAAGAATTGTGATAAGGTCTCATATCACGCTCTTGGTGCTTGTTTCAAACCATAAAGTGCTTTGTTGAGTCTATACACTTTATCTTCTTGATCCTTAAGTTCAAAACCAGAAGGTTGTTGAACATAAACCTCTTCTTCCAGAATGCCATTCAAAAATGCACTTTTGACATCCATCTGGTATACTTTGAAGTTTTTATGTGCAGCATATGACAAAAACAACCTTATAGCTTCTAATCTTGCAACTGGAGCATATCAAAATCTATTCCTTCTGCTTGAGAAAAGCCTTTTGCCACTAGTCTGGCCTTGTTTCTAACAATGGTACCAGATTCATCTAGTTTTTTTTTCTGTATACCCATTTTGCGCCAATTATATTTGCATGAATAGGCCTTTCTACTAGTGTCCATACCTGATTCCTCTCAAACTCATTAAGTTATTCTTGCATATCAATTATCCAATCTGGATCAGAAATTGCTTCTTCAACAACCTTAGGTTCAATTTGAGACAAAAAGCATGTAAACATTGCTTCTAGTTATCTTTTTGTCCTTACACCTTGCTAAACATCACCAATTACTTGTTCAGCAGGGTGATCCGTAAACCATTGTAAATCTTGATTTGTTTGATTTACAGGAACCTGATCTTCAGTAGGGTCTGCTGCAGGATCAGTAGGCGGATCAACAGATCCTTGAGTTGCATCTGTTGTTATATTAGTAGTGTTACCATCAGGTTATTCAGCAGGGGCTTCATCAATTCCAGAATCAGAAACTTTCAAGTCACTTATCTTCTTCAATACATCAACATATTCTAGATCAGTAACTTCCTGATTCATAGCAGGTTCTGAAACTTCATTATCTTCCATTCCAGTGAACTTAGGTTCATCAATCACAACATGTATAGATTCTTCATGTTGCAATGTCCTTTTGTTCAGCACCCTAAATGCTTTGCTGACTGAAGAGTATGCCAAAAAGATACCTTCATCTGATTTTGGTTGGAAAGTCTTCAGTTGCTCCTTATGAATCAAAATAAAGCACTTGCTTCCAAATGGATGGAAATATGATATATTTGGCTTTATTCCATTCAAAATTTCATAAGGTGTCTTCATTAGTTTCTTGTTTATTGAGGTTCTATTCTGTGTGTAGCATGATGTATTGATTTCTTTAGCCCAATTCCTTTCATGTAACTTTGCTTCACATATCATAGTCCTCCATGCTTCCTTCAAAATCATGTTTCTTCTCTCAGCAACCCTATTTTGATGAGGTGTTCCAGCAGCTGATAATTGATACAGCACACCATTTTGTTCATAGTATTCTCTTATGACTTTGTTAAGGAACTCGGTACCCTTATCTGATTTGATTTTCACTACTATAACACTTTTCTCATTTTGCAATCTCTTCAACAGTTCAGACATCTTTTGAAGTGTTTGGAAATAATATTTGTGTTTTGATGATGATTCGTCACGTAATTAATAAGATCACTTTTAACCCATGATGATGAAGTCATAACTAGCTGTTATAGTGCATAATGAAAGAAGAAGCAAGAAACAGTCTAGAGAAAAATGTATAAGTTCTATCTAGAGTCTGAACCTTGTATAGGTTATTTCAGACAAGCATTGTAATAGACAGGAACTAGGCAAACAGCTGAGTCGCAACAAGAGAACTGAGTTTATATGAAGAACTGAGGGAGCAAACTCAGTTATGCAAGAACTGAAGAAGATAAGTTTGCTGAGGGACACAAACTCAGTTCGCTTATCTGGAAGATGAAGAACTGAGGAACACAGACTCGGTTGTTGAAGACTGAAGAACTGAGGTGGCAAACTCAGGTAGAAGCTGATTAAGCCGTAACTATAAATCAGGATTCAGGCAAATCTGTGGTGACCTGAAACTGAACTATAGATCATGTAAAGCTGAATAATCTTAAGGACAAAGATTATCAGTTATCAGGAGAAGAAGGAAGCTGAATGGTGTACTCTGACTTAGTCAATAAAAGTCAGATGTCAAGAATACAAGGTACCCAGTTTTGAAGAAGAGTAGAAAACTGAGTTAAGGCCTTGTTGAATTTGAACTGACAAAACGACAAAAGGTAGTACATATGAACGTTGGCTAAACGACAAATGTAACGGCTACAAGAGCTAGTTGACCGTTACATCACCCCTATAAATACACAGAGAAAAAGGATTGAATGAGGGGGGATCGGAGAAGTTTTGAAAAGCACATCTCTAAAGATCCAGATCCAGAAAATCAGATTTCATATCTAGAAAAGGAGAAGCCAACAGAATTGCCTTGGAGATTTAAAAGAAAGATCCAGTAACCCATTAAGGGGGAAGAAGGCATCTTGGAGCTACAATGCTATATCCAGAAGAATCGGACAGCTCACTGAATTAATATCTTGATTAATTCTAAACCTAACCTTTGTGAAAAAGGGTTGGCTGTGCATAGTTTGAGGAGAGCAACTCTACCTTTCCTCATAGGGTTGCAACTTGGTTGCCACAGCTGTTAGTGCAGTCTACGGACTGTGTGTATGTCAGTGGTGAGCTGGTGAAGGAGTCATTCCACCTCCGAAGGATCAGTGTGCAGAATGAAGGGAGCAATCTTACCATTTTTTATTATGTGTAGACAGTGAAACTAGGGTGTCGTGAAGGACTGTCATTAGGCTAGGATTTTGTAACGGTTATCTCCAGATTCTAGTGATACCTCCTACACCACAGGAGAAGGGGAGACGTACGGGATTACACCACCCGGAACTTCCATAAACAAATCTTGTGTTGTTTTACTTTATGCTTTTACATTTGTGCTGTGATTGTTTTAATTATTGCATAATCACTTCATCACTTCACTCAGTAAACATTAGACACTGAGTCAGCACCAAACTGATACATAGGAGGTTCAAATCTTTATTGACATATATATTGAACTAAAGGCTAGTTCTATCCGCTGCCAGTTAACTAGACTAAGAATAAGTCAGTAATGACTTATACTCAGTTGAGTTAGCTGAACTCCACACAAGTTAAGGGATAGGAACAAATCCTAACTGAGCGTCGGTTTAAGTTTCGGAGAAACTGAGTTCCTGGGGGAAAGTTTTTGGTGACAAGTTTAATCACCCCCCTCTAAACTTGTGTTAGCCTTTCCAAGGGACCAACAGTTTCACTTTTTTTGTTCATGAAAATTACCCAAGTATTCCTTGAATAATGATCCACAACTACTAGAGTGTATTTCTTCCCTGTTACACTTGTTGGAATAACTGGTCCAAATAGATCCATATGCATCAATTCTAACACTCTCTTGGTTGATTTTTTAATCTTTGACTTGAAACATGACTTTGTTTGTTTACCTTGCTGATAGGCATCACAAACTCCATCCTTCTTGTAAGTGATCTCAGGAAAACCAACCACCAACTTCTTCTTCACCAACTGATTGATATCTTCAAAATTGAGACTATTCAACTTCTTATGCCACAACCAATTCAGTTCTGACTTTGTATGCATAATAAGACATGTTTCTGGAACTGTAGTAGACCAATCCACTACATACACGTTCAGTTGTCTTCTCCCAGCCAATACAACTTGATCTCCCATTTCACTCATGACAATATAGTATGTTTTGTCAAAAGTGACCTTGTAACTCATGTCACAGAATTGTCCAGTGCTCAGCAGGTAGTAGTCCAGGCCTTTAACATATGCAACATTTTTTATTGTCAAGCCATTCTTCACCAGTGTTCCATATCCTCTAGTGTATCCTGGTGCGCTTTTGTTTACAAAATTAACTTTAGGTCCATCCTTTGCCACATAATTTGTCAAACAGTGCTTACTTCTTGTCATATGTCTGGAACATCCACTGTCAAAGTACCAGACACCCTACAAAACAAATTTAATGTGTTTTAGGTACCCAAACCTGTTTGGGTCCATAATGGTCAGTGGTAAGCACACCCTTTTGGCAAATTTCCAGAAGGTCTTCTTTGGAAAGTGTTGCACTTTTGTTCATATATGTATGCTACATTTCCATAGAATCTAACATTTGGTTGTGTAGCATTCAAATATGGTTTCTGACCTTTTGGTACAAAGTGCTGTTGGAAGTGATTTCTATTGTTAGAACCACTAGCTTAACCATAAAGTTGATATCTTTTAGGAACAACCCTGTATTGTGGAGTCTGCTAAGGTCTTTGATAAGTCCTCTCCTGAGTCCTCTACTGATTCCATTGCTGAGGTCTATGTCTAGCATTATGGTTATTTCTATTGTTTCTAGCAGCAGGGACAGGAATATTCCAATCTTCATCAGTAGGGAACAATTTGCCTTTCCCTCTGAGATAAGTATCCCTTGAATGATTAACATTCTTGGGTTTGGCATTCTTATCCTTGGAATATTTCTGGTTTTTCTCTTTTTGTGGTCCAGCAGAATTTGCAGCAGGTCTGCTATCAGCAGGTCTAGAGGGTCCAACAGTCCTACCTTTGGATGCACCATTTTTGTTAGGAGTTGCTGTCCCTTTAGACTTCTGATTTTGCTTCTTTGAAGCATTCACAGCAGGTTTCACTGCCTCAGCAACCTTTTGAGGAGTTGGATCTTATGCAGGTACAAACTTAGGACCAATTCAGGTACTAGGTTCAGCACCCTTACTAGATCCACCCTTGGAAGATTGTTGAGTTTCAAATCCAAGACATGTTTTATCACCATAAGGCTTTCCAGATTTGAATGCAGTGGTAGAACTGGATTGTGCAATAGATTCAGTAGCTACTGTAGGTACATCAGGCTTATGTTGATTCTGTTCATAATCCTTTTCCTTACCTTTGAGATTTCTTAATTCACCATTTAATCTTTGAATTTCTGCTTGAAGTGCTTCTCTTTCAGTCTTCACAATCTCTTATCCAGATTGTATTATCCTCAGTTGATTAAGGAAGGCATTTAGAGGCTCTTTAGTGTCAGAAACTTTTGGATTAAATCCACCAATGGACTCACAATCACAATCTGTAGGGGTATTCATTGATACATAATTGTATACCTCCTCAGTTTCATCCATATTGGCCATCAAAACATAATCATCCATATGTGCTATGAGTGCAGTGTCATCTGATTCATTTCCTTTTTTCTGATTCCACTTCATAGTCTGATTCATCATCAGCAACCAATGCTTTCTTGTCAGGTCTTCTCTGCTGAACTTTGTTCTTCAGCAGGTCTGGACAGTCAGGTCTAAAATGTCCAGGTTTCTTGCAGTTAAAGCATAGGTAGTCAGGATCCTTCTTTTGTTTCAATTCAGGACAGTCAGGTTTGAAGTGTCCTGGTTTCTTGCAATGAAATCATAAAAAGTCATGATCCTTTTTGAATTCTTCTTTCTTCTCAGTATATTTCTTGCCAGAATTCCTTGTAGATGCCTTTCCAGATTTCATCATTCAAATTCTTTTTGTCAGTTGGGCAATTTGCTCTTGCATTTCATCCAAAACATCATCATGCACATTTGATGATTCTTCAACTTGTGCAACAGCCAGTGCAGTTGTTTTTGTTGCTTCCTTTTCAGCATTAACTTGATCCTTGCGGAATTCATAAGCCTTAAGATCAGAGAACAATTTGAAGGTGTCTTCCTCATGTAAACTTCTAGACTCCTCCATTGCAGTAACCTTCATATCCCAGACTTCTTTTGCATGTAGTGCTTTGAGAATCCTGGTGTTGATCTCTTCTTTTGTATAAACAACATTCAACAGGGTGAGTTCATCCAGAATTGCATTGAACCTTGATTCCATCTGTTCAATTGTCTCATTTGATTTCATTTTGAACTTTTGAAACTTTTGCTTGGCCACACTGATCTTGTTCTTCTTGATTGCATCAGTGCCTTCACAAATAAGCTGTAGTTTCTCCCATAATTCTTTGGTAGTCTTGAAATCTTTCACCTTCATGTACATATTGCTATCTAAAGTTCTATAGATAATATCAATGGCAATATTGTTCAGATTTGCCATCTTTCTATCTTTAGCACCCCATTCATTCTTTGGCTTTGGACTGTCTGATTTTGGCCATCAACAGTTATGACTTTGGTGATCTCAAGTGGTCCATCTGTCATCACATCCATAATTTCATCATGTGTTGTAGCTAGATAAGCCTGCATACGACGCTTATACTCATCAAAATGATCAACAGAACACATCAATATTGTCCTAGCATACTGATTGTTATCCATGATGCAAAACTTTGAAAAACAGAAACTTAAAAAGTTTTCAAAGATTTTTCACAAGCACAAGTAGGATTACTTCCGAACAGAAGCTCTGCTCCGATACCAATTGTTGGCCCCTTGAAAAGGATTTAATTAAGTTTAGAGGAGGGTGAATAAACTTAACACTTCAAACTTTTTGGAGTTGACAAACTCAACAAGGTCAGTAGTCTGCTGACTATTGAGGTTCTAGAGTTTGTTGCAGTGGAATATAATAAATTAAGCATTGTTACTTGTTGTTTAAATATATTACATACTCAGTAGTTCAAATAGTGTGATTCAGTAGCTAGTTCAGTAGGTTTGATGTGATAAGCATGCATATAAAGTAATTACAGAAAGTAAATGCAGTAAAATAAAGTAGGCAAGATTTATAGTGGTTCCAGGTGGTGTAATCATGTCAGTCCACTCTTCTCCTGTGATGTTGGAGGAAATTCACTAGAGACTCTTGTTGTAGCTGTTACAAAAATCCCTAAACTGTTTGTCCTTGACCAATGACTATGGCTTCACAAAGTGAAAACTAGAAACAGGTAGGATTGTTGCTCCTAAGTCTTCCACTGGTCCTTGAAGGGTAGGATTGCCTCTTCACCAGCTCCACCACACAAACAACAGTTCTTGACACCTAAAAGTGCTTCTATGTCTTCAGTAAACTTCTTGAAAAATAAGGGTTGAATCAAGAAAATGATTTAGCTTTCAGTAGACTTCTGATCAGGATGAATCAAGAAAGTGAGTTTGAACCCTCAGCCTTCATTACTAAGTTTGAACCATCAGCCTTCAATCATCAGCAGGTTCCTAGACTCTACTGTCCTAGACACTCTACTGACCTAGATAGATCTGCTGACAAGTCAGCTGACCACTTTACAGTGCTTGTTTGATCAAACCTATACAAAGATCAAACTCTAGTAAAACCTATACATTTAATCTATACATCTTTTTGCCTTTGCTCTATAACAGCTAGTCTGGCACTCATCATTAAAACTAAAATATGTCTAAAAAATATTTTTACCGGGATTAGGTCCACATCGACCTCGATACCCTACACAAAAGATACGATCAGTTGGGAACTAGCCCTCATGACAAGACGCACACCAACCAGGATCAGATAAAATCGGGGTGACCTCCACTAGAGGTTGCACATGCTCCAACCGGGGGCCTGTAATCCCGGCCATGGTGTTATAATGCTCCCCCGCACCAAGTATCCACCAGTTGAAAGTGCGGGCTTGGGCCTGATTCACTGCGTCCCAGCCAAGGACCTTGTCCACCTCGGCTACAAAAGGAAGATCCTCTCCAGTAACTAATAAACTTTCTTCAACCTCAAAAGATCAGATAATTTGGCCGAATTTAATACGCACCTCCTGAATGGCCATACGACTAGAGATTCGACAAGTGAACATCGATGGTTCCATTTGTTTACCTTGGAGGACGGCTTGTAAAACAACTTCATCTTGTTCTTCAAAGACGGACCCCTCACTTGAACTTGCCTAGTTTCCTCCTAGACAGAGACGGTGAAGTAATGACCGAAGGCAGTAAAGGTCGGCTCGAAACTCAGAACACGGTTCAAAGCTATGAACGCAGATATAACCCGCACAACTCCCAAAGAAAGATTAGAGGGCATGGCCTCAACCGGCTCTAGGAATTGAACAAAGAATGCGTCGAAAGAGGTAGGAAACCACTCAGCATAGAATCAAAATGGATCAGTATAAGATCTTGGGCTTCTCAATAACCGACCCGGGACACATCTTCCTCAAAGTAATGGAATAGATAATCCGGGCTCATATTAAGCGATTGTAGAAGGATCTCGAGAACGGGTCGAGGATCTTCTTCCATCATGGCCACTGTTAAGGGTGATTTTGTACGTTTTATAATGCTATATTTCATAATGATTTCCCCCTATATTTGTATATTTTGCATAGAAAACGAGTGTTTAAATGAGTTATTGAGCAAGTGAGGTTTTTATCGGTTTAATCGCAAAATTGGTGAATTTATGTGTTCTTAATATGCAATTATGATTATTTGAATTATATTACATTTTTGCAATCATTTCTATGTGTTATAGGTGCAGTTATGTGGTTCAGATGCTGATAAAAAGTGATCAAAGTCGAGCTAAGTTCAATTGAGAAAGAGATAATGATAAAGTGGAATGAGGAAAAGAGATAAAGATGGAAAAATCACATCAAACAGAACTTGAACGAGCGTTCATGCAGCGTTCAAGGATGAACCAGCGTTCCAGATGAAGAAATCAATACAGAGTCTATGGACGGAGCATGGACGAGCGTTTGGAAGGAGTTCATGGCAGAGCGGACGAGCGTCCATTTTGGCGGACGAGCGTCCACATTGCCGACTTAGCAGCACCGACCTAAAACTCTATATAAGCAGCGGATTTCCTTCAACATAACACACAATTCGAACCCTAAAAACCTAGGGGCAGCTTGGCTGCGTTTTTCTACAGTTTTTATCTACTTTTATGCAATTTAATTCTTAGATTAGATTAGATAGATTCATGTCTTTTATTTCATTAATTCGAGTTGCAACAAGGATGTTAAGAGGCTAAAACCTCTTTGAACAAGCATCGTGAAGCCTTCCTTCAACAATTCAGTTTTGATTCGTGATTAATCTGTGAGTTTCTATCTCAAAGTTGTTTCTTTTATCATTATTTATTATTGTGTAATGCAATTATATCGAAAGATCGTTGCTTTGTGATTGTTTTATTGGTGAAAATCATATAAACCTTAGATCACCGTGATAAAAGAATAGATCTTCGATCTAACTAAAACGAGAGTTATTAGATTGATTTTCTAGATCAGAAATTGAAAGATTTCACGCCTAGGTTAGAAAGACTTAATCTTTAATTGAAAGATCGAAGATTAGGAAACGAACTTGTCTACGAAAGTGGGTGTTCATGCCTTAGATTAGGTGAATCATAACTTGAGTAGGGATCACGAATTAATCCGAATTAGAATTGAATGTTGATAGGATAGGTGGATCGATTGCTTGTTCGTTCGTTATAATTTGATTTTAATCCTTTAAACTTGAATTGCTAGATTAGTTTACTTTTAATTGCACTCTAGTTTTTATCGCTTTCAATCTTGCCTAGAATTGGATTAATTTCCTCTGTCTAGTTACTTTTATGCATATTCGTTTAGGTTAGTTTCGTGACAATAGTTTAGTTGAAAACAAAAGCTAGGATTCACATTCGTCTAGTTCCCCGTAAGATCGACCCGGCATTAGCCTCCATACTACGATCCTTGCACTTGAGGTTAACCGGTTTATTACTTGTTGTTTTATATTGATAAAATCCGGGACAAGTTTTTGGCGCCGTTGCCGGGGAACCGGACGGTTGTCTAGTTTTTTTTTTCATTAGTAATTTAGGTTAGGTTTTTGTTTTTATTTCTGTTTTTCGTTGGTGATTTAGTTGTTTTACTTATTTGTTTTTTCTGTTAATTAATATTTGTTCTTGTTAGTTGTAGTATAGACTTTTGTTTTTGAGTTTTAGTCTCTGTTTTCTGTTATCGTTTCTTTTTTTCTGCTCTCTGTTCGAATCTGTTCCAGTTGGACGAGCGTCTGGTCATACAGACGCCCGTCCAGTTCTTCCTCCAGGAGGACGCCCGTCCAGTTAATTGGACGCCCGTCTGTCCTGTCTGCCATTACTTTTTATTTTTATTTCAATTAGGTTTTCTGTTTTTTTTTTCGTAGGTAAGTGTCGTAGGTAGGTTTCTTAGGTTGAATCATCTGACTCCACACCTTTCACGATCAAATTTTAGGATAAAAGGGTCCGTTTTAGCACTTGATAGTATTTTGGCCATAATTTTCGGCTCGAGTGTCCGTTTGGCGCGCAGGACCCCAATTCGGAAAGCTCGTTCCGACGACGACGACGTGACGGACGGCCAAAGGCCGTCCGACACCGTTTTCGAGGTCAAAATCCACTGTTTTCCCTTCCATTTTGGGGTTAGAAGATTTCAACACATGTTTTTCCCTCTTTTTAGTGTTTTATGTTTTTTCTGTTTTAAATCTTTCGTAGGTTTAGGTTTCTGATTACGTATCCCTTTAGGTAGATTTTTTTAGTTAGATCATTAGGTTTTAGGGTTTAGATTTTTAGGGTTTTAAAGGTTTGAGTTTTGTGATTAGTTCTTTCTTCTTTCTCTTCTTAATCCCCCTTCTTTTCTGCTTTGTTTTTGATCTTTTTACATCTGGACGAGCGTTTAAGATTTTGGACGCCCGTCCACTGTAAAAATTTCAATTCTGTATCAATTTCGACCCTTAGACGAGCGTTCATCATATTGGACGCCCGTCCAAGGACATTCTGAAAGACCGGACGAGTGTTCAGTTTTTGAACGCCCGTTCAGTCCAAACTCTGGACAAACGCTCGTTCGCATATGTGGACGCCCGTTTGTTCCTCTTTCATTCTTACTCTTGTTCTTCTCTTTTCTTGTCTTTTATTTAGGTTTTTGATCTTAGAATTAGGTTTTTAATCTTTTAGTTAGATTTTAAGTTCTTAGGTTTCCTTTTCTTAGTCTAGGTTTTGAATTCTTAGTTTTAGATTTTATTTCCTCCTATTTAGGTTCATCTCAACTTGATTTTTGGGTTCGGTTTATGCAAACTCGTAGTCACAAGGGGCCATTACTTTACTCCCCTGACCTCGAGCGGACCATAGTCCGACCCAATAGGCGAAGACTTCGTTTTGACGAAGAAAACGCAGAAGATCAAGAGTTTGAGCAATCTTTAAGAAGGTAATCGAAGAAACTGTAATTATGGCTGCTGAAGATAGACGTACATTGGCAGACTACGCTATGCCTGGTGCAGTAACTGTCAACCCGGCTATCGTCTTACCAGCCATTACGGCACAGACCTTCGAACTCAAACCCGGTCTCATTCAGATGATGCAGCATGCATCAATGTTTCACGGGTCCCCTTCTGAAAATCCTCACACACACGTACACACATTTCTGGAGATATGTGGTACGACACGCATTCAAGGTGTGAGTGGGGATGCGATTAAACTTACACTGTTTCCGTCTCTTTGAAGGGAGAAGCTAAAGAGTGGTATAGCTCTCTCCCTGCAGAATCCATTACCACTTGGGCTGCATTGGAAAAAGAATTTTTAAGCCAATACTTTCCACCTGCCAAGACAGCCCAGTGTTTAAGGGAAATATACAATTTTTATCAAACGGAAACAGAATCTTTCTTTGAGGCATGGAAGAGATTTAAGGCTCTTCTTCGTAAATGCCCCCACCATGGGTTAGACTTGCAGAGGCAAGTCAATACCTTTTTCAGTGGATTGACCGAGCTCACTAAGGGCATGGTCAATAGTTCATCTGGTGGGGCGTTTTTGAGGAAAACACCTCAAGAGGGGTGGGCATTGTTCGAAGACATTGCCAAATATAATTATGCCCCCTCCTTTCAAGCTGTTCAGGCACCACCACCTCCTCCTAGGATCGAGGAGGTGAAAATGCAGAACGAGATTGCCATGCTGAAGCAGCAGCTGGCTACGCTTACCACGTCTCCAAATCCGAGTTATCAGACTCCTTCATTTTTACAGAATTCTCAAGTTCTGTACTGCGAGAATTGTTCTCAGACTGGCCATATGGTTGGCCAGTGTCAATTCATGTCCCCCAATTCTTATCAAGTCAATGTTGTCCAGAATCATGGGCAGTACAATCCGATCACATGCCAGGTATGTGATGATGCGGGGCACACTGCTCGTTTCTGTCCTATGATCGGACAGAACGCAGAGATCAATGCCTTTAATGGCCAGCCAAATCAGAGGTTCGGAAATCAATTCACTGGCCAAGGCAACTTTCAAAACCAGGGTTTCCGTCAAAGCTTCAATCAAAACTCGAATCTCAATCGAAACCCTAATTTTAATCAGAACCCGAGCTTGAATTCCTCCAATCTAAATCAAGGGTTAAATCAAAGTTGGCCTAACAATCCAAATCCCGCATTTCAAAGTCGGTCTAGCCAACCTTTCTCTCAAAACATTCAGAACTCTCAAGGCCCCTCCCGCGTCGATGATCTTGAAGCTAGATTGGACTCCTATCAGAAGGAACTGAAGCAGCAGAACAATAACTTCCAGAGGGAGCAAAATAATAATATCCAAATGTTGATGAGCACGATCAAGAACCTTGAGAAGCAGATGGCTGACCAGCAAGCTTCTAGACCATCAGGGCAGTTGCCCAGTTTTATAGAGAAAAATCCGAAGGGTGGCCTAGTAGCCCAAACTGATTTCAATTGTGGCCAAAGCACTGACCTAGTTCCTTCGATTCCTTATGGCATGCCAGAGGCCAGTGCAATGAATCTTAGAAGCGGTACTCAACTGAGTGGTCCCTCTCACCAGGGAAACCACTAGCCCCTCCTGCCAGTGATAAGGCAGGAGGGGAAGTTGAGCATCTACGTTCCCCCGTTCTGCAAGAAAAGACTCAGATGGCTGATCCCCTGAGAGGTGAAGAAGTTGTAAGTCCTCAGGTGGCTGTTCCCCTGAGGAATGAAGAATCAAGTGAAAGTCAGGTGGCTGATCCCCTGACTAATCAAAAGTATGAGAAGACGTTTCGGTGGAAAGATTTGGAAGACAAAGCTATCGGTGCATCTTCGAAGAAAGTCTTTTCTGAGAGTGAGTTGAAGAAGCTTCCATTCCCACCTAGGAGAAGCAACATTCCCATGAGTGAAGTTAAGAAATAGGAAAAAGTGCTTAATTTGCTGACAAATACTCAGGTTAATCTTCCATTATCTGAAGTTTTGGTTGAGATGCCTAAGTATACTAAATTTATCAAGGATGTTGTTTCTTCGAAGAAGAAGTTAGCAGAAATGGATCAGGCAATTGGTGAGGATTGTTCAATGATCAATTATCCAGACTTACCAATCAAAAGAGGTGACCCCGGAAAATTCGTGCTCACATTGCAGATGGGAGGCTTAGTCTTTCCAAATTCTTTATGTGACTTGGGTGCATCCATCAGCCTGATGCCATTGTCTGTGTGTGAGCAGCTGGGTTTACAAAGTCTTCTAGAACCCACTTCCATGAACCTTCAGTTCGCCGATAGATCTTCTAAGAAAGCTTCAGGGATTCTGAAAGACATTTTAGTCCAGATCGATAGATTTACCTTTCCTGTTGATTGGTACGTTTTAGATATGGGAAAAGATGAGAAAGTCCCCCTGATTCTTGGGAGACCTTTCCTAGCCACAGCTAGAGCCCTCATCGATTGCGATGGTGGGCAAGTAACTATTCGAGTTGGTGACCAAGAGGTGAGCTATAGTGTCTCTAAATCTATTCAAGTACCCTCTGGTTCTCCAACCGGCTTTTCCATTGAGGAGTCATTTCATGACTTCAATGACTGTATGGACGAGCAAGTCAAGGCTGTGGAAGCGGAATATGAGCGATTGATCGATAATCTGAATAGCCATGGTGTGGTTAATCTAGATCAATTAGCAGCTGACTTTGAGGAAGAATTGTTAGAAGGAGAAGCTTTGGCGGTGGGACCACAGAGTAAACTTAGTGATATCGAGTTGAAAAGTGGAGATCTCAAGTCAAGTTTAGAAGATCCCCCTACAGATTTAGTGCTGAAGCCGTTGCCTAAACATCTAAAGTATGTGTTTCTAAGAGAAGGTGACAGGCTTCCATTGATTATATCCACCAAGCTGTCTCGTATAGAGGAGATGAAATTAATCAACGTCTTGAAACGTAATGAAAAAGCATTTGGTTGGCAAGTAGGAGATATCCGAGGAATATCTCCTGACATCTGCATGCACAAGATCAAGACTAGTGAGGGTGCTAAATGTGTAAGACAGCCCCAAAGGAGGCTTAACCCTCACATGCAAGAAG